>JACBWW010000067.1:1352441-1580370 GCA_020086605.1 Lanius collurio
CCCGCCGCGCTCCCATTGGTGGAGCCCGTGCGTCCCGCGCCTCCGCCAATGGCCGGCGGGCTCGGGCGGGGCTCCGGCCAATGCGGGGCGGGCCCGTCGCGGCGCGCGCGGCGGCTGCAGGGGGACGTGAGGCCCGTGAGGTCCGTGCGGCGGCGGGCGGGGGGAGCGCGGGCAGCGAGGAGAGGCGTGAGGAGCGTGTGCTGCGAGTGGGGCGGCGGCAGCCGCCGCCGTCTGTCGGCGCTGGGCTGGCTCCCCCCCCCCCCCCCCCGGGCTTGGCTTCTGCAGCGAACAGGCACCGACCCGGTCGTGGTGTCAGTCGGAGGTGGCGGCATCTCGCGGCTGGCGGGGCGGGGGAGGGTGGTCTCGCGGTGGGAAAGGACGGCGTGGGCAGCGGTCGCACCCCGCGCCTGAGGTGGGCTCGGGGAGGCCGGGCTGTCGCTGCTCAGAGGGTCCCACTGTCCCTGTTTCTATGCGTGAGGAGATAGGCAGGAGCCCCGCGCCCGACAGGCTCCAGGGAAATGCCAGGTGAAGGGACCAACTCCCAACTCGCGGCGCTCCGTGTCCGGGAAACCTTTGTTTGTGGCTGCCTGTGTGGTTTTTCAAAGTATCGGCACAAAACGGCTCACGTAGGCATTGGGAATTATTCATGTTGTTGGGAAATGCTCGTATAGACGTTGGAAACAAATCGAGTGCGTTGTTCCCTACAGGTCCATCCCAGGGATGTGGCGTCTCACAGAGGCTGCAAGGGGCTCACAGCAACAGCCGGCTCTGTGCTTGTCTGGATGTTCTGGAAAGCGCCCGCCTCTGTCAGCAACTTTCCCGTCTGAAAAATAACAATACAGTCTTTATGGTGAATTTGCCACATGGCTGCATCAGTGCAGGAGTACATTCGGATGAGGTTTGGAGATTAAATCATTCATTCCTTCCTAAACCAAACAGGATTCATAATTCTACTCTAGTTGTAGCATAACTTGCAAGAGTGACCAACAAACAGCCCCGAGCTTTAATTTCACCATTGTCAATTGGTTGCTTTGACCAACCTTTTCAGCTAACTAGTAACTTGAATTGAGCACTTAAATCCACACTAAAGAGGACCTGTATCTAAGTCAGTAGGAGTTGCAGATGCTGTGGATTTGTGAAGAAGGAAAATGGATAAATGGTCTGCTGTAAGTGTGTAGGGTAGAGGGGTTTAACTCTACAAAACCTGTGAATATTACTGCCAACCTGCTAGTGCCAAAGTTGCCCTCCTCTGTGGAGGGAGACAATTGTTATCTCCAGCTGCTCAGACGAAAGATTGTTTGGCCGGTATTTATGATCACACAAAATATTGTTCAAGTATTACACATATTCCTTCATGTTTAAAAAAAAAAAAAATTGCATCTCATGCAAGCCCCTCTCAGATTCCCAGGTAAGCCATAAGGAGGTGTCTGCAAGGCACTGAACACTGAACAGACAGCTGCAAATAAATTTAGCAAAACTCATCACCCAAACATTATCGAATTAGAAGCCAGCCCCAGTCAGGACTAGAAAGGCTGGATTTGGATTTGAATTTGAAAGGTGAAAAAAGAAACAGTTCCCTGGTGAAGGCACAATTTTGAATTAAATGTTCAACACACAGGCTATGTGTAGGCACAACATATCTGAAATGAAAAGGGCAAACATGACACTTTGATGTTTGATAAGGGGCTGGAGACTCAAAGTGTACATGAAGCAAAAACATGACTGCAGTAAGATACCAGCCTTAAAAGGTTTTGTCAAAAAAATTGCCTACGTTTCTTAATTTCACTACTCACACCTGTGGAAATTCACACAGATTCATTGTTCTGTTTGTGATTAATTTCATACTATTTTTAATAAAGGAAAGATTATATATGCCTTCATCTACAAAGAGATAAGTTTCAGGTGTCTTTTCTAATGACATTTTTATCTATTCCTGCGCTGAATTTGGATGTCAGTGCTCAGTTTCTGTATAACATCACTTTGCTTGCATCAGCTCAGCATTAATTGTGAAACGTGTCTTACTCACTGTGCTGAGCACGGAGAACTGGAGGGTTTCTGCATGAGCAGGCTCTCATAGTTGGAGATGGAGACAGAACAAGCACAGGACGAAGCTCTCCCCATCTTTCAAAGACAGGCCTGGCTGGTTCCCTTTATTCACACGTGGTAAACCATTGGATATTTCTGCTGCTGCTGTTCAGTTTGCATCACACCTTCTCTTGCCAGGCTTTCTGCAGCCTTAAAAGACCCATTGAACTTGAGCTCAGGGCTAGCTCTTTCTGTACTTAAAGAAGAGAGAAGTCTCTGTATTCCCACTTAATCTGGAGTGCAAAGGGATAGGATCGAAAGCTGGACTCAAGCTGCTGGGAAAAAATAGTCTATGTCCCTCTTTATTATTTTTAGTTCTTAGGACACCCAGGATTCAATCCAGAATCCATAGGCTAATTTTTGTGGGAATGGTTGCCTACTTTGTCCACAATCCTGAATAAAAAGTTGAACATGATGTACGTGAAGTACTGGGAGAGCTGTTCTATTGCAGATCTCCCTGTAAACTGAAGAGAAATGGTAACAGAGAAAAAAATTATGTCAGTATTTGGGATTGCTTCAGTGCTACCAATGATGAGATTTACAGCCTTCAATCCTGAAAAAAAAGAAGGGGCAGAGTGTTGTACTTGAAAAATAATCCAGGGACTCATCCTTTTCTTCAGGACAGGTGTCAGTGGTTTAGGTAATTGTTGGCTGTTCCTGTGGGCTTTGGGGCATTTCAATTCAGGTTCCCTCTCTGCTTGTGAAGACTTAGAGCACTCCACCATCACACTGGGACCCCAATCACTGTGCATGCTTTTGTCTTCTCTCTCCAGCCTTACTCATTCTTACTATTTAATGAGAAAGTTCAGCAAGAGGATATGAGAATGGAGCACTCCTCCAGTCCCATCCAAATCCCAGATAAATATGCAGTCTGGCCTTGTGCAAACTGTTCCTTGTTCAGAGGCAGGAGATGTGGACAGGAATCCTGTGGGGATGAGCCCAAGCTGTCCCATTCTGGTTTTGTGCCCTCCACCAAAGCAGTGTAGGTGAAAGTGACACCTTCACCCAGGCACTGAATCTGTGCAGGGTTTGTGTGGGAACTGATCTGCTAAATATGCTATGCAAACATTAACACATAAAGCCCTTCCAAGGAGGGTAGAGGGAAGAAATCTAGTCCCTATAGAGAAGCCCTTTTTATGAGGGTCTGTAGGGACAAGACAAGGGGAAATGGATTCAGACTAAAAGAGAGCAGGTTTAGGATGGATACTAAGAAGAAATTCTTCACTGTGAGGCTGGTGTGGCACTGGGACAGGCTACCCAGAGCAGCTGTGGATGCCCCATCCCTGGAAGCATTCAAGGCCAGGATGGATGGAGCTCTGAGCAACCTGATCTAGTGGGAGGTGTCCCTGCCCCTGACAGGGGGTTGGAACTAGGTGAACTTTAAGATCCCTTCCAACCCAAACTGTTCTATGATTCCATGAAGCTTCTTTGTAAATACCTAAACATGGACATTCATTGATGCTTTATTGCCTCCAATGTGATGTGACAGCAGAATGAGGTTGTTGCAGATGAATAGGTTTTGCGTCAGTGTCTAAATCTCATGTAATTTTTGTGCCATATACCTGCACCCTTTTGGAGGTATGTGCACTACAGAGCTGAATTTTCAGCGCAAGCCAAAGCAGTCCTGTGAAAAAGCAAGTTCCTAGACTTCAAGGAGTCTCTTTAATAGCTATAAGAACAAGAAGTGAACGTTAAGAATAAATCAGCTAAAACGCATTTTTGGCAATACAGGTGTCATTTACTTCTGATAGCTTGTTTGGTAGTGTTCTATTCAGTCAAATTTCAACATACTGCCTTATCTAGAAACATTTCTGTGAGTGTTTCTAGCAAGAAACTTACGACAATAAAGAGTACATAAATCAGTCTTTTGTTAAATTATAATAAAAGCATGATCAATTTGATTATAGTAATATTAATTATTACAAAGCTATAAATAATACAATTATCTATCCTCATAGTATATATAAATATAGTGAAAATTGTAATAAATTTAAATTATAACTAGTAGTTACAAGTTAACTAGTGTGGGAGTCACACTCCTCCAGAGGCTTCTCCCTACTAATGTTAAAATGGTTTGTTTAAGATTATTGGATTCTCAAAATATCCTAATTTTGCAGGTCAGTGGGAAGGCTTGATGTAGCAGCTGGAAGTCCTGACTCCACAGCAGCTGCTTTAGCTGTGCCATCCTATCTGTACCTCATACTGCTTGTTGATATTTAGGTAACGTAGGGCTTAATGGTGCAATTTTGTGGGGTGCATAAACAGCTCTGCAGGCCTGGGGTAGCAGCAGCAAGAAGGGCACCAGGAAGGGCAAGGCCAAGGCTCTCTGGCTTTGACTTCCAGCAGGGTCTCGTCAGCCTTTGGATGGGATTGCCTTCCTCCTCCTGTTCACTGTTAGCTCTGA
Organism: Lanius collurio; assembly: GCA_020086605.1. NCBI lineage: Eukaryota > Metazoa > Chordata > Aves > Passeriformes > Laniidae > Lanius > Lanius collurio. The sequence goes on from JACBWW010000067.1 coordinate 1,356,931, forward strand.
GAGGAGTCTCTTTGCTCACCAGCCATCAGCTCACCATTTACTGGATGCAGGGAACACCCAAATAACCCTTTGATAGTGCTGATGCTGACTGGTGAAAGCTGACTTCCTCAAGGCCTTGTACGAAGTGGGACATGTTCCCAGGGAGGAAGATGGAGAGGAATGAGCCAGAAGGGCTAAACTTCTACAAACAGGAAAAGAGAACCAGAGCCTGGAAGGGTATTTGGGCCCTGCAGTGAGAATGGCTCCATTGCAACAGAAAACTAGTAGGCAGGCTACTGACCTGCAGAAAAAAAGTTAATGGAGCCTCAATTAAGCAGTGATTGGTCATGTAATTAGGTTGACACGTATCCAGGCTGTTTAGAGAACACTCATAAATTCTCTTGCATAGGACAGGCCCAAACTGTTTCTCCAACCACAATATGTATGGTTGAACTCTATGAACATGGAGGTCTTTTCCAACCTTAATGATTCTAGGAATCTCTAATATACATCACCATCCTTCTCTCATGTTCATACAGCTAACCACATAGCAAAAGGTGCTCTGGAAGTGTTTCCCTCAGTCCTTCTTCTCCAAGCAACTTCTGAGGCTCAGATGAGCTACCTCTTGGGGGGTTTTGCCTTCTGTTCACTCATCTTCTCTAGAGGGTAATTTTTTCAGGGCAGATGGAATGTCTTCTCTGACTACGTAGATTTATGGCGTTCCATCAACATAATAATATAGGGATGATGAAGTGGAGCAACTCAAGTGGAAGTCACTGGACAGGTGGCTTGGCTTTAGTACTTAGCTTGTAGGTATTTCAAAACTTTGGCAGGTGACGCTGTATGTACCATATGTCATTTATATGGCTTTATGGCCAAGAATGAGAGCAAGAGCTCTCAGAGAGAAATGGGATCTCTCTGACTCAGTCAGTGGTAGATGCACATCCAATATCATCATAGGATCCAAATTATGAGCTATTTTTGTTAGGCTTAGTACTGCTCTGGTTTCTGAACTGTGTATTTTCATCCCAAAGCATTCTGGCATTCATTGCATTTGTCCTTCCTTTTTCTTTCTCCACTCACTGCAAGGGGACAGAGACAAGATGCCATTTCAGTTAGCACTTTATTTTTAAGATTATTTAGTGCTGTCAGAAGGAGGTGGTGTGGCAGTTCTCAAGATGAATGTTTTCTATCTAAGAGGAAGATACGGTGCAGGGAGCAGGACAGATGTTCCCTAGAATCACAGAATATGCTGAGTTGGAAGGCACCCACAAGGATCATTAAGTCCAACTTCTGGACCTGCACAGGACACCCCAAGAGTCATACGATATGCCTGAGAGCATTGAGAAATACCTCTTGGATTCTGTCAGGCTTGATGCTGTGACCACTGCCCTGGGGAACCTGTTCCAGTCCCCAACAACCCTCTGGCTGAAGAACTTTTTTGTAGTATCTAACCTAACCCCCCCCAGCATGACTTTATGCCATTCCCTCAGACTATGTCACTTGTCACCACAGAGAAATTTCACTATTCCCACGCCCCTACTTTCCTTATGGAGTTTTCAGTGAGCAGCCTTGCTCTGCACAGCTGGAGAGGGCAGTGGGACTGCTGGAGGACTCCGAGACCCCTGGCTGGGAGGAGGTGAGCAGGGGTGGCTGTCAGGTTTTGTGGAGGAGAGGGGACTGCTGAAGGGCTGTCTTGTCCCCTAATTGGAAAAAAAAAAAGGGAGGGTGAAGAAGACACAAAAACCTTCCCTTTGCCCCCTACATTTTGCCTTGCCTCTCTGTGCTCCTGCTCACACCTCCCTCCTTTCCATATCACCCAGAAAGGGGCTGCTTTGGGGAAGAAGGATGAAGGGTGTCAGACCACTGAGGTGCTTTATTATCTCCATGGGTCCACAGGGGAGAGCCTAAGAGGCCCTTTTGGTAGCATTTGTAGCAAAGCTTAGGACCCAATCATTTCTTGTCTCTTGCTGTTACCTATCCCAAACAGGCTGCAGTGGCTCTGGACAGGGTTTTTGTGGTTCATACTCTACATCTCCAGGGCATTGACTGTACAAGACTGAACTCTTAACAGGAGGTGGGTGCAGGCCCAACAATGCCAGAGTTATCTCTAAAAGGTTAACAATTCTTTTCAGGCATTTTAAACAGTATGCTCCTGGATTTCTCTTCTCTGGGGTATGAGGCCTCATTGTCGTTCACTGGGGTTTGCTCCTCTGCTCCACCCTCACACACATGCTCAGCGTGCTGGATAACGTGATTTTCTCTCCAACCAGGAAAGAAGAAGAGTTACAATTGTGTTCTCACAACTGGAAATTTGCATATAGGTACATGGATTCTTTTTCTCTCTTTAGGTGGTGAAATAAAACAAAACTAGGTGCTACTGTCAGGGAGAGGTGGTGACAAGCCACAACAAGCCTAAGCCACATTGTGTTCCTCAGTGACAGGAGATTGCCAGAAAGGGTTGTGCCATGAAAACACCATAAAAAACACCACCACACCAGGCGTGGCTGTGCCTCATGCCACTCATCTCTGCTCCGAACTTCACCACATGGGTGCCAAGTGGGTACTGGGTGCTTTGGAAATTGGATACAAGCCCGTGGGGGGTGGAGTACATTAAGAGAAGGACAGTGCCAGGTGAAGAGGCTGCAGATACAAGCACTAAACGGAAGAAAAGGATACCAGTCCTTGTCTTTGGGTAGTGTGTGGGGCAGTGTAGGGCAAGGACAGGCACTGTTGCCCCTGCCACCTTAGCAATTGATATAGTAAAACATTCACAGTATTATACTTGCCAGTTCAAATTGTGTTGCACAACACTGCTTTTTATGGGTGTTGAGCAAAGCCATTTTGAACGAGATGAAGAGTACAGCAGCCTGACTAGCAGTTGTGTGCCTCGAGAATATGGCATTTCTGTTTCTCTGTTGGACTCAGTTAAACATTATTCAGTCTGTAATTCTTCTTTGTCTGGGCTAGACAGATCAGCTGTTTCTGCTCATCACACATTGCATTGGCTTCCATAGTTTGGTGAGTGCTTTGCTCTCTCCCCTTGGCACCTGATTGTTTACATGTACCTCAGTCAATCCTGCATGGATTGTGGAAAGGCTTGTTCAGAGGCAGGAGATGTTCTTTGTAGCTTGCAGCCAGGATTCACTTTACAGTTGGTAACTGGCAAAGCCATTCACCCCCTGGGCAAACACAGCAAATTAATGTTGAAGCTAGGAAAACAGAACTAAGTCCTTTGCCTGCATTTAGCCACTCTGAAAAGCCTTTTGCCAAGGACAGAAGGGTTATCTGAACAGTTTGGGCAGAGTTGTTCTAAACGGGAAGGCGGGCTGGAGCCAGAGAACATGGGAGAAAACAGGGTTATTTCTGAACACTTTACTGCAACTAAGAATTAACACTAGTCATCGTAGTTCTGCTGGTCAATGGCAAAATGTGCTGCCAAACTCAACCATTGCCCCAGCTGTTGGCACGGCATTGCCATGTCTCACAGAGCTGGAGAACAGTGAGCCACCTTGCTCTAGCCTGGAATCATCCCCAAGACACCATGTTTTCTTTCACTGCCCTCTAAGCCAGTTCTTGTTCTGGCCTCCTGGCAAAACACAGCAAGGTGTGGGATGGAGACATGAAAAGCTGCAGGGTGTTTCTGTTTTGCCTGTGTGGCAAATGGACAAACTCATAAGCTCCATCCACTTGCCAGACGATGATTCACAGATAGTTATGACAATTTACTCTAGCAGTCAGTCTGCAGGGATGTTGTGGCTTCAAAAACCAAAAGCCAAAACCAGCACAAGAAAGCAGGATTGTTGCTACCTTTGGATGCTGACTGACCCTTTTCCTGCTTTGTTGTGGCTATCAATCCAATTCCAGAGGCCATTTGAGCAGAACTGCATAATCTAACCTCTGCTATCTACATCTGTGTCTGCATACCTGGACAGAGAGAGACCCACTGGTGGCAGAACATCCTGACTGACACGTACCAGAGTGCAACTAAGAGGGAGACACCAGCAATTAACGAGCCTGTGGAAGGAGTGACTGATTGAGAGATGCTCCAGACATCCAGGTTAAGCCCTTCATTTGACCCTGAGCAAATTATTCAACTCCTATCTGTAAAACAGGGCTAATGGCATTCTTCTGCTCTCTCATGCTCCTGATGCCTAAAGAAGTGCTTGGAAAGCCTCAGTGGAAGCACAGGAGAGTAATTTCAATGTGCTGTGTGCTAGTGTGCAGGGAGAAGGGTTTGCCTTCAGGGCCAGCAGTGCTAAGAACCAGCACTGCAGGTTCACTCTCCCATTGACTCCCAGACACTTCTGAGATTTCTAGCCTGGAGGAGCCCAAGGTGTGAGCACAAAGATGATCCTTTCCTTCAGCAGTCCCACCAGGTACAGTATCTAAGGATGCAGCCCAGACAGTGACTACACCCTGCACCATCCACTCCATGCACTGTAGCAACTGTGGCTTCTTTTCAGCTGGTGGTCTGCTTTCCCAGCATAGGAAATGTGGTTCCTTTCCTGAAATACAGGTGTTCTCACTGTTCTGCTCTGCAGCAGCCCTCCTATTTCATGACAGTGTTACCTACCACAGTTAGCAGACAAGGTGCCTTAACCCTTTACATGCTAAATGCTCTCACTTCCCCATCCTGCTTAAGTCCTCATTTGGTGCATTTGCCATTTTGTTCTTGCTTGCCCACCCAAATCACACAGGGGCAGAAATTAGAGTAATTCTTTTCCACATTAAAGAAGAAAGTTAAACAGTTTTCATGCCTTTTGAAACTTTAACAGAACACTCAGGAGGAGTATTAGCACAATAGCTGGGGAACAAAAATAGCTCAAATCAGAACTTCCCAGAATATGACAAAGGCTGTATTTGGTAGGGGTTTAAAGAGAGGACATGTCTTTTCTGGTTTGATGAAGGGATGACATTCCTGTTTAGAACACTTCTGTTAATGCTACTGGCATTTTATTGCTACTATCTGTTGGTACACAGGATAGGTAGCTTTTAAAATAGTCCTGAATACCTACCTTCAGCTCCAGGGATCTTGCTCATCTTACACCAGTTTTCAAGGAAGGCTCATATTCTTTCATACACAGATGCAGCTCCGTGAAGTCAGGGAAAATTTTAAATGCTTGTATTAAGCTTTGTAGAGATTGAAGATAGTATGGCACAAGTTAAAAAGGCTGGATCAGTTTTCCACACTTTATACATTGTTCCTGGTCTGCTTAAATGCAAGTTAGCTGGTGAGTTACTCATATTTTATACCAGGGTGAGCAAAGTCTCCTTGAAATCATAGAAACCAGTGATCCAGGAGAAAATCAGCCTAATGCTTTTCCTAATCCAACCCCTTCTGCAAGGCAAGTTCAGCAGTGCCAGGCTTCCTGGCATGTTTCTGCACAGATCTAATCCCGAGTTGGCCTTGGGAGCTGTCACTTACCTCAGGATGCATTTGATAGGGCTCGAACAGTTCCCAGTTTTGGAAAACTTCCATTCCAACTACTTGGCCCTGTACCTGTCTCTGGTTTCTGGATCAAGGAGTTTAGCTAGTTCCACTTCGAAGTCTCTGTTTATTTATATCTTTTTAATAGTGAGCCACAAATTGTGCTGAGCACTGACACTTCCCAAATTGTGCTCTTGGGCACCTGTCAAATGTGTTGCACAAAGAAGAAAACATGTCATATATACTTAACTCCTTCACTGCTCAGGGCAAACATCTTGCATTTAGAGTGGCAAAAGATGGGTAATATCAAACCTGCAGCAAAGGAATATGTAAAAAAGAAATAACAGTAACATGTGTGATGGTGTTTGATGCCCTGATCTCTCTGTGGACAGATCTTCCTTATGTATCCAAGCTTAAACCCAGCATGGTCATGTGGCCTTCCAGTACCTGAGGGGAGCCCAAAAGAAAGAGGGAGAGGTACTTTGTACAAGAGCATGTAGTGATAGGACAAGGGGGAATAGCTTCAAACTGAAAGAGGGTTAAGTTTAGATTATGTATTAGGAAGAAATTCTTTACTGTGAGAGTGGTGAGACACTGGCACAAGTTGCCCAGAGAAGCTGTGGATGCCCATCCCCAGAAGTACTCAAGGCTAGGCTGGATAAAGCAACCTGATCTAGTAGAAGGTGTCCCTACCCATAGGAAGGGGTTTGGAACTAGATGATTTTAAGGTCCCTTCCAACCCAAACTGTTCTGATTCTATAATTTACTTTCTTGTTTTGTTTCCCACTTGTAGAATGGGATCAGCTCACATCACTTTACCTGACTGAGGGCAGGGGGAGAAAGGACTAATTCAATGAGGAATGCAGTGTGTGTTAGGGGGCATACAAATAGTGTGGTAGGACAATTTCTGGCAAAGATACTACATCTCTCCAGGCTGCTTTCTCATAAAACAACTGAGTTCAAGAAAATTAGATACCCCCTTGGTCCTCCTGAGGACACAAACAACAGAGAATCATAGAATTGTTTGGGTTGGAGGGGACCTTAAAAACCATCTAGTTCCAGGCCATTAGACCATGTTGCTCAAAGCCCTGTCCAGCATTATGTAGTTGTCCCTAGATTTCCCAGTGCCAAGAGCTGCAATGACAGTTGTGTACTCTTTTTTTCCCCCAGATTAGCAAGACCTACTGGGATGGAAGACTGGAGTGAGAGGAAGAATGACAAATCAGTAAGTACAATTATTCCTTTCCCTCTTTTAGATGCTCAGAAGAAATCTTTATTTATGTAATAAACTGAATTTAGCAATGCCTGGAGGAGTCCCTGACTTATGCTTGGAGCTTTGAGGAGTGAAGCTAGGACTGGATGCTTTATTAAATAGAAGGGAGGGAAGGGAACCCAAACAAAATGGAGTGTGCAATGTAACAGCAGCATCTCACCCAGGGCTGCAGTGCTGAGCGTGGGCACCACACTGAAAACAGCTGGTTTTAAATGAATTCTGGTACAGTGTGAGCTTGTTCTCACTGAAGGTCTCTCGCATGCTAGGCCAAACCTGCAGCTGTACTGGGGTGGGGGGTGCCTGCCCGGTTTTTCTGCCACAAAAGAGACTCCAGGGCCTCCAGCCTCTCTGAAAAACAAGGGGCACAGAGCAGAGTACTTCAAAATGGCTGGTACTTCTCTACTACAGACCTACTGCCCTCCCGTGGCAGCCAAGGAGCATCTCTATTGCAGAAATGCAGATCAGGGACTAAGGGAAACAATAAAAAAAAAAAAACAAAAACACCTATATGTTCAATTTAAAACAAAACCCAGTTTGAGTTACAAGGCAGAGGAAAGCAAACAGTGGGATTAACTGGAAGTACCTGTGAAGGCAGTAACAAAGAGCCTGAAGTCAGGTTTTATGAATGAGACCATGGGTATCAAATAAAAGCTGTGTGCTTCTGCAAGGAATATCCTGTTTCTGTTTTATTCATTATGACTGTGCTGCTTCTTGTGCATCTTCGGAGGGCAGAGCTCATCACCAGTCTTTGACACACAGCAGACATTCAAACAAAACAACCCCAGACCTCCCACCAAAAGTTTCGCTGGGGGGTTGTGTTAGGCAGGCTCACCACTACGTTCTTGTTCATGGACTTAGCTTCAATCTTAGATCTTAAAGACTGATGTTTGCCCTAGCTACATGTGAGACCAGATGAAACATCCATTTCAGACTGGAGAGGAGGGGTGAGTATGACCGGGATCACACAGGAAAATGCCAACACATGGCACCTCCTACAGGACTTCAGATGTTGAGTGACACCAGCATCAAGAAAGGTGTCACCCCAGTGTACCTGGCAGCTGTGCCGTTTCAGGGATGCACATCAGTGGAACAGTAGGATTTCTTCAGAGCGTGCAGCAAGTGGACACCAGTGAATGAACACATTAGGCAGACAAATGCTTTGCTCATTCAAGTTGCCAGGTCACTGAGTCAGTATCTCACATAGTAACCAGTTATGAGTAGAGTAAATCCTGCCCTCTCCATTTCACATCTTGGGTCATGCTGCACAACATCAACATCACAAACAAAACTCCACTTTATGCACAGGTGAAAATGTCCAAAGAGATGAGAAATCAGTCTGTGTAATTTTAAAATCTGCGTGTCTGGGTGTATATGCACACACAAACATAAATATATATTTGTAGTAAATACATACAAACTTTTACACAATTATAACCATTCCAGTATATCCATGATATACTCCTGTCACTCACCAGGACAACACATTCTGTTGCACTGCCAGAATCTCTTGCTCAGTTTTAAATTACAACTCTTGTAAGTTCTGCAGAATTGCTCAGTGGAAGGCCACTCTTTGGCAAGCCTGTTTTCTGCTGTGAAGGTTCCCTTCCCAGTTTCCTTCAAGTACCAACTCTGCTTTCGTAGAAGTAATTTCTGCAATATGCTACAACCCCGATAAGCCAAGCAGGTTTTTTCTTTCAGTACATACAAATAATTCACATCCTCTCTACCCATGCAGTGCAAAAAGTAAAATCATGTTTGCCAGTGATTCTAGTCCAATTTAGCCCCATAACTGTTTTAGTTAAAAAGAACAAACACAAACAAGCAAACTGAAAAAGCAACTCTCACATAAACCATAAAAACCAGCAAAGCTATACTGATTTACATTTCCAAAGGAAATACCTTTTAGTAATAGTTATAACTCTGTCTGCAGCTGTTAAGTTCAAACATTGCAAATGAGAAATTAGGATGGAAAACTAACAAAGAGCAAGAATTACACTTGTCCAGACTGAGACACACCCACACCCATCCCCCTCGTAAAAACCCTTATGCACTTTTTAAAAATTAGTCTGAATCAGCTGTGTGATGTCCTTGTTAAATATCAAAGCAGATGAGCTTGAACAGGTCTATTGGAAAAAGCACTACATTAAAATTGTGAAATGTGTAATTCCAAGCCTTAGCTAAAAAGTATTTCCAGCAATTAAATTCTATGTCTCTCAAGAACATTGCATTATTCACAAAATCTCGCATAATGTTACATTTACTGACATTGATCAGCTGTCAGAGAAAACTGAGCTTGTTTGAGTAACAGACACAAGTAAAAAGAAAAAAAAAAATCACAGAACTTTGGCTACTATTGAAAAACTGACTCAAAAGAGTAGAAATAAAATTAATTTCAAAGCTGGACAAAACATAAAGGTTCACTCTTTCCTACATATATTTTTACTGACATCAAGCACTGATTTTCTTAATGAACTCACTTGAGGGTGTATAGCTATTCCTAGAATTAATGTAACAACAGATTAAAGTTTGCACCCCAATATTTTGATACAAACTATGACTGGATATTTCCAAAAGAGTCCCTTTAACACTAAAGAGCTATTTTAAGATTTGTAATTAAAAAAATAATCTTTAAACAGTACAAAAACCTAGGTAAACCAAGTCTCAGTCAGTGTAAGAGAGGACCTCTTACTAAAGGGAAGGTAAAGCCTCCTTTGGAGTAGTTACAATGATGCACAGAAATGAGACCAAAAACACACATAGTAAGTTACAGGTCTGATTTACTGGAGTTCTTCAGTCATTTCTACCTTAGGGTCATTTCAGGATTGTAGTATGGACCCAGAAAAATATTTCCTAAAAAATAAAACGCTGGGAGGAGAGAGCAGTATCTGCACACACTGAGGATCCGATACTGAGGATCACTGCCTGCACCAGCTCCTTGCTGCAGTGGTGGATGTGCTGAGAGCCAGGAGCCTGATGTTCCAAACACCTCAGCACTGACATCCTGCCTCGATCCCTCACGGCTCACTGTGTCTAACCAAGGTCTGAATAAACAGGCCTTTGGAGTAGTTTCAACAGACGCCGTGTACACAGCGGCCAGTGTAGGAAGTTCAGCCTCACCTCTCTAATGCTCACACTGCTCTGTGCACGCTGCCTGCTGTGCTTTTCCAATCCCTTGCACCTTGTGTTTGCACAACACTTCAAATGTGTGAAGACTTAGAAATCCTAGAGTATGGTTAAAGCTGACTGCAGTTCCAGGGCTAAAACACCCTTACTTAGCTCCTGGAAGATCAGACCTCTCACCTCTCCAGTGTTCCATGCCACATACAGGTTTCTGTGCTCACAACAGCCACTGTGCACATCAAATAAAATAAAAGTAACACTCTGACATCAGCAAGGAGCCAGGTTTTTCACCAAGAATCCTGTGAAAAATCTCAGTTCAACACGTAACTATTAGATTTTTAGTACACAGCATGTCACGGAATTAGTGTTTTCCTTACAAATATATGGCACTAAGTGTAAAAACTTTATGACCTATTCCAAACATTGTACTATACTTCACAGCAAAGCTTGAAAAAGAATCCTCTAACTCCCAACTCTTCTAAATATACAGCTGGTGGGAGGCCAGGGTGTCCATGAATGGTCGCACAAGGTTGTCTGTCGAGAAGTAGAAGATCAAGCCAAAGGTGATGGAGATGGGAAGAGCAGGCAGTGCTTTCTTAAAAACAGCCAGTAGTAAGAGTGTTAGGCATAAACCCTGCCAGAGAGAATAAAAAAACCAAGGAGATAATAATAAGACAACCAGAAATATCTGTCACCAACAAGCCAACATACAGATAATTATCTACATGCACTGTAGCCAGCCTGAGCTACCAGCAGCAGGATGTGTATTTGCCCACAGCTTCATCTTTCACACAAGTTAGCCAGGTCTTCCTTCAGCAATCTTGAGCACAGCTCTCTGCTGAGAAAGTGGTATAAACAGCAAATGCAGAGGTACAGCTGACCCCAAGAGGTTAACTGCTTTAAAGATTATTTTATTGCTTATTCTGTGCCATTATGAATGAAGCACTGATTCAGCAGACAAAAGCACTTAAATCATACTTATATTCCCAGCTTACAAGGTCCCTTAGGGTAAAAAAAGAAACAACAAAAAAACCAAACAAACAAAAAACAACCAAACCACATCAAATATCCACTGCTGTTCTTTGGTCTGGATTGCCTATTACAATGGATGAGTTCTGGTTTTAGCTGGGTAGCAGGCCAAGATCTGCTTTATGGAGCATGGGAGGAAGCTGCTGTATATTCTGGGTAGATAGTGTGGCTAAGTGCCTTTAGATATTAATTCCTTCTCTCATCAGAGCCTTTTTTAATTCCTTCATGATGACAAAACTTCAAAGACACTGGGCTCCAAAAATATCCACTAGCTAAAGATCAGTAGACAGGATTTTTAATTATTTTTTTTTTTTCATCAGTGTTTCTAGACTGCAAATTTGTTTACAATCCACCTGAGCCTGTAGTTCTGTTCTTACTCTCTCAGGGACCACATCTGGCCTACACCTACTCTTTAAATCTCATCTCCCTTTTAAGATGTGCTTACTGCTGGGAAACTGGAGGGACATTTTTGGGAACCAGAAAGCCACGTAGCGGCAAGGTTAGACAACAAATTTTAACAGCACCAAAAAAGACAATGAATGGGGCATTTGGCCTCCCAAGATGGATGAGCAAGAACATTTTCCCCAGCAGAGGGACTCTGTGCTGGACTGCAGCATATGAAGCTCGGTGATCCTACAAGTTTCTCTGATCTGTAAGGTCAGCAAGGTACACTGAAAGCAGCTCATTTCTAGTTCTCATGCTTTTTGATGCACAGTCTTCACAAGTGAAAGTGTCACTTGCACTGTGCTTGGGATCTAAGTAGGAAAATGGAGGCCAAAGAAAGACACAGTAATTGATTTTCTTTTACAATCTAAAAATCCTCTGTTGCCTTTCTGGTGAGTTTCCATGAGGATGTTGAGGTAAACAGCAAGTGCAGAGTAATTATTTTCCACCCAGGTGGAAGCTTGACTGTGTGTTCATTAGACCTGGCAGGACTGACTCCTTTAGCAGTTAAGAGTATGTTACTCATCTGCTCTTACTGATAATTTCCATGGATTTAAGTCTCCTTCCTTCTCAATTTTGCAGTTCAAATAGTAGAATAAGAGAGGTCTTCACCCTCTTATCTATCAGCTCCCCTTAGCATAAGGGGAGTTAACCTTTTCAACTACACTTGCTAATCAGTGTGGAGTTCCTAATATTGACTCTTGTGGCTGAAGCAAACACACCAGCAGTTCCCTGGGGCTGCTTCACCCCCACCATCTCCACGCTTGGTTCTGCTCTGATTAGTCTGGATCATTCTGTTGCAGTGGCTGTTTGAAGCCTAGAGACAGAGCACTCCTAAATATCTAGCATGTTACCTGGACTGATTTAGCAGTGCTCAGCTGCTGGTACTGCTGGCAACACTTCTGTGCTGAACAGGGTGTGACAGACCTTTTAAAAGCTTTTAAAAGTAAGCTCACTTACTATAAGAATGGCTACAAAACAGGCCAGTGTCGTATTCCAGTCTCCACTAGCTGTGGCAGCTGCTTTCCCAACAAGCACACTGTAAAATATGAAGTCTCCAAGGCCCAGTTTCACACCCCCTGGAAAGAAGTGGAGAAACAAAACAAGTGTTAATTCTGAGCTTCCTGTTTTGCTTCCTCCCGAACAAATTCTTGTCCCCTGGGGAGCAGGTAAAGGTTCCCAGTCCTGGCTACCAACCCAGACCCACACATTCCCAGGGAGACTGAGACTTCCAGCCCCTCCTCCCACTAATTGTTTTTGTTCTCCCTCATTCTCTGAGGTGCTTCTCAGGCTGCTTTACAGATAAACCAGCTGAGGAAGCACAAGGACAGAGAGGGACAGGAGTCAAGGGGAAGAAGGAACTGTTTAAATGGTACATGTAGCCAACAGATGTCACTGGAACCACAATCCCAGAGCAGATTCTGCAGCAGCAAGAGGTAATACACAGGCAAGCAGACTCAAGATCTTTATTGCTCAGTGAGCACAACTCTTCAAATTAACTGTGATTAGACCAAACTAGGTAACAGAGTGTTAACCACAAAGAGTAAAAATGTCAGGCTGTGGCTGCACTGAAAACAAGATATAAAGCTTCCCTTACTTTCCTCCTCCTCAAGATCCTCTAAAGAAGTCATGGGGCGGGTTGGCACAGGACTCCTCGTCTCTGACATCTGGGACTCTGCATGTGAAGGGCTCCTGAGGTGTTCTCTCCCATCATCAGCTTGGTTCCACAAAAACAGGCCAAGAGTGGATTACAAAAAAAAAAAAAAAAAAGAAACACAAGAGACAGCTAGGTTTATAACAAGTTTTAGTGCATGAAACCCACACTCCAGTGAAACTGCCCTGCCATGGGTAAACCTTTTGTCTCTTGGAGGTGTGACCATCAGGACCACTTGAAGCAGAGACATTTAGTGGCTTTGAGGAAACACGCTGTGCTATTATTTGGAACAGTCGGAAGGGTGCAAGTTCACAGCTTCTCTGGCAGCCACCCAGGAGCTCAATGGCTTTAACAAGTGAGCACGTCACAGCCCTGGCACTGCTCTGCACAGGCCGGAATGACAAGTAAAACCCACTAAAGTTAATGTGCATTCCCACAGTGTTATACCTTTGGGGTGGAGGTGCTCAGGTATTCCCTAACTAGTCATATGACAAAAACTGATGACTAAGAAGACCGCCATTTATAAGAGAAGCCCCGAGTCACACTGACATTGGAGCTGACTGTTCACATGTAGAAAGCAGACACATTTCATTGTTCACAAATTTAACTTCCCCCCCCCCCCCGTTAAAGCACATCTGACAGCCTTTGGCAGTACTTTTGCAAGCAGCCAGTCTGTGATACATGCCTCCATCTGACAGCTCCTATTTTTCAGAAGCTCCTACAAACTCTTCAGTCCCCATCTGTCTGACAGGGTGCTGCAGCTGCAGGTGCAAGCACACTGTGATCTGGGACACACAAAGCTTCCACAGAGCATTCTGTACCCCTCAGCATGTAGTCTATGCCTGCTCTGTGCCCTGTTTCACAGCAGGATTTTGTCCCTGCCATTCCTTGGTATGTCAGCTGCTGCATCCTGAAATAAGCAGCATGTTCAGTTATCAAACCTTTGCACACATTTATTGCTTCAACATTCAAAGGTACTGTCATCTCTGAAGTGCAACAGGACTAGATGGGAAGTCCTCCCAAAGTAAGGGAGGACAAGTAAGATTTTATTCACTCACCTTAAAACTGGAGTTTAATTTGCATCTCAAGGAGATAAAAGCAAAGGCACCCAAATTACCACACAACCAAGTACAATGTAAACTTGGATCAAAACAGCTGCTGGTGGGTAACTGTCTTAACACAAGACTGTACCCAAGGGTAAAGAGCTATGTCGCACTTATAGAGAGGTAAAAGTACACTTGCTCCATGGTCTGAATGCAACACACTGAAGTTCACCAGCTCATCACTATCATATTTAGGAGCCAATGTTGTAATTTATCACCCCCAGTGAGGAAAACTATAACCCCTCCCAGCCCACTTTCATCTTTGACCAAAGATGTGATTTGAACATCAGCTTCTGTTTGATTTGTTGTTCCATTGGGTTTTTTTAAATGAAAGTGACCTGAATAGTAGAGCTTCCTACACTGTCTGGTCATCTTAGCTCCTAGTCCTAACCAGCAGGTTTCTGAACATCACTGGGTTCTGCAAGTAAGGACACTGGAAAAAAATGCATCCATCAGGATTCGGGAGCTTATGTTTACTTTCAGTCTCAAACATATTATTTCTGTAGGACAGTGCTCTGTATGGAAGAGGGACATGCAAACAAACCTGCATCCCATGTCTGCTGACTTGTTCCTCTTGCTGCTGTGTCTGGCTTTGCCATTCCAACTGTCCACATCATAGCAGCTGGAAGAAAGAAAGTAATCGGCTGCATAAAACATTGGCCACTATAGCTCAGAGGAAATAAGTATTTAGCTGTCCCTAAAAATACAAACCCTTGGCCCTGTAAATGCTTTTAAAACACTCAGTTGGTTTCCCTAGGCACTTGAGACAGCAAGGTGGGAGAAAGCCAAGGCAGTGCATCCATTCAGTTTTTAAGAAAGTCCCAGGGCACAAGTAGCTAAGAGTCAGTATAGTCTTCTCTGTGGATTAAAGAAAGCAAAATTCCAGAACTAGGGTCCTCATCTCCTTTGTTTTCTTCCTGATTTCTGGCTCTTTTCTTCAAAGAAAACTTCCCAGGGAATGATGGCAATTCAAAAGGTAACCAGAGGTTAACTAACACAGCTTACTTGTGTTCTCCTAAAGGTACAGCACACAAGCAAGGGATTACAGGAGTTGTCAGACTGCAAGTTTTCTCTCTGCCTGTTTTGGTTCCATCCTGTCAAAATACTGCCTGTTTCTGTTTTGGTTCCAATAGCAATTTTTGGGGGTTTATTCTTGGGATGGATCCCTGAATTAAAAAGGAATACACACCACTCCGAAATCAGCAGAAGGGAACTCAAATCAGCTTTTTATTTAAGTGTGCATCAGTCTCCCTGTTTTTATAGAAGGTAGGATCAACAAAATAAGCCAAGGCAAACATAGTGCCTGCTTTTCCACTATGAGCTCAACCAAGATGATGTTTTTGCATCTAGAGGGAGCCACAGAACATGGTCTTGCAATGGAGACACTGATGTTCTGCACAACAACTTTATGTTCTGTATTTATAATTTGCTGAACTGCATTCTCTTTTAGGAAAACTCCTGTTAACTGAAGTATGTGAGAGATTTCATCTAGATTGTTTCAGGTCGGTGTAACAGAATCTCCTGTAAAAGGGAAGGCAGCTGAGGTGAGCTGAGACTCTTGTTTGGAACACATAAAAGCATTTATGTAACACTAAATGCTTGAAGGAAAGAAAATCAGTGAGGTTGTAGGCATCCTCAACTTATCACCAATCATTTGGGAATAACCCTTCATCTTAAAGGTGATGTAATAAAAAAGTCACTGAGGTCCATGAAGCACTTGAGTCCAGGTCCCATGAGTGTTGAGTCTCCTGCCTGTGGACACCTTTGGATAAGGGCACCAGACACTGGTAGTCAGACAGCCCAAGAAAACCAGGAAAGAGACGACAGATTCTGTTTGCAGAGCAATACTGGAATGGAGCCCTTTGCAAAGTGAGGAGTCAAACAATGAACAATAAAGCAAATATATTCTAAGCACTGCCCTCTGTACAGTACAGAGGGCAAGAGGGGGCTGCAGGAAGCATGGAGCTTCATCACATGTTTAAAGTCTGTAAAGCATACACACAAGGAAAAAATGTATTGAGTGAGCATCACCTAATCACAGAGCTTGGAAAACACTGCTGCCCACCTCACACAGGTTTTTGTCTGCAGGAAGAAAGAGGCATATTCTGCACTATATTCATGAAAGGATAAGTGTGCTTCTGAACATTCAGCTTCACAAGGTAAATGTGGGCTCCCTTTGGCTAATTAGAGTTAGCAACATTGTTACTGATACACAAGGCCTTCTATAAATGGTCTGTTCCAGAACACGAATGTGCACCATTCTTAAGGCAAGAAAGAGCTAAGATAGTGCTCTTTACTTTGACACAGTAGTTGTTTAATAATCTGGCTAAAAACATTAACACTGTAATCTTACTCACAAGAATATATTAATGCAGGGAAAATGGGCTCATTTCTCTCCTGTGCAGTTTCTACCAGCATCCTCAGTGGCCCCTTGGGACAGAGAACAGCCATCAGATCTGCAGAAAGAAAAGGACCAATCTCATCTTGAAGTGTCATGCACGTTTTACAGTCTTTAAGAAGCCATTCTCCCCTCAAATTTACATCTATCCATATAAACCAGATGATTTCCTGAATGGCACTTTCCACCACTTTGCATAACTCTTGCTGTTCTAGTCCCTGAAAGTGTTGTTCACTTCAAATACCACCTCCAAGCCTTAATGTAATAATAAGTTTTCACTATGCTAATCCTATAAAAAGCCCCTTGAGAATACCACATGAGTTCTTTGAAAGCAGACAGCAGCATTTCACTGAGATGTTAAATTTAATTAGAGGAGGAGTGGGGATGCTTTGTTCATATTCCACAATCCATCACTGCATACACTGGCTCTGTGTTTCACACAAATGAAGGAAGGCCTTTCGTCCAGTACCTCTTTGCCTACCCTCTCTCCCCCATCAGATCTCCTCCCTCTCATTCTGCAGGTTCTCTTGAAACTTATAACTCACACCAAAATCCATGATCTCTTGATAACAATAAACAAAACCTGCAAGACTGTCAGGCCTGCTACTGAAAAAAATCCAACCACCCCTACCATGCAGTTGGGTGAGGTTCAGTCCTTCCCTGACTTGGTGACCCACTCTGAAAGACCTGGTAGAAGTACACTACCTACTCAATCAAGTTAGCAAAAGACAGTCAGGGAATCAACTTAATTGCCCATCTGGCTCTTTCTAAAGCTCTTAGCACCATAAAGTTGGGTTTGGTTTTTTTTTTTTAAGAACATACAGAGTCCTGAGATTACCTCAGAGCAACCTCTCCAGGAGCCACACCTTGAGAGTCACAACCCAGACTTACCATAGATGGAGATTGCACCTAGAATCACCCATGCTGACCACTCAGGTAGATATTTAATGAACACCAATGCCATTAGAGCACTGATCATAATGAGATAAGCTTGCTGGAGCTGCAAGGGACCTTTCCAGTGGATGCAAATCATTCCAACAGCTCCAAAATTCCAGATGACTATAAACAGAGTGGGGTAATCCATGGCCACGTTGTACGTTTTCAATACTTCACTGGAATACAAGAAAATTTAGCTATAAAAAGCAATAAAAGCAAGTGACACGTGAAGCATCCCACTAGCTGTACTTGAACAAACAAACCCCCAGCTGCACCAGGAGGAAGCAGAATAGAGCAACTCTCATCATGAAAGGGAAACATGCCCTTTGGCCAATTGCTGCTCCAAGCTCTCTGTTCCTCCTGCCTGAGATGGATGCTGTGCTGCAGACCTGCACCACACTGCCCTAGTCCTCAGTTCAACAGCCAATTCCAAGGGTTTGCACAAGCAGGATTTCAAATCTTAACTGAGCATAGGCCTGTGGCTACATGACTGTCTACAACAAAGAAGTCCAGTCAGTGTCATCTGACCAGGTGCAATATGCTCACAGTTAAAAATGAAAAAGTCTTAACAAATGTCACCCACAAGTTAAGTTTCCTTTCACCTGAGGTGGGAGCTGAGGGAATGAGCCTGAAACAATGTTGTGTAAGAAAAAAGACAGACAAATCAGAGAAGCAACTCAGCACATAAAGTTCCTTTCCACATGATTCTCAATGTATAATCCAGGGCATCTCTACCAGAAGATTCAGCCTATTCATTTCATGCTCACCGTATCACTTCCCAGCAATTTTTGTAAAATCAAGCATTGACTATTAAAGACCTTCTTATCCACTTCTTAAAAAAGAAAGCTGTCTTCTTCTAACAGCCCTTAAATGTCCATTTGGAAAAGGAGAGACATTCCTTCTTGTTCAAAGGGGGAATTCTCAGCAAAGAGGTGAAGGAGCGCTGAACTGCCAGGTTACCTGCACCATTCCCACTTACCCGAGGTATATGTAGGTAAAGAGGAAGAGCAGCATCAAAGAGGACAGGATCAACCAGCCATGGATGAACTATCGAGGGCAAGAAGAGACAGTGATTGTAGGGGCTGTTACCCCTGCACAGGTCACAGAACTGCAGCCTGACAGTCTCCTGCACTCCTCCTCCAGTGTCCAAAGACCTTGCCTTCCCTAGGGTCAGTGAGGGAGGAGTGATAGCCAGTTCCTCCCAGTTTCATTTTACATTCTGTCTCTTAGGGTTTTAGTTGGTTTGGGTTTCAGTTGGTTTGGGTTCTTTTCAGTCTCTGTCTCAAGCATTTTCATGGGTATCCATACTGGCTGCTAGCTCACACAGGTGAGCCCATTCTTTCTGTTTTCTAGGAAGAAGGAGGGGTTTGCCCAAGGCTGTAAAACAAAATCCATCTTTGGGACAAGTTTAAAAAGCAGGAATGGCCAGAGCTCAAATGCTGGGCTGTTACCACATGTAAGAACTCCCTGGGCACCACAGAATCTGAATGTGCCTTTCCCTCCAAGCCTTGTGCTCTTCCACCAGAGCTTCCACAGGCAGGAATACCAGTTTCCACAAGGCTTGTCTGAAATGTCCTAATAGAAGGCATTCACAGTAAATGGTACAACTTAGTCCTTAAGTAAAAATGGCAAAGCATTTGGATCAGATACAGAAAACTCACACCTGACTAACATAAAGTAGCAGACCTTGCTTTTAAGGGGATGCCATTAGCAACAAAATCATAGCAAAGCCTATTCAGAGCCACAGCTCCACCACCACTGACAAAGGCTTCTGCACAGTCATTCCTGCTGTGCCCAAGATGAGGACGAGGCAGTGCAGTGCCTGTGTTTCTCACTGGAATGCAAGGCCATTTTGATCCCAGGCTCACAGCACAGAGGTGGAAAAGGCTCTGGCATGAATGCTTTACCTTGTAGCAGCGATATTTATAGAGCAGCACTAGGAACACGGTCATGACAATGATGACACTGATCATTATGATGGTGTTCAGCACCGAGTTCAAGAGACGCTGGCCCACAGATGGTGTATCCTCACTGAAAGGGGTGTAAATTCTGCAGGATAAAGCAAAAGTATGAAGTATATACATTCTCTTCTAACCATCTGTCCCAGATAAAACCAGAGCTCTCTGTGTGTGAGAAAGAAAGGGAGGTAGGACTGCCAAGGACAGCAAACATGAGATGTAGCCTCTGAAGGGGCTGGGCTCAAGTTAATTATCAACTAAAGATTAGTGGTTGCTGTCAAAAGCACATTCCAACACAGCAGCTGTGGCTAGCAGAGCTCTAAGCAAAAAGACCTAGAGTATAAATGCCTTTATTTTAGTAAGTGCTCTGCAAGCCATGAATTTTTACTGCATGCTCTGGAGCCTCTCCATGATAATTATAAGGATACTTCCCAAGTGCTGTTCTGAAATGGGGGACACCCTTTCTTTCCACACTTGGTAGGAGAGTCCTGGACACTTTTATCCCTTCTCACCACCCTACACTCCTCCCATTTTGATTAGTTTGATTCAGTTCAAGGGACCAAGGTCCCCCTTTCTCTACCCCATGTATAAAGCACAGTCAGAGCCCCAGGAGCCAGGCACTATCAGCAAGAGCTGGATGGAATTATGTATCCACACCATGAGTGTTTCGGAACCAGAAATATCGCCAGGAAATGAGACACTCATCCAAATGAACATGCTATTCCCTGACTGCTGCCAGCTAGTGAGTGAACAGCCTAGGAGATCAGCCTGGGCCTTTTATGTTGCAGAATGAAGCAGCTTCATTATTATGCTGCTCACAGGCCTCACTTAGGGCACCCTAAATGACAGTGCTAACGAATCAGTGTAATGCAGGTATGGGAAAAACTTGCACAGGTGAACGTAGCGTGCTTTAGTAAGCTCTCTGTATGTTTCTACAGCTACCTTTACCTGTGTAAAGGTTCTCCCAACCTGCCAAGGAAGCACTCTGCATGCACAGAGTGTGTGTGTGGAGCAGGGGGTCCCACATACTCAGGCTGTTTGCAGACCCCACTTACAGCTGCCCGTTTTTCTCCGTATAGAAGCGCACTGACTTTATGGTGGCGACGACAACAATCATACAAAGGGTGACAGGCACAAAGAGCATGATTACATGCTTTGCTCCATATTTCAGAGTCAGTTCCTCCTCTTCATTTTCCAGGGTGCTTTCTCTCACTGGAACACCTGAGCCAGACATTTCTCCCCCGGCAATACTGTTCGGGCCACGGCTGCTGCCTGCTCGCCTCTTCTGAAAAGAAATATTAGCAAATATGTTAAGATGCTTTTCTTTGTGTTCAAAGCTTGATTCCATCATATCTTACAGGGCTGCTGTAGGCCACCACAGCATAGCAGCTGAGTCCTAACAGAAAGGTACCAACTGAACAATACAATACAATTAGAAATTCCATTGCAAACAGGTTGCAACGGAGTTTTTAAACCAATACCATGAGTATCTAAGGACCTCTTCAAATGCAAATATACAGATGGACATATGAACGTGAAGGAAAAAATACCCAGAACTAGATAGAAAAAATGTCATCTGAGGTGACATAAGCTGGACACGTTCCTCCTCTCCCAACAACGCTGTGCTTGCTTTATCCTGCTGCTTCGCTGGCAGCTGGACTGGATTCTGTTCTAACATTAGCTGCATCTGACCAGAGCAGACAAAGAGTATCTGGCAAAACAAGAAGGCTAAAAAGGATATCCTGCAACAGTCATATGTACATCAGGTCCTGATTAAAAGCCTGTATCTGTACCAAAAGGAAGGAAAAGGGAGGAGTATATATGGAGATAAAAATGGGGGAAAAGTCAGAGTGGAGGAAATGGCAACAGGCAGTGCTGCTGCTGGCTGAGAGTGACACCAGGGGAACCACAATGACCAAAGCCAATACTAGAAGCCAGTCTGGTAGGAGGGATTGAGGGGTAGCAGGACTACTTCTGTCACCACACCCCATGTCCCCGTGAGGGACACACACCTACCCTATGTGCCTGTGCTTCCCCTGCTTCTGAGGCTTGCAGGCCATCCTGGTAGGAGGGCACTGGAGGGCTCTCTGCAGACATCAGGGATGTCCTCTCATTGCAAGGCTCCTCCTCGCTGTCCGAATTGTTCATGAACGTGATCATCGCCGCCTTCCGGGGGAGCACTCAGGAGGGCACGGCCAAGCACTACTCAAGGCTGTGGGGACAAGCAGAGCAGAGGGGAAGAAAACAGTGAACACCATACTGCAAATAACTGCAAGTCTGAAGAGGATTCAGCAGAGAGACTCCAGCATGCCATGCAGCTCCATCTTCTCCCAACAGCAGATTTACCCTGCCCTCACCCAGGCATGACAATCCATTCATTCTGTTAAAGTAGCTGGCACTGCTGCAGGCAGGGAGATCAGCAAAATGCAGCACTGAAGAAACTTTGTATTTGCCACAGCTTTCACGCTTGGTGCCTCTATTTCCCCTCTCCCATCAGTACACCTTACCTTCCACAAAGGAGGTTTCCCAGCACTCAGTGTTTGTTTGGCAGGGGCCAAACACAGCATCACCTCACACACGGGCTGCCGGTCAGAAAGCTCAGAGAGCTCAGCTCTTACACAACACTCCCGCGAGCATCAGCAAGGAGCAGAAGTTTCTTAGTAACCTGAAGCCTCAGCTTTACATAAGCCACTAATCAGGAGCTACATGCTGTCATATAACTGTTTATTAACCAGATGAATTTTATTAGCAGTGCTTCTCTTTGGCCATGGACAAAGAGAGGTTTGCATGGCAAGGGAAAAACCTATCTCTTAAAGAGAGACACTTGTGGGTTTTCCCTTAATGTTGTCTTGTGATTAAAAGCAAAACTACTTGGATGGGCAAAAACGTGGAAAATAAATGTGGGGGGGTAGAAATGCTTGGCCTCTTTTCACGTATTGCTATGCAGAAAAGCAGGCAAAACACTGACACAGTGCAGGAAGGAAAGGAACAGCTCTTTTTTCTAGACAGCAGAGGGAGAAAGTACACTGCCCTGAACACTGCAGAACAGCCTTAAAATCGGGATTTCAGGAAGTTTTAAATGCAGCGGATAAGAAAATTCTTTCTAGCATTTATTAAGTCAGCTTAACAAAGCAAGTAATTCATCACTTTATGATACTCAGCCACTTGTCCACAAGCAAAACTATACCTCTAATGCACTGTAAGGAGTTATATCTACCAGAACACCTCTCCTCTACAGAACCTTACCCAAGCTCCTGTGCCTCAGGAAACAGAAGAGGAAGCTGAAGAAGCCACGTGATTTGGACACAGTCACTTAAATCTGAATCATACATTCACAGCCCAACCAGCACAACCTACTGTCTTGAGACATCGGAGTGGATACTTTGAAAGATCTGTGAGATATTCTTGCTCCTCACTGAAGAAACTGAAATTCACTTTGGAGGAAGGAAAAGAAGGAGGAGTGGGAGATCCCTCTTTCTTTCACAGCCTCCTCAACACATCTGCACCTTCAAGAAATTTTAGAACGTCAACTCAACCTACCAAAGTGAAACATTTTTTTCAGACATCTGCTCCTCCCCTGGCTTCTCATGCTTTTTCATATCATTTTGTTCCTCATTTGGTGATAAAAGTGGTACAGTTATGGGAAACAAAACGGAGCTAACCCTCACACCAGGCCTGTCAGCTTCATAGTAATCTCATGTTCTTACCAAGTGAGCTGCGTAACACTTGTGTGCTTATTTCTTACAGAGACCAGAATCTCCTCTCTGGATGCTTAACACACTCCTTTGACTGAGCACATGAGGGCTCACAATTTTCAGCTGGGTTACTAGACTCTGCTCCAGTTACAGGATCTAGGTCTTAAAAGAAGACAGGTAGATAAAATCATTAAAATAATGACATACTTCTGGATGAAGAACAGGATAAGTTATGCATGCCACAGGATCTGTGACCTATGGAATATAAATAACTCTCAAAACCTACTGCCCATGTCAGAGACCAGGGAGGAGATAAATAAAGATTTACTCACTGATAGTTTGGGACCAATATTTAGGTTTTAACAACCCAGTGAAAATACTGAAGAGCTTTTTCTCACATTATTTAAGAAATAATTTTTGTTACATAAAGAGAGCAATTCTGCAGAGGATTTAAAAGGGGCAGCCAATTACCCTACTTTCAACACCCAACTTATGCCCACTGGAGGAGTTAAACCAATAGCAAAACCACAGTGCCAATTACTAACCTTCACAGTTACATGGGAAGAAATAAATTCATGTTGAAATACAGCCAATTTTAAGGACATTTCCTCCTATGCTTCCCCAGCAAGGATATGGACATGCAAAGGTGCCATGATATTTCTGGTCAGCAAGCAGATTCAGACCTGAACACAGCTTCACTGTCCCTTGTTTACGCAGTCGAGGTTTCAGTGAGGGTTGACACAAACACACCCCAGTAAATCCAAGACTTTACAGGAGTTCATGGGGCAGACACCGAAGTCACAGCTGCCTTAGGTTCTGTCCTGCCAAAGGGGTTGTCCCACCACCCTCCAAATCTCTGGTGCCAACATCAGGTGCTCATCAGCTGGGTAGTGCTTTTGAAAAGACAGTGAGGCACCTATTTCCCTTTGCTGTCACAGAGCCAGGTCCCAACAGGGCTCACCCTGAGAGTGGCTCTGGGAGCAGCCTCAGTGGCAGTGCCCACACCAGGAATACAGAGCACTGTGCATCCCCCTTCCAGCAAGGTTGAGCCTTAAGGTGACAAGCCCTCTGCTCACTCCCAGACAAGCAGCCTACCCTCACCTGAGGTCTGCAAAACCCTTGGCAGCGTGGCTTTGTGACTCTTATCTAAGCAGGGGCCTTGGACACACTGTTTACAGAGGCAGGAACACTGGCCCTCCCCCCTTGCCCCACCAAGGACTCAGCAGGGATTTTGTCTAATGCCACTATTTATTCATCAGAGGTGCACTTTGGACCGGCACCAAGGCTGTGCTGGCTACCAGAGAGAGAGCTGTGGTTTGAGCAGTCTGTCTGTCCTTCAGGAGAGGAAGGACCAGCCTGGTCGCTGTCACACACGTGCTCAGCACGGCAGCACCCTTTGGGCTGAGCAGAGGGAAAGAACAGAAAGCCTGGGACTTGCTTGTCAAACAAAAAGGGAGCCACAGAGCACCAGGCAGCTAAAACAGGGGTGTTACAAAGCCACACTGCTTTCTGGTCTCATTTCACTACGTAAACTGAGGAAAAACGCCTTGTGGAGATGATTTCTGCCTGCCAAAAGGATGCTGCATACACATAATGGAAAGCAAGGGAGCCTTCTTTCCTACTCATGCACATGACAGCAAATACCTCCGTGCATATTGACTGTTTTTCTAGGCTGAGACGAAAAAGTGGGGAAGGACAGCTCAGGAATGGAAAACATGAAGCACTGAGACAAATGTAAGCTGTATCTGTATTCACAGAAAGCTTTAGAGCATGATCTATCAAATACATGAAATGAAGTCCCAGTCCATCATCAAACTGAAGCACTAAGTTATATCAGGCAATGTTCTCCTCTCTGCCTCTCAAACCATCAGGTCCCATTCAAAAAATCATACAATGCTTCAAAGCAAAATGACCCAACTCTCAGAACTGTATGGCAAAAGTGAAAGGCGACAAAAACTAGGTCAGTAGTAAGTGCTTCTTAGAGGAGCTGAGGTGGGAATACAATTACTCCTGCTTTACAGTAGTCTTGTGACTCCTGAAGGGAAGCAGGAGCCACTGACTCTGTTTCCAGATGTCCTTCATGCAAGATACCTCTTTCCTCAGCTGTGATAAACCAGCTTATGGATTTTCATTAAACTGGGCCAGTTCACTAAGATCTACCCTCAGTTTGCCTTTTATTTTCATGCTGCAAATAATCTAAATCCTTTGCTTTGCATTTCATCCATCACAAATAATACCCCTACAATGCACAGAACAACTGCTGTAGCCTGGCAGAATACACTTGAGAATTAAAATTCCTCCTTATACATATTGTTCCCTTTAATGGCAATTAGATGAAGAGAATTGTATTCTCTTTGCTATGTTTAGATCAAGAGAAAGCTTTGGGATGATACTGACAGCCTGATGTTCTTGTAAATTTTGGCTGTAGCAATCACTGCTGTTGGTAAGTATGAAGAGAAGGAAATAAACTTACAAGAAATCCTAAGTGGTGGGGCCAAAATTAGGAGGAAGGATTTCTAGGTTCTTGCCAATAAATAAAGTCAGAATGGGCATGCTGCTAAAATGCCTGGGGACTTGGAACACCATCTCAGTGTGCAAATACCACTCACTTTAAGCCCCAGAACACAAAAATACAAAACACAATATGCTATGGGAAGTTGTAAAGATTTGTAGCTTTCTTTCTCCATTCTGGCTGAACTAGCACTGCTTTCTCTTGCCCCCCAAGACAGACACAACACGTAGCCCCAAAGGGCAATTCTGCTGGCAGAGCTGAAATCAGACCCTCCCCGAGAGGGTCAGAAGGATTATTTTGCCAGCACTGAGCCCAAATACTCTATCATCCAACTGCCTGTCACTGTATAAAGGCACCACAGCCCTGCAGAACTGCTCAACACGAGTAAAACCTCAAAGCCCGGGTCACACTTCACACGCGGGAGCAGCAACTCGCATTGGTCCCAGTACTGCTGAGGTCATCGGAGCCAGCAAGGGCTGGAGGTGACACTTCGGGGACACCCAAGGGCACCTGTGTTGGGGCTGAGTTCCTGTGTCCTACCCGAGTGGCTGCCTTCCCCTGGGCCCCCAAGGGGACACAGGCACACAGCGGGGCTGGGACTGCTTCCCTGTTCATCCAAGCGCATGGCCAGCCTGGCCGCAGACACAGACAACAAATACCGACATTAAAGAAAAGGCGAAAAATAACCCCACGACAAGCCCCACCCCGCCAGGCAGAGATTTTGCAGGAGGCCAGAGGAGACCTTGCCCCCATGCAGATGTTCCTGCTCCCCAGCTGCCCTTTTGAACGCTTAAAAACCTCTGAAGGTGATGCCGGAGGCGCTTCCAGATGAAAGCCGGGATGGCAGGCAGCAACACCGCCACCGCCCAGGAGAAATCGGTGTACAGATATTTTTACATACACCAACACACATGGAAGTATGCATTTTTATATACATAATGTGCACCTATATAACAGCATACATATGTACATAGATACACACACAGAGATACAGGCAGCTCCGGGAGCGCGGCGATCCCGAGACCCCGCGCGAACGCCGGCGGCTAGCCAGGACAGGCCCGTACCGCCCCATGTGCAGCCCGCAGCATCCCGCCGGCAGAAGATCCCGTCCCGTATCCGTATCTGGATCCCGATCCCGATCCCGATCCCGATCCCGATCCCGATCCCGATCCCGAATCCCCAGCCCGCTCCCCCGTCCCGGCCGGCCCCGCTGTTTACCTGCTCCCGGCACGGCACGCGCCCCCCGCCGCTCCCATTGGCTCCAGCCCCAGCGCCGGCCGGGAGGGACGGACGCTCCCGCCCATTCGCCATCGCAGCTGTCGCTCATCTTATGTCTCCGCCCACGGACCACTTTCCTCCAATAGAAGAAAAGAACGGGAAGAGGCTCGGCCAATAGGAAGGTGGCTGTCCCCGCCCTCCCGCTGCCCGGTGGCGGTCTGTGAGGCGATGGCGCCGCCATAGTGGGGCGGGTCCGGGTGGGGCATGGTCATCGGAGTCCTAGAATGGTTAGAATTGGATGGGGCCTTAAAGGTCATCCAGTTCCAAACCCCGCCATGGGCAGGGACACCTTCCATTAGACCAGGTTGCTCAGAACCCCGTCCAACCTGGCCTTGAGCACTTCCAGGGATGGGGCATCCAGAGCTTCTCTGGGGAAGCAGTGCCAGTGCCTCACCACCCTCACGGTGAAGAACTTGCTCCTTATATCTAATATTAACCTGAATCCATTTCCCCTTGTCCTGTCACTAAATGCTCTTGTAAAAAGTCCATTTCTGTCCTGGTAGACTCCTTTCAGGTATTGGAAGGCTTAAATGCTTATCAACTTAGTCCTTCAGCAGATGAAAAGATATGCAATCATGCGGATCCTAATGGGATTAAAAGGGATAATAAAAAGAGACAAGTCCGTAGGAGTATATAGAGAAACCAGAGGAAATGGCCAAAGAATAGTTTTGCTGGAATTGTGTCTGACTCCTACTCAGTTTATAGATCAGAGAGGTGAATAAGGAAAATCGCAATTTCATCCTATTTGCAATGGTTGTGAGGAGTTTTTATTTTCGGCGTGTGTTTTTGTTCAAAATTAAAAAAATAAAAAACAAAACCAAAACCAAAAAACATGATAGTAAGCAAGGTAATCCTGTAGATAGATGAAATTGCTCTTCAGTCAGCACACAAACCACTCCTGCCTCTGTTCCCATTGCTTTATCAAGCAGCAGTCAAGTGAAATGATGATTCTGACAGCTCTGTAGCACTTGCTCATCATCTATGGGGGCAGAGACATAGAGACATGAGCTGGACTCATGGTAATTTCCCTCTACTGCTGTTGTCATTTCAGGAAGAACCTCAGGCACAGACACAGGGAGTATTTACAGCAGAGATTCACACTCCTCTTTTCTCCATGCCACCTGTGATGATCTTGTATACAAAGGGAATGAAGGATAAGATGGTAATGAAGGAGATACAAGGTGCAATACGTGAACTGCCACGCTATAAATCATTGGACAAAATGGAATCTTTGGCAGATTCCAAATCTTAAGTTGGCCATCACATTCTTTTCCCCAGATTTCCTACACAACATCAGTGACAAGTGATACACATCCCTTGTACCCATAATCCTTACTTTGAGCCACTCTGCGCACAGAAGTAAGTTATGTGAAAGTTCTTTGGAGCCCCCGAGAGCTGCCTATCCCTGCATGGCCAGCTGGCCTTTGCCAAGGTAAAGTAAGTCTGGAAAAATTGATAAACTGTGTGCTTGGCTGCATTCTTCACTAGCCAAGAGCTCTTTACTATGAGAGCTCTTTCTAACAGGTTTCTCTCAAAGGCTGTGTCTACCTTTGGCCTTTGTGCTGAGCTGTTGAGTTCCTTTTCACTGGACACTCCACTTGCTCCAGCTGGAGATTTTTTTAATGGGAATTTTCCTGATGAATTGAATCCTTCACACATTTTATGCTGAGCTGCTTTTTAAGGTTTAGCATTAGGAGAAGGAACTATTTTGGCTGCACTCAGGTCTTCCACAACTGACAATCATTTTACACCCTTTTACATGGAGCATACATATCTGATGCAAATTTGGGACAATAGTAAAAATATTTAGCTGTTTTAAAACATTGTACAGCTTCGAAGCCAAAGCATTGACAGTCTGAATTGTGCTGCTCTTCACCTCGCTGGCAGCTGTCAGTCCAGCTGAGCCTGCTATAGATCTGTGCAGGAGATAGGGAAACTGTTCTTAGACTCCTTCTTCTAGGGGCTAAAGGGATGGGAACTGGTTTTACAAGCCCAGTTGCCCTTTATCAGCAGCTTTAGAAGTTAAACTTGCAGCTTTTTGTATCTCTCAAAAGTGCTGCTCTGCTGTATGAAGGGCTCACAGGTGTCTACTCTGGACTAAAATTTAGAGACAAACAAATTCCTTGCTTCTTTCCACATTCTCACTAGATCCTCCCTTTTTGCTGTCACCCTGATGGACAAATGCAAAGAGGTGCAGGTCTTGTGCATCCTAGCAAATGGTTTTAGGAAAAAATTGCATGTACTGCAACCTTCATGGAAGCGCAAGAACGTGAATATGTGAAATGCAGCTGTCTTTCTGAGAATGCATATCTTGCCTGCCTCCTTTGTAGCTTTCAGAGGCAAAAATCTATCTTAGCTCAGTGTTTCTCTTCTGTACCCTCAAGTGGGTAGTAGGGAGACAAGTAGTTGTTTTTGTCTCTCCATGCATGAGTGTTACTTCTATGCAGCTTTCAGTCAGAATGCCTTTTCACAAGTTCTTTCCTAGCTACATCACATGAGAAGCATCTGACCTGAGAGATAGTTAACAGGCTCTTTGAGCAAAACCTCGCTCTGTATCGTATGGACATCAAAAATATTTCTGCTTTTTTTTTTTTTTTTTTTTTTTATTTTAACAGATCTGTGCAGTCATTTCCTTTAAGGATCTCTCCCAGATAATGTAGAGTGGACTCATTCCCAGGGAAATCCCATGCCCAGCTGCATCACAGCTTCATGACTTGGGAGGTCGGTGTCTCTCTCCAGGCTAGTGGTTGTTCTGAAGCGCATGGGGACATTCTCTGGGATTGCCCTCATGTGTCGCATTTTGGTAGTGAGGTGTTCATGGCAGGATATCTCAGGGAGGTTTTGCTCATAAACTGTTGCAGTCCTCCAAATATATCCAAGGTATTGTGGCTGTTTTATTTCAGGACATATAAATAATACCCGGAAATAGGACTACTGACACAAATCCAAACAGAGATGATCCCTTGGCTTTTGAATGGAAACAGACATGACACCGTCTGTCAAAATAACATTAAAACCTCTTGTGCTTGCCCAGGAGGTATGAATAGGGTCAGGCCCAGCACATGGGAGTTTTGTTCTGGAATAGACAGTACTTTCCAGGAGTCTTGCTCAATTTATTCCACTTCGTAGATCTGCAGTCCCTCAAGGAAAGGTTGTTATTGAATACCAAAGCAAACATTTTTTCTGGTAACTGAAGGAGATCTCATTCATGATAGGATTTAGCAAGCAGCCAGGGGTCATGACAGAGTGCCACCTGTGGGCAATAATCATGTATTGGTGTCACACTTCTGTGTGGATTTTTAAAGAGTGTTCCCACATTGGTGTATCCCTGATGCCTCAGATGTAACCAGATAGTTCAGATTTAAGCTCCAGTACTGAAGAGTGTGGTATGTCCTTCTGTCTAAACCAGAGCTAAGTACAGATCCAAAGTCCCCTAGACTGTAGGCTATGGATCTGACCCTTGGAAGCTCAACTTCATGCTAAGGGAATACTCCTAAGTTGTGTCGTGAATGTTTGCTCAATACAAATCCCCCATGCACAGACTTGAGATCATCTCGTTGTCCATCCCTTCCAGGTCTAAAGCATCACAGAAGCTGTGTAGATGGCTTCTTTCTAAAGGATATAGAATTGAGCTAAATATGAGATTCTCTCAAAACAGACAAGGCCAAAGTGGTGAGAAGAGAAAAGTGTTCAGTCACCAAGCAGTCAGTGATGCATCCAAATCAATGGAATGTCACTGAAGTCTTACTTTTAAGCACAGGTCCTTGGCAGGCCCATCAAGCAGGAACAGGATTGCCCCAGTGGGAGAGCTCCTGCTGCTATGGTGGCCTCTGGACCACTGTCTGTCTCAGACAGCTTCTGCCACCTCCTTAAGTTTTGTACAGTTTCGCTAAAGGCTGAAATTTCCCTTTAGGACACAAATGTATCCGTCTGACAAGCAGCATTTTGCCTTTAAGGTTGTTGGTATCTCTTTGGCTTTTCAGATCTGGGGAAAAATCCTTCAGGCAATCCCAGGCTTCGAGCAACCAGCAGATCTCTTCATGTGACTTGAAAAACTGTGAGTTAACACTGCTCTGCTCTGTTTGACTTCAACTGAAATGAGGTCTGTCCTGGGCGAAAGGAAAGTAAATGCCTAACATCTTTTTAAAATGCACATGAAAAGGAAAAAAAAAAAAGCTAAAAAGAGAGCAAAAGTTCCTCGTTAAGTTCCCCATAACGACTCAGATGAACTGTGTAATTGACGTGGGCCTGTTGGTGGCCATGGCGAGGGGGACATGAGTAAGGAATGTGAATTATACATTCATATTCGAGTAAATCCTTCCCGGTTTCATCGGGAGGAGATTCCCCGTGCCCAAGCTGTGAAGGAGCGTCTCGCTGTGCCCGCTAGGGGACAGAGCTCTGCCGCGTACGTCCCTCCCTCTCCTCGGGAGCGGGATGAGCTCCGACACCTGCAGCTGCAGCCCCGGGACTCTCTGGGATAAGCCTTTCAGGGAATTTTTAGAGTTATCTGCGAAATGCATTCTCTGCTCATTTAGCCCTCTCTGGAGAATACATCTGTGAAATGACTCGTGCTGCGAAACTTCTGACACTACCAGAATGATTGACTTGAAGCCACGTTATTTCCTGGATTTCGCCTCGCTGGTTAGGACTCAGATCGAGCCCAGCTTGTCTCTGCTGGCATAGTTGTATCATGAGCAGTGCTCCCACTGCTAGGGCTACAACTGTAGCAGCAATGGCAAGAAAACTGAGGAAATCTAGGCAAAATTGTACTTTTCACTCCCCTAAGGGGCAAGGAGAAAAGTATTGTATTTTGGTTTTTGTTTAAAAAAGGTGCAAGGTTTAGTTGCTTCCTGTTTCTGATCTTCCCTCATGTACTCATGTTAAGCAGCAATTTTACAAAGTCCATTGTCACAGCTCTGCAAGTTTTTCTGCACAGAAGCACTTAGAATAGTTTATCTTAGTAACTTTTAAAGTAAATTAAATGAGTTTGTTTTAAACTCCTTACCCTTCAGCAGGAGTGGCAATTCCTAAAATAGCTTTTACTGGCATCTAGTTTATTTAACTTTGCTTTAGCACCATTTAATCAAGCCTTAAATTAGGTTTTGAATGAACTTAGTTAAACTGGTTCAAGCTAGTTTGATTCTCAGTCATTCAGTAACTGTAGTTTATTACATATTAAGATAAATAAAAGATGAGAGTTTATACAGGGATTTTCTACTGATCAAACAAAGCAGGTTAAAGGCAAATCTACAGTTAAATCACTGTTAAACTGTGGCTTTTCAAAACCTTGAGGCCTTTTTTTCCCTCTTGTACAATGAAACTGTAAGTTGAAGAAAAAAACAAAGTATTTATTTCATATATCCAAGTCATTCAAGCATAAATCTCAAACTAAGGAAATAACAGTAACTAGTACCTCCTCATCTTCTTTATAACTTCCCTCCTCTTTTCCACATCTAACAAACATCAATTGCTTCAAAGAGAACTTCACAAGTTAATTACTTTTAAATTCTGCAAGGTATTGTACTTTGCTGGTGAATAATATTTCCCATCTGTGACTTTTTGTAAGCACAGTTAAGCACACCTTTATTGCCATTCCATTGCCATACTTCATCCAAATCACCTTGGTGTTCCCATACACCTCACAGATGTTTGCACATAACAATAGTATGTGCTTCCAGGGCAACAAAAAACTTTGCAGGCAGTATGGGAGACACTCATCCTTGGTCAAGAACTGTCTTCATGAAACACAGTTATGCTGTAGCTCTCAGAAACAGCCAGAGCTGATTGTTGCAGGTGGATAAACTCTATTATTTGTTCCTGCCTGAATTTGTCTCCTAAAGTCTGTGTAGGGCCTGGAGATCATTATGTGTATATATATATAGAGCTGCTATTTACCAGCTCACAGAATGACATATAATAGTCAAGGAGATAGAAATGAAAAAACATCACAGAGATCTGACATTGTCAAGGTGAAGTTAGCCTGTCCAAAAGTCATTATTCAATTGAGAATTTCAGAGGAGAGGACATTGCAAATAAATAAAAATAACAAAGATTCAACTGAATGCAAGCTACAGGTTTTCCAAAATGTCTGTGGTGTCTGTGGAGGTCCCCATGAGCAACTGGATAGTTGCACAAATAGAAATAATGTGGACCTAATATATGGAAGCTGGTAAAATAGCAGAAAAGAGAATGCACTGTGGTAGAGCCAAAGTGAGCACCTGAGCAAAAGGAGGTGTGGCACCAGATTCTGGATTGGTGCTCAGTGATGCAGTCTGAATTCCCTGACATTTCCAACTGCAAACTGGCCCTGAGAAAATCTAGACCTGTGTCAGGCAGTTGATATGGTTTCCTCTTGGTTCAGTCAGGAGCTTTTCCGTGCTTGAAGTCCTTGCTGAAAGAATGTCACCACTCTGTGGACACGTTGCCTGACAGTCACCAAGCAGCTCAACAGCAGCATCTGTGCTGTCTCTGAAGGTAGTGTAAAACTCAGCAAGACACAGGGTGGGTATAGTGCTGTTGGGGGAGCTGCAATACCCCTATCCAAAAGAAAAAATTGCTGTTCTTCATGGCATGTAGGGAAGATGCAGTTTCCTCATCTACCCTATGAAGTCAGATGAGTTTACTCATACAAATGTCAGGAAAAAGCAAATGCAACTCCATAGATACCTTCATGTTATTTGTGGGCAGCTTGTGTTCCCTATGTGAATACAAAAACTGTGATGAGTAGCATCCATATCAGATATATTATTTAAAAAGATTCCTTCACTCTAATTTAGAAAAGGAAACATTTATCATGGTGATTTTCTGTATGAGCTAGAGTAGCATTTAAGAGACCAACATTTCTCATGTACCCGTCTCAAATGCTGAACCTGAGAAACCTTGGACCTTGTTTTTTTATGTGCTGATCAGACAATACTCCACACTTGTGCAAGTCATGAGGTTCATGAAGGTCATGAGGTTCATGGAAGTCATGGCTTTCATTAAGGAAACAAGACTAGTTTCCTTTTAGACATACAGAAATCAAGCCACCAAAAATCAGCTTTTAAAATGTTGGGCTTGACCTTTCCCTGCCTTGGTATTCACACCTGCATGGGAAAATGATAATCTCCACCGAGTGAGAAGTGCCTCGAGGCAGCCCCTGTAGGGAGGAAGGGGGTAGCAAAGTGCTGTTCTGTTGATGGAGATGAGCAATTCCCACTGTACTGCACACAATGCCAATGCTTAGATCATTTCTCACCCACCTCTGCTTTCCTCCCTAATCTGCATTTCTGTCTCCTGTGTCTTTCTCAGAGCTTTTCACACTCCTGTTTATTGCAACATGTATACAGGAGGTTCCATAACAACATGAGTTTCATTTAATATCTCCACCCAGCACAGCTATATTAGAAACTCGTTAAAACATTTCACCTCTAAAAGTAATTTATTTTCTCAGACAGCCACTGTCACGCTTCTTATAAACTAATCTCCTACTCTGCTTATTCAGGGAAGATTCCATGTGCATGCTGAGTCAAGCCTAGCCCTCGGATCCCGAGCTGCATTTAAACAGCCAGTGACGGAGCAGATGCACTCAGCAGGTGATGGCAGAGGAGTGCTCTTATACCTTGAAAAGATGAACTTGTTCCTGCTGTAGAGGTTCTGTCTGAACACAGAACCTCTGTTTGACTCTAATCCTGGTGCTGAGCTAATATGAAATCTAATGGCTTCTGAAGAGCCATTAGACCTTCTGCACACTAAGGGAATCAGCACTTCTGAGAGCCTTTAGCCACCAGAACCAGAGTAGCTTTGCTGCAGAAAGGAAGTAGAAGTGGGAGATTTGAGTAACAAGGAGAGAAGAGCTTCTGGCTGAGGCACTGATTTAGAATACTCATAGTCCAGGCTGGCTTCCCGATTCCTGAACAGACTTACTAAATATTCATAGAGATGAGAACCTTTATCATGCCTGACGTGGAGAGTAAACTTTTGGGCAGAGAGACTCCTGCATGTTATATACATGCGCTTTTCACTTATGTTTATCACATAGGGTAATTGGAATAAATTTTGAGTCGGGTAGCTGAGCCAAATAAATCAGAGTTGGGCTGAAATCGGTTTGAACTGATCCATAGTAGAGATATATGAGTTCTATTTGCATTCACAAGGAAAACTGTAAAATGTTGCTCTGGTTTGTGGAACATACTTTAGTCAACCCAAAATGAAATCTTTCCATTTCATAGTGAAAAAGCAAGTTAAATAGTAGATTAACATTATAAAATAGCTGATGGTAGTGGCCACCTCTTCTGCAAACACAAGCACTCGTGTAGGCAGTGTAAAACCCACATCTGAAGGGATGTGACCCACACCTCTCCTTTCTCACAGTAGCATCTTCTCCAAACTGTTTTACATCCACCAGAAAGGGAAGAACTGTGTCTAATGTTGTGATCTATTTTAATCTCATTGTAAAGTGAATACATTTCTGACATGCTGAAATAGTTCCTTTCTATGTTAACAACGTTGACATATTTTTTGGTTCAGCCAAACTATATTGCAAAGTTGATGGACAGCTAATCACTCTAAACATGTGCTGAAAGAGGTCACTTGTCAGCATCTCTTATTAGTGTTTGTGGTTTATTTGAACTGTTCCGTGGACTTCTATAAATAGGATATAATCTCCTATTGAAATCTATAGAGAGTGGAAAAAGCATACAAATGATACCAGCCTCCTGTGTACTTTTATAGGAGGACTTACAGCGATGGGAGTCTTTCTGCTGTAAAAGTGTTTTTGTGAAGTCTGAAACAAGCATAAGTTGACTCATGCAAGAAAAATTGAATCATAAATAATAGCTACTTAAACATACACAGAAATGACCTCAAACACCTTCATTAGTGTCTGCAGATTGTAGAATTGACTCTAACCACCATAAAAGCTGGCCAGTCCCCACCAACAGAGAAAGAAGAGCTAAAAAGAGAAAGGAAGAATGGCAGATGGGGCAAAGAATTGATAATACAAAAACTGTTAACTCTGCTGCCTTCAAAACTAAGACTTTTTGGAGGTCTGCAGTCCAATTTATGCCAGATGTTCTGAGAAAATACATCAAACTTCTGAATATGGATCATGGTGCAACATGGAATTGTAATAATACCTGCAGGGTTGCATTCCAGAAAGCAATGCATCTTTCTTCATCTTTTCCTCATGTTCTTCTGTCCTTCTTTGTCCTCTTGTCCTAATTCAGGGTCCATCCTGCCAGATTCTGAGCTCACCATGGTGCTCATGCTGCCAAGAGCTGAGTGCCCTCGAAGACATGGTTCACTTGAGTTTTGTCACAGGGTCTCTGTTTTCCTTAGTTTCCAAAGTTTCCTGATGGCCAGGAATATTATATGGTGATAAACAATAGTATGAGCTGTTCTTTAGAAGGAGGGAGAGAAGGAGGAGGGAGAGAAGGAAGGAAGAAAGGAAAGAAGTAAAGATGGGGAGAAAAGGAAGAAGAAGGGTTAAGGGGAACAAAGGAAGGGAAAGAGTGGAAAGGGAATTGCTTCCTGAACAGCATTTGTTCTGGCAAATCCCAGGGTCACTGATCAATGCCAGTGTTGAGCATTCAGCAGCCACTGAGCACTGGACTGTGTCATTTCCAGTGTGCCATGAAAGCATATCCACTCACCATGGAGACAGGAAGGACAGAGTGTGACTCCTGTAGGACAGCTGGGAAGCTTTGCCAGCTGCAGTGCTGTCATTACACCCTGATGTAGGATGGACAGGAAAACCCCAAACCTGTTCCTTGCACTCTCCCTTAGTCTGACCTGAGGGGAGGAAGGAGGTTTGACTCACCAGGAAATATGAGTGATATATTTTATAGGAATGGCCTTTGCTGCTGGTGCAGCTCCTGGATTAGCCACGTGCTGCCCTTTTTCTGGGTTTTGCTGAGTACACCGCTAGTGCCTGGGACTTTTGGCTTCCCTGGGCTGGGACAGATCAGCTCATGTCCCTGAAAGTAGCCCCTCAGGGTGTAGAGACTGGAGAGACAGGACAAGCCACTAGAAAAGAGTTACTATTGGGTGGTGAAGTATCAGACTGTGTTGGACAACAGCCAGGGCCTGTCTGCAAAGTCATGGTGATAGGGGATCATTCTTCTCCACAGAAGCTGCTCCTACCATAGGCTGCATGTCTGGACTTCTCCTCAGGCAGCCTTCCTTCAAACCTGGGGCTAGTGAGAGTACATCAGGTGCTCTGGTTTTTACACCACTTCCAGGCTCTTGGCAGGTGATGTAATCTCTCTTGGAATAGGGGTGATAATAGAAGAGTGCCAAAAAAGTCCGGAGGAGACAAGTTAGTTGTCATCATTTCCAAACAAAGCTATGATAACTAAGCATTTGATTCAAAAAAAGATAAAGATGGCTATTAAAAAGGCCTCATAGGGGCATTTTAAATCTAAAATTGAGGCCGAATAAAATGGTACAATACAGTTCTGTTAAGTCATAATCCTCCTTGTGTTTTTATCATTTGGGAGCAGAAAATGTAGAATTTTCCAAAGCATAAAAATGGGTGTAGAAACACAAATATTAGTTGTTTTCAGCCACTTCAATGTGGAATGAATTTATTGGTACTAAGATGATACTAACATGTATCTTGTCAGCATTCAGCAGATGCCACAAGAAAATTTAAATTTTTGGTACAGCAAGATACAGATCAAGTATGAAAAAAGCACAATATGATGACACTATATTTCCACTTCCTGGGCTTAAAGTAATCAGAAATAACCAAAACTTACTTTTTCAGTATTTCTGCTGCTGAGAAATACTGTGTCAAGATTTGCTGAGAATAACTAGAGAGACAAAATCAGGACATTACCTACCACCCTCATCCCCTACCTTGTAAAGCCTTACTGTATATGTACCTACATCTGTCCTACCAGACATTCTGAGAGTTATTTCATGTGCAAAGGATCTGATTTACCTTGCCAAAAGCTCAACCTGCTGCTGCTACTGCTTGAAGTTTGTCACATGAGGCAGATACTGGAAAATTCCTTTCCATTTTCTTGAATCCATGAAGACTAAGCTGACAAATGAACATTTGCATGGACTCAGTTGCAAATATTTGCAGAAATTCTCTCCTTCCCAACACTTTATTTTTAAAGAATCCTTCAGCAACCATTATGCAGTTTCCAGCATCACCCCACCAAATTGACTGGAACCAATTGCTTCTGACAAATTTCCAAAGTTTCTTCAGGAAGAAGAGGGATGAAAAACTTTGCCAGAGCTTTCCTCAAAAAAAAATTAGCACCTATGCCCATGGCCCAGGGTTGATCTGGCAAAACTTGATCAGCTTTTTCTTCTAGTAGAGGCACAAAAGGAGCGGCGACAGCAGCAGCAGCTTTTCTATCACACCCAGAAGGGACAAGAGAAGTTGAGACTGCCAACTCAACTGTTGTCTGGAACAGAAACTCAAGATGTTTCTGAGGAAGAAGGCTCCATTTTCAATCTATTTTCTCAGTTTGACTAAAATCTCCAGCTGTGGCCCTTTACCTGAACAGCCAGGCTTTGTCCTGCTAGACAAGATGCAAGATGTAAAGCAGTGGTGCCAGCTGCCTGGGGAGCCCAACTGATAGTTCTCAAATATCACCACAACACCCATGGTCACATCATAGCATGGCCTCTGTCTTTTGGCCAAATGAAGCAGAGGCAGAAGAAGTTGCTAAATCACAGTGGTTGTTTTTCATTTATAAAGCTGCAGATGTTTTGAGCCAAGGGTCAGGAAGCAAATAGAGCTGTGTTTGCATTTCATAAGCCTTGAAAGGTCAGTACTGCATCCAGTTGTCTCTGGGAGTTGGTCCCACAGGAGGACAAGGGAAAGTGTTAGGAGTAGCAGTGCCCTAAACTTGAACTTTTTCAGCTGGGCACCTTTCACTCATGCAGAAATGTTTGTACATTTTTGTTCTTGAGGTGAAACTCCTGCTTTGCTGCCTGGGCAAAGAGCTTTGACCAGCAGGGCTGGGGCTGCAGCCACTGCCCAACTGCTGTGCTTGTGGGACTGCTTCTCCTCTAGGCATGGCTTCCCCTTCTCCATGTGGCTCCCTCCTGGCCTCCTTTAGGTACCTGTGGGTTCTCTAGATAAAAGACATTATGCTAAAAGAAAACAGAAATCTGTTTTCTGTGTCCCTCCATTTCTTCTGTAGAATAACCCAGCTCTGTGGTTTCATTAGCACTGCTTCAGGTACTGAGGTGTTGCTATCAACTTCCAGCAGTGTCTCAGTGGCTACTCCACAGGATTAACTGTGAATAAAAGGCTACCTAAGCACATTTGCAAAATTAAATAAACAGAAGCTACTCATCCCAACCCTTTCTTGGGTTGGTTTCATATGCTTTTAATTGATATTTACCCTTCAGGAACCCAAACCAATGATTCAAAACCAAAGATGCTCCACTGTGCTTTTAGATTCAACCCTCTCTGCAAGACTGCATGTGTCATGGTTAATCCACTACAGCATGTCTTTCAGTAAAGGAAAAATTTGATTCAATGCCTGCAGGAGTCAGTCATTCTCTTCCCTTCAGCATTTGGTTCTGACTCCATGAGTTTTATGAAACACTAACAGCAGTGTGAGGGCAAGAGATGTGAGCCCAAGAAGTACTGGAATAGTATGGGCAGAGCTAATAAAAGCTGGGAGTTTGGGCAGAGCAAGAAGGGTCTCCTTGAGCTGCCTGAACCCCATGGAAGGCCTGGCCCAGACAGCCACATGGAGCAAATTGTCTGGACTTTCCTGTTCACCTGCAGGGAGATGGAAAAAAAGGCTGTCCATGTGGCAGGGCCAAGCTGAGGCGAGGCAGCTGCAGATAAATTACTACAACAAGAGCTCAGACAGTAAAAGAACAGCCAGTCATAGGACAAGTACAAGTAAGGTACCCAGTGTGTTGGCTTCACTGAAGTTCATCATGCAAATGTAACCATGAGAAAACAAGAATGAGGAAAAAGGCTTTAGCTGTTTTTAGCTATTTAAGTCTGTCCTTCTCTCTAAATACAAGAGCCAAGGCCATCAGTGCAGTCCCGGGACCCCAGGGTGGTCCTGGCTTGGTCTTATGGGCAAGAAAGCCCTTATTGCTTTCTCTGCTGCTGCCTCCCTGCACTGTGTTGGACATCACTGTTGCTACTGTTGCTCTCCATTTTCTGACTTGTGCCATGTGCAGGACTGGCCTCCCCACTGCCAAATGCTCAGAGCTCTTCCATCTGCAGAGAGTTACCTATTCATTCATCCTGTTTACATTGCATCAGCTTGTTAAAAGAAAGGCTGGTCCAGTATGCTTACCTTAAATGTGGATGGAAAAAATTATATCTGCCCAGTGGAAACTGATTTGAATTCAGCAGATTATTTAGCACCTTGTATGTAAATCCTAGCTTTCGATCTCTGAACAGTACAAGTGAAAATAGGAAATGTGGAAAAAAGGTACTTCCTCAGAAGCAGAAGGGATTTTGAACTGAATTCTGGAAGAGAGAACTTGATAAGCTTCTGTCCCAGAGACAAATGAATTTCTAATTTAGGTGTACAGTATAAGACCTGATCTGTAGCCTATGAAATCAGTAGCTATTTTTCTTTGGACATAACAGGCTAACATATGCAGACTATAATTTGTGTTTCCTGCTACAGTTGTTAGCCTTTTGGGGATTTTTTCAGGGATTATCTAAGTGACAGAGAAAGAGCCAAGACTTATTTCAGGTGGGATGTAATCCACTTTATGTGAGTCTTCCCAGGGATTGATCGAGTTTATTATTCTGGTTATTTCAAATGTAAGCAAAATTAATTAAAGGCTTTCAAATCCTGCTTAAAGTTGTTATTTGGGTTGGGGGGTTTCCCCCGGCCCGGCTGGATGGGGTCAGAGGCTTAGACCCAAGAAGCCGTAGCGAACCCAGAGAGGTGATCCCGTGAGGAACCGTCTCCCAGGGGGTCGTGGCTTCTCTCAGCCTTCAGCCGGGGTTGCCTGCAGAGGATGCCTGGCTCAGCAGGCTATCAGCTCTTAGTGCAGAGATTTCAGCTTGGCTCTGCAAGGCAGAACCCCCCTTTGGCCAGGCCCGGATAGAGAGAGAGGAGGAAACTCTCTGGTGGTTCCGCAGAAGCAGCTTTATTCTTTCATCTTCCACGAAGGGGTGACCAGAGACGGATTCCTCCCCGACTCGGGGCAGAGGAGTCTCTTTTATGGGGGTACAGAGGTGGGCGTGCAAGGGTGAGAAACCAATGGGTATTGGGGTATGTTACATACAGTTTCCTAGAGGATCTTAGATCTATCTTTTCTAACTAAAAAGGCTCTTTGTTTCCCCAGGAGGCGCCTGGAGGGAGATAGTGCTACCTCCTTATCTCCAGGCCTCCCTGCCAGGGCAGGGAGTTTGTCAGACCCCGTATCTGGAGATGTTGCAGCTGTCTTTATCTAAACAAGACAGGGGCCTGTCAAACCCCTACACTGCTGATTCTCAGAATTGCTGCAATAATTTTGCACTTATTGAAGAAAAAGCTTCCATAATTTTAAATGCTTAAGCATATCAACATAAAATATTTGACTATAAGCTCATCCTTCTGTAATGGTTTGGAAAACTGAGTGCTGTAATAGTTATTCCAGATTCATTTGCCTGCAATACAGCTAATGTCTCAAACCAACCAAAACTCATCAACATTGATGCTCACAAGTGTGTTATGCACACTTTGAAATGTTTGAAAATGAAAATTATTCCAAAACCAACCCATCAAGACTACCTTCCTAAAGACAGCATTTATCATTGATGGCAGGTGTGGGCTTTTTAAACCAGTTCTGTTTGAGACAGAACTTGACAAACCCCCTGAAGTTTTTAGATAATTCGAGGCCCAACCTTCCCTTTTTACAACTTATTGTACCAGACAAATGGTAATACTCACCCCAAGCTTGAGGAAAAAAACCAAAACCCCTCTGAGAATCATTTAAGCATTAGGAGTGGGAGAGCATCATTTTGAGGGAGAAAAATACGAGTGTCATTAATCAGGTTTTTAACGGAAAATGAAGTGCAGTGCTGACTTCAGGCACTATCAATCTCTGGGAAACCTGGTAGATGGCATCTCTTAAAAACTGTCAGGCAAATTTTCATCCACAGAAAATTGTCCTGCACTCTTCCTGCAAGGATCATCATCCTTTTTCTGGATGTCCAAAAGCTGAGACACATTTTGTTTTCATGTAAATGCAATTGAAATGTATGTTCATATTGACAGCTTGGAGGGACTCCAAACTCCTTCCATCCATCTTCCATCTAAAATGAATTTGTTAATTTGTTCAATTACCTTAGGACATGGAATCTGCCCCAGCACTACTTTCCCTCTAAAGGGAAAAGGATGAATCCCTGTTTTGTCAGGCCTGTAAGGACTCCCCTGGTCCTTGCAGTGTATTTTTCTTGGATCCATTGCAACTGTAGGTGCTACTAAGTGTCTTGCCATGGAAGTCAGGTTTTCCATCAGAAAGCAAACAAGTTGGGAAAATGGAAAAACAGAGGCAAGTAGTGTTACATTTCTGTGGAGAGACTCAGCTGGCCACCAGCCAGCAAAACCATCACTGCAGCTGTTTAGTTAAAAAAGAGAGAAATGTAATATTTGATGACAATCTAATGTCAAAGTCCATGACATCACCTCCCTCCAGCTGCTGATTAATCATGTGAAAGAAATTAGTTTGGACACGAAAGAGTGTGAATCTAACTACTGGAACAAATAACCATGTTCAGAAAGGAAGGAGGAGGAAAGAATTTACCAAGTGTTTGGTCAAACAGTTTATTTTAGATCAGCCCCTACCACCATTCTCTCTGTCCCTGTAAAATTTGCTACTCAATTCTCATGGTCTGATTTCACTCCTATAGGATTCAGTCTTTTCACTTCCATGGAATTACTACAGGTTTCTCCATGAGCAGAACTGTCCACCAGCTTGATGGACTGGAGGTGACAAAAAGGCATGGAGGGAACATTAAACCACTGACAATTTCGAAGTTTCATTGAGGCTGAGCAGTGAAAGAGTCACTGGTGTGTGTCTCAATAATTTTGGGAAGGCTTCCTAGGGCACTTACCTCTTCCAGTAACATGGGCATTTTGTCTCTCAGTTTTCAGAAGCGTTCCTAAGAATTCACAGGACTTGTGTATACTTGTCACTTTCCATCCAGTTGATTTCCCTGCGAGAGGATGGGAATGTGACAGTGCAGGTAGTTCAGGGCTTTCAAGTTAGCAGTTGGGAAGTGTTAGAGGCCATGTAAAAATCTCTGCAGGTGAGATCATGTTTAGGCAGTAAATCTGATGCCTGGCCTTTTCTTAGTTGATGGAGTTCATCTCCTTCTCTCTGGTGGTCTCAAGAGTGCTAAGGAAAGCCTTCTGCAGCAAAATGGAAGCTGATTTGTAGAAGACCAGAGTTTCACCTGTTATTCTGAAGTCCCTTCCAGTGTCCCTCCAGCAGCTATAATGGAATGACATCCAGAGGAGAGCTGGGCCCAGCTTGTTGAGCAGTGCAGTGAGGACGAACTCCATTCTCTGGTTCATCACTGATGCACCGCTTTCTAGATCGCTGCTAAGGCAGCCTCCAACTGTCTTCATTGGAAGTTTCATGTCTAAGTACACTCATGTGATGTTTCCTCCAAAATCAGGGCCCTGCCTAACTCAACAGCCTCACATAGGATCTGTTCCTGCAAATAATCCAAATTTCCACTTGTCTAACTTCAAAGTCTGTTCCATCCACTGTAATAAATCTCAGCCTGCTCCATTTTCCTCTTCATATCTCTTTGAAACAACTGAAATGGCAGATCATTCCCTGATGACCACTGTCGCTGGTGACGCAAATGACACCTCACTGGATCCGGTAAGTCTTGTTCAGCCCCATCCATCATCTTAACAGGGAAGAAGAGATGTTAGGCAAACTGTCTCTTAATGAAAGATAGGGCTGTAAAAAAGGAAAATATTTCATTGTTTCAATATTTTGTGCCTTTTAGGAAATGCCACATATGTAAAACAGAAGGCAACAGAGTGGTTGGGGGTTTTTTGTTGTGTTTTGTTTGCTTGTTTGTTTTTGTTTCAAGCTAAAACACTTGCAATCCAGTCTAAAAAATGATCTTGAGAAGACTTAAAGAAATTTGCTTGTGTAGCTAAGGAATGAAGTAAGTGTCTCTGCCAAGTGATGGGTGTTTCCAGGATACTGTGTCTCCTACCAGAAAGGGTTATTCCAAGGCATTTCTCTGGCAGCTTTTATTAATCTCCGTCTCTCTGAGCCAGAAGACAGGAAGATGTCAGACATCTGTGCTCTTGCACTGTTCCCATTTTCCTATTCAGGACAAGGCTGTCCTCAGCCAGTGAGAGGGAACGTAAAGGA
This sequence comes from Lanius collurio, assembly GCA_020086605.1. NCBI lineage: Eukaryota > Metazoa > Chordata > Aves > Passeriformes > Laniidae > Lanius > Lanius collurio. The sequence goes on from JACBWW010000067.1 coordinate 1,401,057, forward strand.
ACTGGCAAAGCTCAAACATTTTGTCAAAGGGAGACACATTTTTTAAGTTAATCCTTAGTGCTCTGTCCGGGTGCTCTCTTCCTGCTCCTCATAAAACAGCCCTGAAGAAAAACAGTTTCAGTCTGTTCCCAGTGGAGAGAAGACCATGACAGCTGCCAGCTTTTCCAGTGCCTCTAGCTGGGGATGCAGGCTGTGTCCACAAAGGGTGAAGAAACTTCAAAGAAGCCACCATCTCTGAGGGCAAAGCTTCCCACCTGCCACTGGAGCCAGAAAAGCCTCACCAGCTCTCCTGGTCCTCCCATTTCCATGCTCATTCTGTCCAGGTAGATGTCTCTCTGTCCCACTCGCCAGACAAGTCCTGCTCTTCTCAAACAGCAGAAGCCTGTGGGGCAGAGTGGCTGGAGGGAGCCGTGGGAGATCTCCACCAGGGAGCAGCTGAGCCTCTTTGCTGTGCCCCTCTACAGCTCCATCTTCTGCCACCTCTGCCTGGCTCAGGCCAGCCTGAAGTCCTACTTAATCCAGTCTGGAATGCTACTGTCAAGGATTGTGGGAGAATCTGGTTCAGACATCAAGGGCTACAAGCCCTATAGATGTGCCCAGAAAAGAGGAGAGCAAAGAATGGAAAAGTAGTGAAGAACAAGTGGGAAGTAAACACGGCATTTCTGCTGAGGACCTGCAGGCCCCACATCTCTCCTCTTCTATACTTGCTTTTGCATCTCATTCAGTTACTTAGGCAAAGAGGTGAATTCTCCTGGGAAGAAAAGATCAGCCAGCTGGAACTCGGTGGTGTCAGTCCCTGCCCAACAGGAAGTGGGGAGAAAATACATAACATTTAGGAAACATTAATGCTGCAGTTTAGCTCATCAGCCCCCATTCAGCAAGATAGGAAATGCATGGTTAGTATCTCCCCTCTGGGCCAGTTCTTCATCTTCCGCAGCTGTAGTGTGTTTTTAGTGTCCTAATTTCAAGAAGCCAGACCATGAAATATCTTTCACCTTTTGCAAAGGAAAAGAAGGATGGAGAACCTCTCCCTTGGAGCACAGAGAGTCAAGAAGAGTGGCAAACTTCATGGCAGTGAGCAGGACCATCCCAGCTCTCGACATTTGTCTTCTTACTCAGGGACCTAAACATGGGTTTAAATATCTCAATTTAGTTACACAGAAGTGAAAACTCCAGCTCTAGTGGTGCCTGGTATTAGAGAGCTCATGCCAGTGGAGTGGGAAATGCCAGTGACCTGAAACTCTGCAGTGGTGACTTAGAAATCTTAGACAAGTGCCCTCTCAGAGATAAATAACTCTGTCGATCCAGGAGCAACCTGGAAATACCTCAGGGAGGAAGAAGGGCAGCACAAAAGGGAGGCTTCTCCTGGGCATACCAGCCAGAGGAGGCAGAAGCCCAGCAAGGAAAACTGTGTTGCATTGCTCAATTTGCTGCTTAAATCCAGAGCTGGAGAGGCAGCCCAGAGCGCAGTTCATTGCTCCAGGAGGGGATGTCTCCAGACTGCTCCAAGAGTGGTTATCTCCAGAGCTGGGGCAAGGGGCAGCAGGAAGATAAGACTCTGGCTAGTGTTAGTTGGAGCTGGAGAAACTGGTCTTTGTGCTATTAAAGTGCCCCCTTATTATGCCTGGCCATATTTGTGTGTATGGATGTATGTATAGAAACTTGTGACACTTCTGAAAATATCCTAGGTGGTCACGAGTGCTGTTCTTTCTGTAAGGGCTTTACTTACCTCTAGCTGTTCAGAGGAAAAGTGTGATCCAGCATGCAGATCTCAGTCTTTCTGGGAAAGATGTTCTTGCTTGAAGCAATTTTATGTGCAAGGACTGGTGTTTTCCAGTGACTGTTATAACACAGCTGCTTTTCAGGGTCAGGGTCTGCTGACCTTTGCGATTTGTTGCATAGCAATGAACAGTGCTGCATACAGAAAACAGCACAGATAATACTCTGCTGTCTGGCAACATCATTTAGGAATATTTTCATAACTCTGTTGCTTCAGATATTTAAAATTATGAAGAATCGACCTAGACCTGATAGTTTATTTAACTGTGCTGCACTCGTTCAAAGTTCAGCTTTTTTTCCTTTCACAGGCATAGGAACAAAGATAAACATCTGTCCATCATAGAAATATTATGGTAAATCTTTAAAATATATTGTTATACCACAAGCAAAAATAGATTCCTGGAGAAAACCAAAATGCTTTATTTTAAATTAAATGGCCACAGCTCAGTATGAGCTTTAAAATTATTAATTGTGGGTTCTTCAGTGCCCTCTCTCTCCCAGTTTTTCAAAACACAGATGTCACTCATTGCAGAGTGGAAACTTGGACAACATTTCTTGTGATTCCATGCTCATCTCATCCCTAAAAGGTGGAGTAGAATCTCACAGCCCCTTCATATACTACTGTTTCCAAAAAAGTCTACATGACACACACTGCTCACTTGGAAAACAGCTTGTCTTTCCTGCTGTGATCATAGCTATCTCAAATAAATGCAAAGCTGCTCAATTATGGCTGTGTGGTCACAGTTTAGTGGAGTAACTGTGGCCCATGAATAGGAAAAACTTCAGATAACGAAGCAGTATTTGAGTTCTAATTGTTTTATCGACTCAGCCACAGACCTGGGTACAACTTTGAGTAGCCTCAAGCCCCAGTGGGGAAGGATTCCCCTTTATGGTTTTAGTTTTACTGAACCTCAGTAAAACTCGACAAGACTTACTTGATGTGCTCCTACTGCCTGTAGTTTGGTCTGTGCAAAAGAAAGGAAATATTTATGCTGAATCATGGGTTAGTCCCCAAACATGCACATATGTTTACACTCCTATTATCTGCAAATAGCAACTGTGAGCCAAAGTGCCCATGTAAAGCCGTGCTGCAGCACAGAGGACTGCAGCTGCGGCACACACAACCTGCAAAGCAGGGCTCTTCCCTGGCATCCAAAAAAAACAGGAAGGGTGGCACTGAAATTGCTGGCTTTACCCAGACATAAAACCAGGCTTTCACATCAGACCTTCACATCTTCACCCTGGGGAGTTTACTAGCTGAGGGAAAGGTACCACAGCTGTATGTACATTGCAACAAAAGGAAATGTCATATCCTGTGCTTGTTCGAGAGTTCCTAAACATTCTTGCCTTTAGTGTGTGTATATAACCCCTTGTTAGAGTAATGCACTATGCATAACATTTTCCATACATACATCTTAACCTCTTGAGCTCTGTAACAGCTCTCCAAAGTCCTGCTGCAAATCCTGAAGCCTGTAAGGCAAATTGATGTTCTTAGCTCTGCATATGTGTGCTGGGCACGGATGCATGGGACGTATCCCTTCCTTCAAGGCTCCCAGGTGTGCATTAACCTTCAGGCAGGTCACAGACACCAAGTCCCCAGCAGACACAGGACATCTCAGTCCATCCTGCCTGTTTTGCAGGTGGGCAATTGCCTCATTGCTCAGGCCCCACGGCGCAGGAGGGGCAGAGCCCGGAACGGATCACAGAGATCTTTGGCTGCCTTTCCTGGCTGTGCCAAGCTGTAGGTCTTGGTGCAGCACAGGGCGAGGTGCAGCCAGGAATGCGTGGAGGAGGCTCCCAGGGAACAAAACTGGTTCCTTTGTGCTCTGGGTGGCTGTACAAGCTCAGGGGCAGATGTAGGTTCAGTACAGAGGTGGCCCTAAATCACAGTGACTTGCTACAGGTGTCTTTGCAGAGCCCTGTGTTCTCATTGCCTGAACAGGAGCTGGCACAGAGAATATTAACCAGTCATGGCTTAATTCTGCCCTCATATATGTTCCTGGGGATAGCAGGAAAGTAGAAAATGACTGGGTAACACAGCTCAGAGGTCACTGAGAGCTGGGAAAACCAGCTTCTTTCTGACCCGTTTTACCACTGAAGGAAGGCAAAAGGGCTGGTGCAAGATAAGCATCCAGAGGCCTTTTCTCAGGCCTCTGTTTCCCCTGCCAGCCCAGACAGGGCAGATGTGTGTCAGGCATGTGACAGCCACCTGCCTGAACAGAGACAATTCTCAGCACATAATTCAGTGTTGTATTTTCGCTTGTGTCTTCTGTGGCTCTTTTTCTTGTAAAATATTAGCCAGATTTATTCTCTATCATGCTGGCATGGACACAAAATCAATATGTTGACTGTAGAATTACTCTGTATTTATCCATTTATTTCTGTATTTTACATAAGTCTAAGATTCAACTCACTGGTGAGGAAATGCTGTCAGATACTGACTTCCACTGCAAGGATGCTGACGGTCCTTCTGATGCTGGATGGGATGAACAGTGACAGTTTAGACAACTCATCTTTGAAACACAGGGAGGGCTGTCTTGCCCAACCAGTCCAAAACATGACAGGGAGTAATAATTAAAAAAATGAATCTTATAATAAAGGAAGAATGGATGGAGGAGGGCACTTGAGGATTGTAGTTGCTTTTTGATTAAATTGTTACAATTTTTGTTTTGTTTTTACAGCTGGATTGATGCTAAGTAGATTGTTGTCCATTCTGTCCTGTTCTAGCTTTATAATGCAGCCTACACCATATTAATTATGGGTCTTCAAGGATTCAAGTGATTACAATGACCAGTATGTACCATGCAAGTGTTCTCCCCTCTCCACAGGAGGCATTTCTGCAGTACAGGATCTTGTTTCAGTAGGTGTTTTGAATTTGGTTTTTTTTGCCTGTTACTGCAGTTTGGATTGGGGAAGAGGTTCTTCTTCAATTCAGTATGTGTGGACCAGGACCTCAACTCCACAGGAAGAGGGTGTATAAAATAGCAAAGGGACGCTCTACCTGTGCTTGAGAGGGTCACCAGCACTGTACTGGTCTGGCAGAGTTCCCTGGGCCTTGGAAGGCTGTGCCTGGGAGCAGGCTTGGACAACACTCAAAGCAAAACGTTAGCTAAAGGCTGAAAGGAGTAAAACAGCCTTGGCTATATTGTTCACTTTTGTTGTCCAGCAATTGCTTCCTGTGCAACTGATCTTCCCTCCTGCCCAAACAGCCCTCTCATCTGGCTTCAGTGGGACACAGAGGCTCCTGCTCCCACTGGTAGCCAAACCCCCTGTTCCTCCCACTGGAACCCCGCACGGCAGGGCTGTCCCACTGCTCCTACAAAAAGCCTCCTCCCCTCAGTGATCAGCAGCCCCAGGCCCGAGGGCACAGCAGCTGTAGCCCAGCTGAGCCACTCATGCTGCTCATGGGGCACAGTGAGCACATTCGGGACAACTATTTTTACACGAAATATGATAAATAACATGTACACAGAGGTGCTGAGAGGCCATTAACTTTGATAGCTGTGGTATTTCTTTCTCTAAATGCCTCTAGTCAGTGTGTCAGTGGAAGATGTTACACAATTAAGACAGCTCCATGCCCTTCTCTAAGTGTCTGTCCTCACTTTTTTTTCAGACTAAATACATTCTGCAGTGGATATATGCCCTTCCTAAGTGGAAGATCCTGTTCATTTTAATGGCTCCACTCCCCTGAATAAGGACAAGACAAAAGTTGGCTGGATCAACTGTTTGCCCTAACCCAGCCTGTTTCAGTATCCTCAAGCACTGTAATGATTTTCTTTGGAAGCAGGAAGTATGAATTCAAATGAAAAACACAGCTTAAGGAGAAGCAAGATCTTTTAACACCCAACATTGGAGTTTTATTTGAAGAATATACACTGAGATTGCAAGAGAGTCAGAGTGGAACAATCTTTTTGTTCTCTTTGTCCAGCACCTAAGGCAACATTGCCAAAGCCACAGAGAAGTCTCTGCAGCAACATCAAGTAACTGCAGCAGTGCTAGCGCCCAGTCTGTGTCTGTGAAAGCAACTTTTCTCCTTTCTTGCTTCCATCCTTGTCCCTGAATTGGACTAGCAACCTGTATCATTTGTGTTTTCCATTTAGGCTAACCTCAAACACTTGGTTTCCACTTGATTGGAAACAAGTGTGCTGAAAGCTGTCTGCTCTTTCTTCACTACACAATGTGGACTGCTGCCTGTCTCTGGTCTGGAAACAATTATTTCCCTTATGTACCTACTGGTTTTGAACAGTCAAAGACTTATCCCTAGACTTTCTTTTCCTCTTTGTACTTTTATTTGCTGCTTCCTTTATAAAGAAAAGCTTATCATTGTATATAATGCCCAAAAAACAGCTCTAGCTCTGTTACTTGACAAAATTGCTGCCCCGTTTTAAGGCAAGGTCTCCCTTAGGGGAGTTTTGTATCTGTAAATGTGCCACGGCGAATTTGCCACTCCTTTGTCCTGTTCTGATAGGAAGAATTTTTAATGGTGCTTGAATTTGTGTGACTTTTAGAAAGGGTGGGACTTTAGGCACACATTGTGGTTACAGTGGTGTAAATATTCTTCAATAACCCCAAAGAATGGTCAAAACATCCACACACAGATGTGCAGTAATGCTTCCAAGAATTTGCAGATGCTACCAGCATAGCATAGTGCAGCTGTTTAAAAAAACCCATACCTGTTTATCTGTCTGTATTCCTGGATTTACTCTTTCTTTCAAATGTTCCTACTTTTTGACGTGTGTATGCAGACATGAGGGAATGTGAGCAACAGATGACCAGAATCTGCAGATATTTGCACATGAGGGTAAGCTTATGCCATGAATAGTGCCATTATACTCATCAGGCTCACTTTTCTCAGAGATTGATCTCATACTTTATTTCACGAAGACTAGTTCCCAACTAAGCGCAGACTGTGAGGAAACGAATTGGAGTGGAAAGAGTCTATAAATTTCTTTTCCTGCACTGAATTCAAAATAGTGTTTCTCTTACTGGAAAAACAAACATAAGCTCATTTTGGGTGTCTCTGTCTGCCTGCCTGTGGGATTGGCAGTCCACACCTTCTGCCAATTCAGAGACCTCTCGGCCCCCGTTTATGCTCTAGAGGTTATGTCTTAATTACAGAAAATCTGATCTGCTGTGACATCAGTTTCCCTCTCTAGGGGAAATTCCTAGCTGTGAAATCCTAGCAGAGGCAAATTGCTGTTATTTTTTCTTTTCTTTTTTTTTTTTCCTTTGGCCAGTCCAAACCAACCCCAAAACTGCCATCTGGGTTTGACCTTGACTACTGCTTTGAGAGTGAATCGGAGAGCCAGCTCTCCTATAGTGCTGATGTACAGACAGCTATTTCCAATGAGTTATCTTGATACAGAACTCAGGCTGTATCACAGCCAAGAGCCTGCTTCTCCTGCCAAGCAGGACCCAAGCCTGGGGGCTGCAGGAGCTGAGGAAGTGCTGTGTCCCTCCATCAATCAAAAAGGATGGACAGTATCCTGACGGAGTTAGCTGCAGCCCTGCCTAAACCTGGGGCAACACCACAGCAAGTCAATGTGCCAACAACCCTCTCCACAGTGAGATGTGGGGGTCATCTTACCTCCCTTGGGATGTGCTCACGCAACCTGGTAGGGCGGGCTTGGCACCAGCCTTGGGCTCGTGTGAATGACCAACATGCTGAGAAGCAGCAGGACCGACCCGTGGTGCCTGGGGAAGGGGGATACCGGGGGAAATGTCTGGGTTAGTCGGTGCCTTCGAGCCGGGTGCGTGGGGACGTGGGTGGCCTTTAGCTCCGCGTTCCTGGCGCTGCCGGCACCACCCTTTGCCTTGACCGCTGTGGCCCGGGGAGGAGCAGCGCGGCCGGCAGCGCTGGGAGGCCGGGATGCGGAGCGAGGCGGGGGATGCCCCCCCCGCGCTGGCGGTGCCGGGGCTGACCCGGGGCTCTGCCGGGCCCCGCACCGCACGCCGCGGCCGCGGGTGGAAAATGCCTCGTGTGTCTTGAACCCACAGCCCAGCCGCCAAAGCACGGCGGCGGTGTTTGTTTTTTTTTTTTCTTAGTTAACAATGGAAACTTTTTTTTTTCAGTATTTCCCTCCAGCCTGAGCCGAGCGAGAAGAAAAAAAAAAAAAAACTTGTTCCGCTGAGTTCAACCCCAGACAGTCTCACAACTTCCTTCCTGCTCTCCTACCCCCTCCCTCCGCTCTCCTCCTCCTCCTCGCCGCTCCTCTCCCTCGCCTCCTCCTCCTCCTGCTCTCTCCGCCTTTCCAGCCGCACCGGGAGCGGGCGCCGGGGCCGCGGCGCGGAGCTGCCCGGAGCGCGGAGCCGCCCGCGCAGCCTTGGCCGCCGAGGCGCGGAGGGGCAGAGCCCGGCGTGGCCGCCCCCCCACGGGGCGAGGAGAGGCGCTCGGAGCCGCGGAGGGAGCAGGACTCCCGGCAGCCCCGGGCGATGGTTTCGGCAGCGCCCCGCGGCCGCCGGCGGGTGCTGCCGGGCGGCGCGCACTGAGCGCGGGCGCGGATCCCGACCCCAGGTAAGCGGAGGCGCGGGGGAGTTCGCGGCCGCCCCTCGGCCGGGGGATCCCCGGCAGCCGTACGGGGGGCAGTGCGGGGGCCAGCCGGGCCCCGCGGGGTGGAAGGGGCGAGCTGGAGGCGAGCGGAGGAGCAGGGTGCTGCCCCGGGGCCGAGCGGGCTGTCCTGCACCCGAAGTCTGGCCGAGCATCTTGTGCCGGTGCTCGCTTTCATACTTGAGCCTGAGTGGTGGGAGCATTGCTGTGCCGGGGATCCCTGCAAAGAGTGGCTGCCCGCGCTGTCTGAGCTCTGTTGAGCCTCGCACTGCCTCCAAGCAGTGCCTGGAGGGATGGGAAGCCCTTTGGTCACACCGTCAGTTGGGACTGCGCTTAGACCTGTGGGCATTTACCTGCCGGGAGCCTCACAGGGGGACGCACAGAGATACCGCTGATAGCATCACACGCAAATGCTTCCAGAGGCATGTGCACACATAGCCAGAGTTAGCGCACTGTGTGTAAACAAGTCTGTACTCTCATGTGGGCAGTGTGTTTGTGCCGATCTCAGGAGTTCCCATGCCCCAGCACGGGATGGGACTGCAACTCCAGTGGCACACGGCGCAAAGAGACATGACGGAAGGCACACTGAAGTGCACAGGGGCACAGAGAGGCACTATGAAAGCAGAGCCTCTCCTGCGTTCACAGCCACACAATGGCCAGAACAAACAGCACTGTGCATCTCTGTGTATGGGATCCAGGCTGTGACTTGGGGGCAGTTGCGGCGTTCAGTGTCCCAGACGGCAGATGTGCACAGGGGAGGCACATTTAGCCAGGGCATTCATGAAGATGTGCAAAGGCGTGTTGTTGCACGTCGTTGAGTTAGGGGACTAACATGAGACGTGGCCATTTATTGTACAAAACTGTGCAAGCAGGGAGTCTTCCTGTGTATCCTACAACAGAAATCTATTCTTGAGACTTGGTCTTGCTATAGGTGACAGACTTGAAGGTGACAAATTTGAGTTATTTGGAGTTTTTATCTTCCTTTAGAAAATGTCAGGGTTTGGGGCGAACACTTGAAAGCTGCCAACTTTCAGTTCACACCAGTTGACCATAATTCTCTTACTCTGTTGCGGGAACGGCTGCTGGCTGTGTGTCCTCTCAGACACTGCTGCTGCAGCTGTGTCGACAGGCAACCTGGAGAGGGGGTAGGAAAGGCAGGGGAGAGGGGAAACAGCCCCAAACCGGCCCGTGTCCCCACGGGCAGCACACTGGGGATGCACGCAGGTGGGAGGGGCACACCGGAAGGGAAGAGTCTGGCACGCTGTGTTGCCCAGCTGGATGGTGAGCTAAAGGAGGGCACAGAACTACTCTCATCGCTTCTCTCTCCTCAGCTGTCCCGTTTTATGGAGCTGCGAGCCAAGGCCAGCCCAGCTCCCCTTTTTCCTGCTGGCGATGCTGCTGGTCCCGTCGCGGAGAGACCCTGGGCAGCCCCGCAGAGCCTGAGTGCCGAGGCGGCAGTGGTGACGGCCCCCCTGTGCTCCCCGGCTGACTACTATGGCCGTGTACTGCTATGCGCTCAATAGCTTGGTGATGATGAATAGCAACAGCGAGGTGACAAGCGGCAGGAGCAAGACGCCGCCTCCTCCCGGACAAGTGCTGCCCAGGGGTCCGGAGACACCCGGCAGCTGCCGCTCGCTCCCTGGCTTCAGCCCGGCCCCGGTGCCGCCCCGCTCCCCGCGCTGTGGCCCAGCTTTCCTCTTCCCACCACTTGAGGAGCCCCTGCGGCAGCCCGGCAGTCCCGGGGGGCGGCGGGGCAGCCGAGGCGAAGAGGGACAGCCAGGACCCCCCATGGCACGGCAGCTTCAACGGGAGCTGCACAATGTGCAGGTGAACCAGAAAGTGGGGCTCTTCGAGGCACACATCCAGGCACACAGCTCTGCTGCCCAGCCACCCCGGAGCCCCCGGCTCGCCCGGCCCTGTCCAGCCAGCCCCACGGCGCCGGTGGTGGCACTTGGAACTGGACCCTGGGAGAACGAGGCCCCTGATGCTGGTGGGGTGCAGGTTTGTCTGAGCACTGCAGAACCCTCCAGGAGGCCGGCAATGGTGGTGGTCCCAGCTGCAGGGCAGGCAGAGATCAGCAGCCCCCTGGAGCAGTCAGGGCCTGCGCCACGGCGAGAGGAGGTGGTGGTGGCCCCCACAGGACTTAAGGGCCAGCACCCAGCCATCGGCGGAAGCATTCCTGCCGTCATTGTCACGGACCTGGGGGGCCCGGAGGAGGAGGTGGGCGCCGTGCCCCCTGGCAGCCTGCCTGTCCGGAAGCTCTCATCATCCTCAGCGTCTTCCACTGGCTTCTCCTCGTCCTGGGAGGAGTCCGAGGAGGACATCTCCAGTGACCCCGAGCGCACCCTGGACCAGACCCCGGCCTTCCTGCAGACCCTGGACCAGCAGAAGCCTAGAGTGGTGAGTCTTGCAACAGCCCTGGTGAGGTGGGGTGAGGGGTGGTGGCATCCCCGCTCCGAGGCACAGCTTCAGCCGGAGGGCAGAGATCTGGTGCAGCAGAGTTCTGCAGAGAATCTTTACATTTGCTCAGTGGTGCTTGCTGTCCCTTACATGAAAAGCTTTCAGACTTGGGAGAGGGGTTCCTAGTCAGAAAATCCTCACACAAGAGAGTAGTGGTACCTGTTTCATTGTGCACAGTCCTTGCAGAGCTTCCCTGGTGCTGCAAAACTGCCTGCCAGCATGCTTAAAATACATCCATGGACTGCAGCCTTCTGCTGACATGTGGTTATGAGCTTCAGTTTTATCTCAGCACAGCTTCCCTGGGTGCTGGAGGTTTCCCATGGTTTACATGAGCCTGAGGGAGAATTTATTTCCTCCCTGTAGTTGAAACTGTGTGGGCCAACTGTCTGTTCAGGTTTACACCGATGCCCATCACCACAGTGTCTCTGTGTCTTTCACACAGAAGCAAAATTCTCTAGAATTTCTGGTAATTCCCCTTTTGAATAAAACTTCTTGCTTGTGGGGTGTCTTATATTTTAGTTAAGTGTATTTTTTTGTTGTGGAGCTGGTTGTGAGGCTTCAGGCGAGAGAAAGCATCAGTGTTGTGTTATCCTTAGAGAAGAAAGGTCTCCTCAGGGAGGAGAGCTCTGAGGCGTTCTCCAAAGGCATGGGATAGTCATGGGATTTGTTGTGGCACTAGGGGAGTTCATTCCATGTCTGAGTACATCACACAGAGTGTACTTTGCTCTGAGCTGTCACACCAGTTATCCAGAGGGCTTGGAACCACTTTAACCCAGTGCATCACGAGGTTCTCCAACCAGCACATGGTCTCTTCTATCATCCAGCTCTGAGACATTACATTGATTTGAGCCCAGCACTGGAGTCTCCCACTGACAAACCCTGAAACATGCAGGACAACCCAGTGGTTCCTTAGTTTAAATAGTTTGATAAAGGCCCATCAGCTTCCAGTGATGTGTTTCACTGTGTTTAACTTCCTGTAGACACATGGTAGTGAAACCTTGCTAAACTCAATGACACGAGGAAAACTAGTTCAGGCAAACATCTAATTGAAGGCATCAAACTTTGAAGAACTGAGACTGTGGTTTGTAAAACAGTCAGCAGGCTGAAATAAGTGTATTTTCTTTTGTACTCCTTTTGTCCTATTCCAAGAATCCAGGCTCAGTTCTGCTCAGGATGGAGCAGCAGCTGAGTAAAAGCAGTTAATGAAGTTACTAGTCTGTAGTTCATCGTATTTGCAGACAGTTTTGTGTTTTGGGGCTCTCAACTGATGAATCAGCTTGTTCCCTTTGGGAGCTGCTACAATCCCTTTGCTGATTAATTCTGCTGGTTTTATGTGCATGAGCTGTAGTAATCTCTGCTCCATTCTCTGTGCTAATGACTGTTCCTAGTGCCAGATCCCACTGATTTGCTGCAGAAAACAGTTCATTGATGGGCAGAAGCATGCCTGATGCTCCTGTGGAAAGCTTCCTGGAGCCTCAAGCTGACTCTGCACAACCTCCCGTGGCCTCCAGTGAGCTCAGCCAGGCTGGTGGCTCGGCAGTGAACAGGCAAGGCTCATTTGTATTGCTAAAAGATCTGGATGAGAGCGAGCTCAGATCAGGTCTAAGATCAGAGCAGCTGCTGGGCTCCATGGGAGTACTCAGGCTAAACGAGAGGAAGATCTGGTCCAAAATGTGTCAGGCAGCCTGAGGAGGTGCACTTGATTTTGTGTTTCAGTGCTGGGGTCTCAGCAGGAGCAGCGAGGCTAATTTGCAATGATACTTTCCGCTGGGCTCCCCAGGTCCCATGCAGGGCTGATCACTGACTTTGGCAGGTTATAGTCATCTTCTCAGCAGGACCATGTGCAAGTGCCCAGTAATTCAAAACTGATTCATATAAACAACACCCAACTTCGTGTACTGGTTGGCAATATCTTGTAAATCCGTAACAACAGCAGAAGGCAGCTACTGAAGGAGTGTCAGGTTGCACATTCATTTGTTTTCATGAACTCAGTATTTCCTTTTAAAATGCACACGGTCTGGAAATGAGTTGTGTAATGAGGGAGAGTGTGTGAGAAGCTCTCTCCACAACTCATGCTTTTAGTCAAATCTTGGGAGGCCTCGGCTGAGAGAAACCAACAAGGTGTGCCTCTGGGTTGAGTAGATAAACCCAGGGCAGGCAGAGAGCCCTGCCTGTTCTGTGGTGGGTGCTGCTGGCACAGGGGAGGCGATTGTACCTGGAGCAGAGGTAATGACGAGTGGCAGGAAAGCAGTTCTTACTGCAGCTACAGCCTGTGCTGCACATCTCACATAGAATGTTTACAGATGTGATAAACAGCAGGCCTGCTCCTGCCCTTCCTTTTTGGAGGCTGTCTGGCTTAGCAAATCTGTTGGGGATGTCCGGCTGTCTATTGTAGTTCCTCCTGACATCCCAGGGAAACATGCGGATCCCTCCGGCTGGCATGGACTTGTCCTCCATTTGTACTGCAGGTAGGAAACTTTGTGTTCAGGCCTGAAAATTGGCTGGTAAAGAAAATGATGTTGCCAAGTGAAAGGGAGGGAGGTATTGTGGCCACATTTTTGGACACAGTGACCTGGAGCGACTCTGTGACTGAAACGGGCTCTGCCTCTGTTTATTGAAACAGTTTGCTCAGTGCTTTCCCTGTCCCTGGAGTGCCCTGGTGCTCACTGAGCTGCACAGCACCGGGGAACAGTGACCCTGCCATGGTGGTTGCAGATTTGTGAAGTGCAGTGACAGTAAGAGCAACATGACGTTTTGTTGTCTCATTGCAAATCCACTTAAGGTCTGAGTAAACTTCCACGTAAGGGCTTTTGCAGCTGTGGCTTCCCCGGGCTGTGGGCTGCTGCCAGAGAAACCCCACACTTGTTTATTGATGCTTGCAAGGTTTCGGAGACACTCGGGCGATTACACTTCTCGGGCTGTGTGGGAGGGACGGGTTGTCCAGGCAGCGTGTTGGGATGGGGACACTGTGGTTTGGAAATGCCGCAGGGGAGCACTCTCTGCACACCCCCTGTGACCAACATGGGCAATTTGGGGAAGGAACTGATGCCTCTGCTCACCAACCACCTGAGGCAGGAGGATGCAGCGACTGTTGGAAGGCACCTGCCTCCATCACTGTCTCATGCTGAGGGGGAGAATTTCTCCCTTCCTGGCTAATCACACAGTTTGGGTGTGTAGGGGAGGGAGAAGGTGCTCCTTTGTCCCAGCTTCTGAGTGGCACAGGTAGCCTGAAATGGCAGCCCAGCCTCCTGAGGAGATTTCACGCCTAAAATAAGATACATTCTAGCTGTGACTCCTGCTGACTTCTTGACTGGAAAAACAGCGGTGTATGAGTTTTGCTGTTTCGGTGGGAGACTCTGTTGACTCTTCCCAAGGGAGAGCTGATAACCAAGGGGTTTTTTTTTGCAGTAGGAGGCTTGTCCCGCTCTTGGAAACTGGCTGCGCCCCTTAAGCAAAAGATACTCCAAAGCTGGTCATTAATGAGTCCTTGTCATTGTCCAAAATTCCCTAGTTTGCCAAATCCTCGGCAACTAGAGACAAAGCAACAGACAAGTGGGGAAAAGGCTGAAATTGTGCAAGCAAGCATGTACTATAGAAAAATGACATGTCGAGGGGGAAAAGAACTCCTTCCTGGAAAAACGGTGCAAGACACTGCAGTGTTCCTCTCCCTGGCTTTCCCCCAGCTGCTGTGGAAACACGAGGATGTACAGCAGAATAGTAATCAAGGGACTTGGTACACTGTGAAACTTCTGCTCCTTTCAGCAGCACGAGTAGATTTCTCAGAAGAAGAGATTTCCATTAACCTGTGCAAAATGGCAAGAAGTTTTGGAAAAAGCCAATGGCAGTGCTGATGACATGCATTCTTTTAATTGATTAATTTTTTTGACTCACAAATGGCTGTTAATGCAGTCCTGAAGGGAGCCAAGTTTAGATAGGGTTAGTGTCAGCCAAGGGCCTCTGGGACCTTTGCTTGTTTCTCTTTGAGATGTTCCAAGGCATAAGCTGACAACAGGAGTCCTGATTTGTTCCTATAAAAATCAATCAAATTAAATACGCTTTCATTCCCTTTCCAAGCTGTCGCTGTGATCAGGAAGTCTCCGTGTAACAAAAACCACGACCACATGGCCATGGTGATACATGCAAGCCCTGTGAATATATATCTTTTTACTAACTGTGTTTATGTGTTTTACTTCTTACTCCCACTGTGTTTGTCTTAAAAGCTCCTAAGCTTGTGAGCTTGTGAGTGGTATCTCTGATTTAGTATCAGTATAATGTCTGGTGTATTAGGGCCCTGCTGGCTTAATCAGAAGAGCGACTGTTCTTTTAGTAATTCACATCACTGACCAGGGAAGGTGCTTAGCACATGTGGTAAGCTGCCAAAGGATGGAGTCCCCCTGCTGTGGGAAGGCTAGAGAGGAAAGGGGAATGGGGTGGACACCTCTGTGTTTCCCTTTTTCAGAACACCACGCTCAGCAGACCTGACAGCACGGCACGTTCTACCTGCTGGGATGAGATGAGGACACGCTGCTGCTCCTGGGCAGACTGGGCAGAGCCTCAGGCTCTTTGTGCATGGAGGCTGTGCACTCCAGGGGCTTCACAAAGCATCACTCCCTATTCCATAGTTTATCCTCTACCTACTCACATGACCTTCTCTGGGAATAAGCAGCTTTTTTATGGGCTCCCACCCACGGAGGCTAAGTGAAGATGCTTCCATAACCCAATGAGAGGCATATGGTGCTACTTCAAGTCTGTCTTCATCAGCACTTTTAAGCTCATTGGGAAGGGTTTCTTCTCTGTGCACATTCTCCATGATTGACAGGGCAGGAATTACATGGCACATAGCAGATCCTTTTCATGGAGGGCCTTACTTGCTAGTACAGCTGCTGTCTCTTGTGTATTTTGTTTCTCAAAAAAATTTCACACTGAAAACATTCATAAAAGTGAAAAATTAAAAAAACCATATTTCTGAGGTGCAGGAAGAACAAACATTAAGCCTATCATCTTTAGGGTCCCCAGCTCTGGAAAGAGACAGATTTCCACCTCTTCTGGTGGGAATTGCAGGATGTCAGGAGTTTGCCCATTTGGATCCTTCAGGTGGAAAGCTGAATGTCTGCAGAGTGAATTTCACGGATCAGTGGAAACTTCAGAGTTTTGTCTTCACCTTTTCAGAGGCTTGCAATGACAAAACTGTAGTCAGCACCTGTCTCATGTTTTCCATGTTATTTCTATAATGTGTTAGGACAGATTTGCATGTGAAGAAAATATTAGTGCAGCACTGAGCTCTCACGTGCCATGCAATGGCTAAAAGCCACTGCTGAGCTAATGTTTTCTTTACATGTAATTCTGTTCTAGCTCACAACAGAAATAATGGCATCTATGTATGACATTAAATGTTGCTTCAGCTAAGATTAGTCTTCTGTAATGGTTAGGAGATTATAATGTTTATACCCGTAGGTAAATTTGTGCAGTAAATTTGACCTGCTTTCTTCCAGTGAAGCCCAGCCAAGCTTTCTAAGAAAGATATGTTAATATTTAACAGACAGTCAAAATGAAATGTTAACATTTTCAAATCACTTGAGTAACTTTGCAGCCTAATCCCTATTCTTAAATGTGACTTTTTGAGGAATGTGGGCTTCCACACTTGCTGGGTCACTTGAAATGGCCCTTTTATGGCATTCATCTTGCTTAGCCTTGCTGGGTGTCTCCTCAGGCATCCCAGGGTTCTCCTAAGGTATCTCTCTTCTCTGTAGCTCTAATGGGATCTTGACAACTAGCTCAAGAGTGTGCTTTAAGACAGAGGAATCTATTTTTAAAGTACTCATGAACATCTTCTATAAAATTTATTGGAATTTCATTCTTATTCCTGCACATAAAAACCCAGGTCATGCATAGCCTGCACAAAGGCTTCAAGTAGTTGAGGGAGCTGATCCAGTCTGAGGTCTATCAGCCTCAAAAGCAAGTGCCTGTGATTTGGTGTTTAAATCAGTGTTTAGGCAGCAAAATTCAGTTTGCTTTGTAACAGGATGATCATGCAGCAGTGCCTTTCAGCATGGCTGTGTTCAGAAGCTCGAGGTCTCCAGCTGCAAGTTTCAGTCCGGGTGTGTGCACTGTGAATGTGCTTGGAATTGGTGGAAGCCTCTGGAAAATGTAGACTGCAACTCCTTTCCCAGGCATGGTGGGAGTTCACCCCAGAGCTGCTGTCACGGTTGTGTGCCTGTGGAGATCCTCACTGCCTCAGTCAGCCATGGCTTGTGTTTACAGAGTGTTTTCTAACCTTAATTTCTTAGAGATGGGCAATATTGCAGGAGTTGGGAGCTGCTGCAGGCTGCTAAGTGCCATGTTAGACTTTTCCCTCTCTCAGTATTTATTTCAGTCTTTTCATACTTTTCGGCCATGAAAAGAAAGAAGTGATTTTTTTTTTTTATAGTAAAGAAAGTTCTTTTCATTAATGACATGGGAAAAGGGACAGCCAGGATTGAAGGAATTCAATTCTTCTTTCATATACAAGATTTATTGCTGGTCAAAACACAAGGATTGCTTTTGGAAGGAGAACTACTGGGTAAAACAACAAGTGCTTAGCACTTACAACTACTTGTAAGCAATACAGTGTATTATCTGATCAGTGCTACACAACAGGAACTTCATTAGCATTCTGCACTGTTGTGGTTTTAAGTAATAGTAAGGCATCCCTCGTCTCTGTGAAAGACATAAATGTGCGCTGAAGGGACATGCCAACAGACATTTTAATGAGTCTGATTCAAAGGACAGAATCAGGTTGTCTCTTCACATTTGCTTCACACACTTGATTTGCAGAGAGGTCGGCACCTGGGGTTGCTGTGGCATGGACCTTGCTGAACTGATGTGAGTTTTGCCCAGAGTTTCATCCTTGACTTAAGTCTTGTACTTGGGATCTCGGACAATAGCGTTCCTGTACTATGCAAAGCAGAGGGAGGTCTCATGGGGCCTGCAGTCTTCACTGTCACTAAACTCCCTTCAGCTGGAATGAGGGCCAATATATCAACACTGAGAGTAACCAGCACAACATTTTGGTCGAATGGCTATGGCAAGGAGATGACACAACTCTTTCCTCCCACCCCATCAGCGTTTGCAGAAGGGGCTGTTTAGCAAGGGCTAAGCAATGGCAGCACCTACCTTCAGCATTAGCTCCTTCTCCTCCCCCTTCACTTCCTGTCCCTTTGCCCTTGCTTGGGCAATTCATCTGCAGCAAGATAGAATCAAAGAACCCTCTTCCTTTGCTAAACAATTCGCTCCTTTTGTTAGGGTCAGATAAAACGCTGATATAAGCTGTTGTAGCTCTGCTGAAGCCAGCAGGAGCATGCTGCAGGTTTGGTCCTTGATCATTTTTCGCCTTCCTCGCTCCTGCATGTATCCAGTTACGTCTTGTGGCAAATCCAGCCTTAAGCTGAATTAATGAACCAGAGATGCAGTCCCTGTGGGGGGTTTGCCCGTTCGTAGGTACAGTGCCTCAGAGCCTTTGGGGACCGGAGGTTTATAAATGGAAAGGTCTGCAGGAAGGCTTTTTGGAAACTGCATTTTAGGGTTGGGTGTTTTTCTCTCCTTTCTTGCTAAACAATCTCTGATCCCTGCAACTCAGGAGAAGGGTGGGAGCCAAGGCTGGCCTTCAGCTCACCCCTGTTGGTTGCAGACCTGCGTTTTGGGAAGGCGTAGGAATAGCTTTTATCCCATTGAGCTAAACGCATTCAAACCATTTTGATTAAATGGGTACTTAAGTACCCCTCAAAAGAGGGGGGACCAGGGCTCCAAGAAGGGGTGGGAGCGAGGGGGAAGTGAGCAGGCTCCTTCTCACCATGTGGACCATAGGAATTGCTCTGCTGGCAGCTGCAAGCTCCATTAGTTATCCAGGGGTATCCTCCCACTGCAGGCAAGCTACAGAGCAGCCGGTTGGAGAATCAGCAACGTGTCCAAATGTAATATGGTTGCTATTATGGGTAATATATATTTAACACTCTGCAGGGACCATTTAAACCTGCATCTGCAGGAAGGGGAAAAAAGTCAGGTTTGCTTTCTTGGCAGACTGCAGATCAGAGAGTCCAATCTGTAATCTCTCTTGGTATGTTTTATGTGGGTGGGTTTTGTTAAATTACAGGCAAAGTTATTGCACCCCTAGGCTGCTCACATTAAATGTTTCTCCAATTTTAGCAACATTCTTTCCAGGCTCAGCTACATTTGTTTTTGTCTTCTCTATGGCAATTGATGAGCTCAGTCTGAAATGTATAACTCCACGGGATCTCCTGTTGTATATTTCTTCCACAGCTGTAGCTGAATTGGGGCAGTGTAATCCAATGACTTGTTGTAAATGCTTTCTTTAATACATTCCAGATTAAAGGAGTCAGCAAAGTTTACATATCCAAAGTAATAAATTTTAACAATAATAATGGCAAATCCCAAACCATGATTATATCTTGAAAATGTTGGGCTTTTTTTCCCTCCTATCTTTTCTGGTCTGGCTAAAGTCTGTTTTTAGGAAACTGAACAGGACAGATAAAAAATGATGAGACAAACAACTTAATCCCTTAATAATGTCAAGTGGAAAATCCAACAACAGATTGGCAAGAAACTATAATAACAACTGTGAAGTGACCCTTACTGAGCACTAAAGAACTGGTTTTAAAGGCTGAACTTGGGATATAATTAGAGATGAGCCTGAATTAGTGCCCATAGGCTCAAGTATTTCTTTGAACTCTGAAATGGAGCCAAAATCCTTTTTTTTTTAATCCATGCCTGTACAGCATCAGTTTAACTCCACTGAGGCCAGTTCAGCATCACCTTGTACCTTGTTCTGCCCTGGGTACCCACACAGAATGACCAGGAAAGGCCTCAGGGTGGCATTCCCACCTCTGGGTGCTTTTGCAGATGGAGTGTGGGATAACAGCAAGTGCACACAGCCCAGGTAGATGCTTGTCATGGCAGCAGGAGAAGGGATGGGCAGTGCCTCCAGGTGGGAGGAGAAGAGATGGGCATTGCCACACTTGCCTTTGAGTCCCAGCATCTCATCTGGCTCTTGCCAGGGACTGGCACACAGCTGCACCTCTGGGCAGCAACTCTTAAGCAGTCTTGGGCTGCTGTTAATAGATACACTCTGGAAGCAAGGCATGTGGTCACAGGAGTAGGAGGCACTTGGAATTGTAATTGCCAAGCTGCTTCAGAAAGAGGGTGTTAATTATTATCTCTCTCCTTGGAGCCATATTTACTTAGAGCTGACAGCCCTCCACCCTGGGGTTTGTGGGAGGAATGTCATGCTGGGGTGGAGACCAGGGCTGCCAGAAAGGAAACAAAGGAAAGAGATTTTAGAATGGTGGCTTATCTCTATCCACCTGAATTACTGTTGTATTTTAAAAGAATATGTGAAAAAGGATTGTTTGAAAAAACCTTGACAAGTGTACTCTCCCAGCTCCATTGTTTTAACCTTCTCCTAGGAATTTGTGTATAAAATGTTCTCAATTCAGTTTATCTCTGCTTGACAAATCTTGTGTTTCCCTTCCTGCTTTTAGTAGAGTGGGAACTAACCTTGATCTTTTTGCAAAGTGAACAGAGTTGCCGGGCTGGATGTCACATTCCCACCTTCACAGCAAACAGTGCGTGTCACAGCTTTTGAGCAAGATGTACCATCGCTGACAAAAAAATTGCATAAAGTTTTTACATTCAAGATGAGCTTTTAGAAAAGAAGCTCCAAACTGAACCAGACTCTCTCAGAGGAGGGATGTTGTCTGGCTCTCGTGGAAGCCACCTCACACACCAGGTTAAAACAAATGGTCTGAAGCCAGGACTGTAGCTCAGCTCCTCATCTATGTCTCATCTCAAGAATGGATTTGGCCTCTCTCCTCAGGTCTGTGTTTTCTCATGTTATCCTGTGTTGCTGGAATGGCTTTTCTGAGCCAAGGAAAGCAGCAGAGGGAGTCCAGGTGGTCACAAGTGACCAAAACATTGACCAGATGCTGGGCTGGTAATGAGAGGGAAATGCAGAGGTAGCATGATGCCACCTAGTCTGTTACTGTCTTCCCTGAATCGTACATCCCAACCAGCTCTGGTGTTTGGTTTCTGAGCATTTGAGCGGCTCAGGAGGCAGTTCCAGACTCCAGGTTTGTTCTGGTGGATGGGAACCCTTCCCAGAAGGGAGAAAGCTCAGAGGAGCCTGTTTAATATAGGCTGATCTCATGCTTGAGCATACGCAGGAGTTGACCTTTCAGCGCTGAAATAAGAAGTGATGGGAATAGAATAAATCACAGTCTCGAAAGAAAAGCCAAGGAGCTTAGACATGCACCTCAGGAGAAGGAATCAAGGTAGGGAGGCTGAGGGCCACAGAGGTGCCAAATGACAGATTCAAAAAGTGTTTTTTCAGCAGTGATTTCGATGGATCTTTGCAGAGCAAACGCTGTTGAGATTTGAAATTGGTATGATGTGGTGAGCCCAGAAGGTGAATTTTAGTTGGGTGGCTAGGCTGGAAAGACTCTGTTAGGGATGCTATAGTGAAAAAATCTGCAAGACTTACAGATAGGTTGGATGTGAGGACTGAAAGAGATCCAAGTTTTCCACTTGGTAAAAGTTTCAGGGTAGGAGCAAAACACAAATGGGAGCAGTAACATTTACACTTGCACTGCAAAGGCATAAATTGTTCTATGAATTGCCAGGCTATGAAGAATCAAAACTCTACATTGCATTGCAAGCCTCAGAGCTGTCGTGTCTTGACTGAATCCAAAGCTAAAATTTCTGTTACCTTGATAGGAGACGGCTCCAAGTCCCCATGGTACACCCACTTAACCTTCAGGGGCCTGGCTTTGAATGCAAGATTTTTCCAAGAGAACCAAAACTCTATGCACTCCCCTCACATCTGGAAGCCACAGCCTGATGAGGAACTCCTGCCTGGTGGCCTCTGTTGGAGCCCAACTCCTGGTTCAGTCTCAAGAGAGGGTGGCTCAGAGCTTTTTCAGAGCCCATCACTGCCTGGACAGAGGCTGAGGTTTGCCCTCCTGGCCTGCTCTTCCTCTGGACCATCCATGCTGTGTTCCCAGGGCAGTCAGACCTCAGACCAATCCAGACAAACCCTGGCAGGACAGAAGATTGTAGGAGCTGGCTGGATCTGGAAGAACAGTTTTTTGGCAGAGAATGGATTTTCCAGCAAATGTCAGGGGAGAGGGGGAGTCAAAATGATTCACAAATTCAAACACATTTTCTGAATAGTTCTGGCCTAGAAAGAAATACAGAGGTGGGGGAAGAAGGAGGGATGTTAAAAATAGCAGTGCGTGTCATTCTGACACTTTCAGAATGAACTGTTTCATTTTGGGAATGGTTTGTTTATGTTTTGCAAGCATTAGAAATGTAGATTGATTCAAAATAGCATTTTTCACTTAAAAGTTGACCTCACCACTAAAACACATTGAAAGAAGAGAAAAGGTTTTTTAGGACTTACATAACCTGAAATGAAACACCTCCTTTTGCTTTGGCTCCAGATGAGACATTTTGGAGTTTTCCTTTCAAGGCCCATGATTTTAGTTATGTCCAGCCCAACCTGAACATCTCCCTGCTAGTTTTTTGATTGAACTCTGCATCCAGCTTCCATGCTGGCCAACCCTTAAGTCTAATGCCTTGGAGCAAGTACTTTAGTTTAATCTGAGGTCAACCACACATTGCTGTGATTCAGACTGAAACCTGTGGTATCAAATTAATAAGAGCTGTAGGTTTTGTAGATAACTGGCATCTTCCCTGAAAGATGCAGTGTTGAACTTCATTTAGAAAAATAACCCAAACTCCTGAGGCCCTGAAATCTGATCTAGAAATCTTCAGAGAAGCGGGGGTTTGCAGACAGCTGAATGACAGACTTTCACTCCCTCGACACTCACACTGGTCTCATTCAACTGATTCATTAAAGGAAAATGAGCAAATAGCTGGTAATTACTTTGCTGTAGGCAGAACGTGCCGTGCAGCAGAGTTTCCCCGGGCAGAGGGGAAGGAACACATGTGTTTGCTGTACGATGAGCCATAGTCGAGTTTACTGTTCCCTGTTGTATTTTCTGTCTGGCTGAGGCACATTGTGCCATTTCCTCATCCCTTGGTGACTGAGTGGAGCCTCCTTTGCTGAGATTTTACTTTCACTGTCTCCTGTGCCCCACTCCACCGTGCCTTGGGAGGGTTTGGGCACAAAAGAGGGAGAGAATAAATGCTGCAGTGAGGGATGGCAAGCTTCTCAACATCAGCCCCTTTAGGGCAGGGGCCATAGGAAAGACCTTTTCCATTTATGGGAAAATCCTGGGTTTTACCTGAAATAGGCAGGTTTGTAAGCATTTTTCTGACCCATTTTAGTGTTGCTGAAAGATGGATCTCATAGTGTGGACAGGATACAAAGGTTTTTATGATAGAGGAGAGGGGCTGGCAGTGGCCAAGCATCGGAGCAGGCTGTACTTCCTGCTGGGATGGCTCTGATACTTTCTGTGGTGGCTCAGGGTCCCCCAGCAGTGGAGAGGGCAGGGATTAATGCCTGTAGTGGGATGAGGAATGAAGGCCAATGAGTGCATTGGTGATGCAGTTCCCTTGACCGTGCAGTTACTGTTCAAACGCTGACAACTCAAGCTCTCCCAGAAAACAATGAGGATTGCCTTAAAAACCACCAAATGTTTCAGGGTTTTTGGAAGTGCTGGGCTTGTTTGATTGTTTTCCTGGCTTCCATGCCTATAAATCACACTTGGGACAATTTTTCAATCTGTTCTCTGCAAGGCAGAAGCCTAGAAATGCACTTTCTTTTTAAAAATGAAAACACGGAGTCTCAGCTCCATGATGACTGCAGGAGCTGAGGGCTATGAGAACAAGGCAGAGCTCATGTTCAAACTGCAGGAGTGGGCAAAGGGGCTGTTGAAAGAGCTGCTTTTCTGGGTGGAGAATGGAGCTGAATGGAAAGAAAGGCCAGGAGGGTAGAGCATATAAGCCGATTCGGCTTTCCTGGAACAATCGGAGAACGCCAGCGCTCCCTCCCCACCCCAGCTGAAACAAAAAGCCCATACACAACTAAAGCAAAATCTGCCTTCCTGTTTGTATGCGTGTTGTGAGGCCTGGGAGGGCAGGTGGTGTTTGACTCTTGCGTCCCCCCCAAAATTCAAAGTCTTCTCCCAGCTGAATCCAGAGATAGGGATGCAGGAAGAGGTGGAGGTGGTCACTGAAGAGCAAGGACCCTACAAACTGCACAAGAGGGCCCACACTCCTTCCCTGTTGATGGTTTACATAAAGCTCAATTTGAAAATGAATCACTTTTTCTACAGGTAGAAGTGATTCATAGATCTTTGACACAAGCAGCTGCCAGGAGATGGGAGTACGGCTTTGATTATGTTAAAGTGAGGAGGCAGCAACTTTCCAACTGAGCAACTGCATTTGGACGATTTGTGGAAGGTTGTATACATCTTTCAGCAAGGAATCTGAGGATGTGATAGGTCCCAGAAAATAGCAGGCAGGGTTGTTGAGCCATCCCAAACCACCTTGTCATTGGATGGTGCAGAGGTGCTGTGGGAAGTGATGCCAAGCATTCTCCAGCAGCTCTAATGGTATTTGGATTTTAATTTACTCTCATCAGATACACTGACTTGTTCCCCAGTTTGCCTCTTGAATTAAGATGCTGCAGTGTTCATTTCTACCCTTTCCATTTGATAGGTATGTGTCTTTGCTCCCCCATGGGGAAGAAGGCAAGTATACTTTTCAGCATGCTCTTAGAGCCATTACATGTTTAAAGGGAATTAATCCTCACAGCAAAGGCCTGGATGTTGTGTGTGTCCCATTCCAGGTGGTGGGCTGTTCCTAGGTGCTCCATCTGCAGGGTTGACTTCAGTGAAATCACACCAGGAGAGCAGTTCCGAAGGTTGCATGCGACATGCAGATGGTCTTCTGGACAGCAGTTGCCCTCAGAAAGCTAGCTAGAACTACTGATGGTGTAACAAACAGAATCAGAATATTTCCAGCATATAAAATTGAAGGAGGAAAGCAGCTTTACTGGCTATTGTCAGAAAACAGAGGTTTGCATAACAGCAGCATTTTCCATATACTGCACAATGAAGTTACTTTGCTTGGGAATTAAATTGCAAGTCAGTTTTAGACAGCGTGGCCAGCTGTAATGCAGCACACATTGCAACACACATTCTGAATGTTATTACTTGGTGTCAGTGTTTATTGAAGCTAGTGGGGATTTGAGAAACAAGCTCTGGCGCGGGAAACACTAACAATGTGATGGCACTTAATGTCTCATTGAGTGTAAGAACTTTGGGGAATAAATTCTCCAAAGACAGAATACTTTGGAAAATACCTGCTGATCCCTTTAAAACCCTAAGATTAATTTTTTTTTATTGGGTGATGGTAAGCCACAGATTTCACCACTAATCTAAAGAATATCCTGTGGTTTTTGGAAAAGCGAGGGAGACTCCAGGTGTAGGTTCAGTGGCAGATTTGCAGTGGCAGCTCCAGCTGATCTCACTGGAAGGAGTTTATTTGCTGCTGTCTGCTGGTCCCTTGCTGTCTTCTTTTGCTACCACAGGAACCAGGGTCAGCAAAATTGAACTACACTTCCCTGTCACCTTTACGGAGGAGAGTCAGTGTCCTAGAACATCACTTTGTTTTAGCTGCAAGACTGGAATCAGATTGGGCTAAATCAACTCTGTTGTAGCTCTGCTGAGTCTGATGGGCTTGCACAATGGATAAATTTGATCCAGAGTAAGAATAACACGAACCACAGATGGCTGGGTTAAGTGCATTGTTTATATAAATGGCTAGACCATGGAGAGCTGCCCGCATTGCAACATCCCCCTCCCATCTGTCTCCTTCAAGGGATTTGAAATCACAGCAAGGGGAGATCAGCAATAAAATGTGGCACAAAGACTGAGTTTCCCCTGTGCTCAGAGATGAGGACCTGTTGGCAGGGGTACATGGACTCAGCTCACCAACTGTGCTGAACTGGCAGCTCAGGGAGCAGGACAGGTCACATTGCTGTGCCCTCTGATGGCAGTGAAGTTATAAATACATTTTTGGAACAAAAATAGGAACCATCCACCAGAGCTATTTCTGATGACCTCAGAATAAAGTTAGATTTTTGGTTTTTTTCCTTCTGTTTCTTAGCAGGGCTGCTGAGCTCTCCAGCAGAACAGGAAGAAGGCTGAGGAGCTGTTTGAGTAACCAGGGTCATCAGATCAATGGAAAAAGCAGTTTGAGTACACTCTGTGAAAGTGCAGTCAACAATTTTGAAATTACTGCAGTTTCTCTTCCTAGGTCAGGGCTGTTGTTCATGCCAAGGGGACTTGAGTCTGCTACTGCTCTTTCTGTAAGCAAACAGAACATTTCTTTTTGATGATGTACATCATGTGCACCCAGGGGTGAAGCAGAAAGCTTTCCCTTGGTGTCCTTGGATCAGATTCCAGATGAGTTAAGAGATAATTTGATCAGGATCCTACGTAATTTTGAAATGCCTACCATGCCATTTAGAGGAAAAATAAACTTACTTCTATTGGGAGCTGGGCGTGGAGAGGTCAGAGTAGGTGAGGGGCGAGGGAGAAAACAAGAGACAACATTTTGCCGTCAAGGAGGAAGATGTACAGTTTTCAATCTCAGAATTGAGGCTGATCCTACATTTTAGTGACACTTGCAGCTTCTTTCATGTTTTGCAAATTCATCTGAGAACTGAATGCATGCCAGATGAATCTTTCAAGGGAAGTGGAGCTGGGTTGAAAATATCTCCAGCACAGATAATTCAAAGGAAGTGCAACTTTTAAAAAAGCATGTGAAATGGCTCTAAGAATCTACCTGTTTTTTCCTGTTTACTTTTTTCCTTTTTCTCCTTCCTCCCCTTAGTGCTACATTCCACTTCTCTCCTATGCCATCATGTCACTTTTTTTTTGCCTTTAGTTGATCTCACAGAGGCATACAAAGGGTTTTCGGTCCCGTCACATGCTCTGGCTGGAACTAGAGCACGATTCCTTTCTGACACGATTTTCTCCAGGATTCTGTCAAGCTGAGCTGCAGACGCTCCCCGGGTTTTCACTGATTGTCTTTTCAGCTGTCCTCCACTTGCAACACTCACATTGCAGCCAGGCAAAGGCTGGTTTGAGCTGCAGAGTGGAGACGATGCCGTGAGTGTGGGGACCAAGGGGTGCATGGAGGGTGCCCGTGGCCACTGGGATGGGGCGGCCGTGGGGCGGGAGCGGCGTGGCGTGGGAGAGCAGGGCCAGGAGAGAGAGATAAGGTGGGGAGGAAGGGCAAAGGCAGGTGGAAAAGGGAAATGACCACGGGGGCCAGGAAGACTAAAGAGAATACAAGGGAAGCTATGAAGCCATCTGGGAATCTGCTCTAATCTGCAAGGACGCGTACGTGTAAATCGTACGCGTCCTTGCGGCGTCCCACTGTGCGCAGAGCGAAGCAGCGCCCGGGGGAGGCCGGGCAGAGCTGGGATGGCGGCGTGGAGCTGTGTGGGGTGAGCCTGTGGGGGCGTGGGAGGGGATGGGGGACAGCCCCGGGGGCACAGTGGTGGTGGGCATGGGGGCGAGGGGAAGTGCGTGGGTGCTCCAAGGTGGGGTGCTGGGGTGGCAGAGCTGTGGTGGAGCAGTGTCCCATGAGGATGAGGGCAGAGGTTGATGGAGCTGCTCTTACTGGGAGTTGTGTCCAACTGTGCTCTGGGTGATGGCAGAAGAGCGAGAGGAGAGGCGGGTGCTATGGGATGGAGGCAGAATGGGAGGTTTGGGAGAAACAGAATGCAAAATCTGATCAGGAGATGGAAAAGGAGCAAAGTGGAGGGAAAAATCATGTGAAAAGTTGCTTTGTGAAAAAGTAGTGGAAGAAAGCATCATGCAAGGCTGACATGAAAAGGCAGGGGGAAGAGAGGAGAGTTTGGATAACAAGAGTTTAAAAGTACTTAATGATGGATGACTGGGGTAGGATTTGTGGCAAATAACCTGAGCCAGCCTCCCTTTGTGGGGAGAAAGAGGCCCCTGCAGAACACACTGTATGTGAGACCTGCCTGTACAGCACGGGAGGAGATGAGGCTGAGCAGCCCTGTGACTGTAAAAGGAGTTAACTAGCATAGATGCAGTCATCTACATTGGATATGTCTAAAAATAGGTGAGATGAGTTTCAGCCCTGAGGACAAAATGTTACAGTAAATGAATACAAACAATCTCATGGTATCTAGCTGGGTGCATTCATGTCTCCTCCATGCATGTGCACGCAGGAGGTGCATGCCCAGTTTCAGGGCTTGTGCACCTCAGGAGCACGTGTGGACACCAGCACGAACCTGGCTGCAATGTTCATGTCTCACATCTACTTTGCAAAGGTCCTCTGCACCTCAAGCACTGAAAAATTGAGCTGTGATGCTGGAGCAGGCTGTAGTTCCTCAGTTAGCGTTGTGAACCATTCCTAAGAGCAGGGAGGTGTGCTGCAGTTTCAGGGAATGCTGCTGCTGACCCATCACTCTCTGCTTTGCTGTGGAAGGGGCTGCAGCCCCTTGCCTGGTTTTATCTCAGCTCTCCTGGCTGCCTCTGCTGGAGGTATGGGGGTTACTTTGCTTTAGCTCACACTGGGAGGCACCAGTGTGACAGGGAAGAAAAGTCCCGGTCCCCAATGGTGCTGTTTGCCCCATGCCACTTTTCCATCTGTTCTGAAGGAGAGACAATGTCTTTCCCCCTGTGAGAGAACTGGTTAGAAAAGAATACCCACATCTCTGTGGGTACATCCATGGGTTGTGTCCAGAGAAGCCCAGGCAGATGCAGTTATTTAATGGGATCCCTCATTCAGGGACTAGGTTGGCATGGATGGTCTGAGCAGGGCGTGGATCTGGAGCCTGTCTGTATTGGACACTTCCTCTGGCTGCCCCAGCCAGTTCCCTGCAGCCCTGCTCTCCTTCCTTGTTCCAGTTTGTGCAAATCTCCAGAATTAGGTCTGCAGGTCCCACGCCTCATCTTTAAAACCCTCTGTGCAATTAACATGCACAGGCACGTCCTTGGCAGAAAATGTCCCCAAAGGATGGGCAAGGAGAGGATGGCACAATTTGACTGAGTAGCTCATGGTTATTTGTAGCAAAAGTCTTTCTCTGCACCAAGAAGTGGCAGCATGCTCATGGAGGTCATGAGCCTCTGGTATGACCTGAGCTCATTTAACAGTTTCCACTGTGGAAGAGAGCAGAGTTTTAATCTAATGAGGGTGATGTTGGACAAACGCTTTTAGTGCTTGGGTCTGGTTAGTCATAATTGAACTCCTCTTTCACTTAGTGCCTTACAGGAGGCTGCTTATTCTCGTGCTGCGCATTTCCTCTGCCTGCAAAAGCACTTAGAGCAGCTTGGATCCCCAAGTCACATATTCTCAATATTTATGCCCCCTGAGTGGTTTTCCAGGGAAGCCCTTAATCTTACAAGTCAAGAAAAGACACGTATTTGTTAGAACCAATGCTAGCAAGGTGCAGAGTTCATTCTTAGGCAGCAGGTGGGTTGGAAAGTCTTGGGTTTTGTGCAATTAGTTTTGTAAGAGCTCCCTCCCCCTTTATCCCTGCTTTCATTTGCTTCTGTGTCCTGGGGTCTCAGAACACAAAGGTTTCTGAGGGTAGATGTGCGCCTTGAGATCACTTGCTGGTAATGCCCAGAGGAGCGGTACATTTATATTTCCACATTCATGTTAGCTGCTGAAACATGTTGTCTCACCCCAATAATCACCCCAATAATTCTTTAAACCTGTTCAGAGGGGATCAGTAGAAACCAAACAAGCCAGTTTCACATTACTGTAATAGTTTCCAGATTATTTTGTTTAGAAGCCTGTGTGAAACATTACTTCTTGCCTTCCTCTGTCACCCCTCAGGCTGAAAGTGAAAAGGTCTTGGTGAAAAAAACTGAGTAAGGAGAAAGACAAAGTTTATTTATGGGATTATTGAGCCTGCAAACTAATGGGTGTCAAGTGAAATATCTAGGATCATTGTGAAAACTTTTCCATTTATTCCATTCTACTCTCCCCTGTCTGGTAAATAGACATACACTTTGTGAGATGAAATTGCAAGGATATGCACACAGACTGGCAGAAGAAATCAGTGGGCTCCATGCAGAGCCACCCTGCTGTGGGATGCTCTGAGCCCACCTGTGCCAAGGGGAAAAAGGGCTGGGGGAGCACCACAGCCACCTGCTTGCAGCTTTGTGGGATTCCAGCGGTGGCCATAAGCTGAACATGTGGAAGGAACAGGATGGGATTTCTGCACTGCAGCCTCCATGGCCGATGGGCTGAGGCTGGGTGCAATGGAGAGGGGGCTGCAGAGGGACTGCGTGGCCCATGGCAAAGGCCCACAGCTTTCTGTGGTGGTGAAAGGCTGTGCTCGGAACAAGAGGGCAGCTCTCCATCTTCCTGTGGAACAAGGGCGCGGCTGAGAGCGAACACACGGAATGCACTTGCTGTGATCTGGGCATGCAGGCTCTGCTCCCCTCACAGCTGGAACTCCTGCTAACAGCATTTGCCCAGTCTCCTATTAAATGCAGCACCTGAGGCAGCGAAAGCCTTAGGTTTTGTAGATCCTGTGACCTAACATCATAAATGATGAGTCCCAGGTCCATCACACAGACTGGCACTGGCCCTGTGGCAGCCTCAGGAACAGGGCCCAAAAGGGTGTGTTTTTTTCCCCAGAGCTGGTGCAAGCTCACAGCATAAGCCATGCAAAGTGATCCCAAGTGGCTGCTCCTTTGGAGGGTGCTATCAGCAGGGCACCCTCCCTGAGTATCTTGGGCTGATGGACTTGGTAGGCAAAGTATTCCCCTGCTGTGAAGTTTCCAAGCTGTCTTAGCTTCAGCCCAGCTCTCACATTTACACCAGCTGAGGATCTGGCTTCCACCTCAAAGGGTTACACAAATAAGGCGCAGTTTGAGCTCTGTTAGAAAGCCCCACCCTTTTCCTGCAGTTTTAGTCTGGGGGGGTAGTGCTGCTTGAGATGCTTTATTGTAACAGAAAATGAAGAGAAATGTGGAAAAACAAAGCAATAGGATACTTGGTTTAAGGTATGCAGCTGGGTTTTTTGTCTAGGGAGGGGGAGAAGGTACCCTTTCTTCATCAGTGGTTTTAGATTGTATTTGAGCAAGGAGTGTTTAGGACCATAGGGCTCCCCCAGGTTTCTGCAGACTACATGAGCATTGCTTAGAGAGTGAGCAGCTCTGCTCCTCACGTGGTTTGTGTATGGCTGCATGTTGCCCTTTCAGCACAGGGACTTCAATCCTGCTCTGGATCAGGAGGGAAACTGTGCTGGAGCACCACCAGCAGACCCAGGGATTGCTATCGAGTCCTTATGAAATTCAGTTGGACCTGGCTGTCAGCAGTGTCTCAGGACTGAAAGAAGGATGTTGTTTGGGATAGGTCTGAGGCACATCAGCCGAGCTTCCAGGCAGTAGCTACTCCATCATATTCCCTCATACAGCCATTGAGGTGCTGGAGCTGTTCCCCAGCTTCCCATCCACATGTGTGCTTCATGTGGCGGGCCTGGAAAAAGCAGGGTTTGCAGGTGCATCTGGGTGATCAGCACATGTTGGTGCAGGAGACACTGAAGGGAGAAACTGATGCACCAGCAGCAGAACAGGGAGCTGATGGGCTGGAGAGAACAGCCAGCTTGCAGCCCCAGGGCATCTTGGGGACCAACATGCATCATTATTTACCAGGGGAAGGCTTTACTGGGTCTGCACCACCTGCCTTCTGAGGCCTGTGTTCACTGTTGTTCCTTACCGTGTTTCTGTGGATGTGGGTTAGTCCAGGCAACCCTGTTGGATGCTGCTATGTGTTGCATGCCATTAGGCTACTTGTCCCCATGGGAACGGATGCTTTTCCAGTTCTTGGGCTCTCCTCTGCCTCTCCTCTGTTTTGCCAAGTGGTTGTCTTTTGTTCCTACAGGTGGGCTCTCTAACTCTGCCAGCTGACAGTCTTAGAGTTTCTGTCTATGCCAGAATTCCCCCAGAAATTCCCCACTCCTCCTGCACTGGGTTTTTTCTCCTCCAAGTGGTGGGACTGGCCCTTTCCACCACCCCATTAGGCTGGGAGCTCTGCCAGCTCCCAGCCGGGCTCCACTGCCTGCACACAGCCAGCACAGGACAACAGAGGTTGTCTCTGATGCCTGGCTGTTTGCTGCTGGGTTAGGCACCCCCAGGCTCTTCTCTACTAAGAAACAGCGTATCTAATCCTGTGGGAGTTTCATCCCTTTGAATCAGGGCTCTGTACAATTCCTTTCAATGATTAGCTCTGTGAATGTTAATAATCCATAAGTTGGTTAGTGCTGGGTCTTCTTTTTCAAGGACCATCTCCCAAAGTAACTGCTGAAGGGCAGACACATGAAGTTGGACATAAAAGTAGCTGCTGCAGGGGTGCATGACCACAGAGATGTGCACGGCCTCATGCTGAGGGGAGTCCTTAACCTCTCATGACAGAAGAGCGAAGCAGTATGTTTCCTTCTTCTGGTGGCGGGTTGCCAAGGCGAGCAGGTTAGCACCGATGAAAACATCTCTCTTTTCTGCCCTCAAACTGGGGCCTGTGGGTTTCCTCTTCAGATTTGCACTTGTCTTGCAGCCCCTTTCAGCTGGCCTGAGGTGCAGTAACATGCAGGTGGAAGAGACCTTGGGAGGTTAGTTATGAGTGGCTTGAGGAGGAGCAGGACTATGAGCGTGCACACCCAGAGCCCGGAGACCTCATGTTCTGTTTCTCGGCATGGTGTTGCTTTTGCCATGCAGCTGCTCAGTGTGCTTCAGCCACAGGGATGGCAGGAATAACTTGCCAACACACGTGCCACAGCACACATGCACACACAGGCAGCACATGTAATGGCCACTGTCACTGCCACTGCTTGGACCTTCAGAGCTCAGGATGTGAGCTTTTTGTCTGGGGTGAAGAACCTGATTTGAGGAGGGGTTTACATGTCCTTCGTGCTGTGGTGCAGGGTGTGGATGAGGACAGGAGCTCTTGCATCTGAGTGACCAAAAGTGACATCCTCCCCTGCTTTGGGATGTGAGTGCTTCCACCCATGCATTGACAAGTGCCTCAGTCATATTTACACCATGTAGACCCAGCTCCAAAACTTCTTTCAATTTTGCCTCCATTCTTATTAGAAAGCAGTGGTCTCACTGAAATTTAAGTGGAGCTTTTTCAATAAAAAGGACTGTTAAAAAGAAATCCTCTGTGATTATGTCCAAATGAAGGTCGCTTTTACTTTTAGTTTCACAAAAATCGCAAAAATCCCTAGCTGCTGTAATAGTTGAAGTCAGAATAGAAACATGCTGTTTATGGGGCGTGGGGAATGAGAAAGAGCTGGTGAATCTTTAAACCCAGGGCAGCTCCGTGACTCTCACCAACAAAACCTGTCCCAAAAAGCCTGCACGTTAAGATGGGTGGTCACGAGCAGGGGCGTGAGTGGCATTCATTACAAACCCCGGAGCCAGGCAGTGTGTCCTGCACCGTCGCTTCATTTCAGACCAGTGCCCGTGTCTGCTTCATGTCTCCCCACAGCCCAGGGAGGGCTGGCACTCAGGGGCCACAGGGGTGCTTCCATGCAGGCACCTGTCTGGGGAAGCTCAGGCTGTTAGGCTGTTTTGTGAGCACATTTGTAGCTGTGCCAGGGGCGGGCATGGGAGCTCTTTGTTAGGAGTTGCAGAGACAGCAAATGCTGTCTTGCTTCCAGGGCTCACATCTAGGTGGGAATAATCCTGTCATAGGCATCCTTGACAGCATCCCTGTTGGGCAGTTGAGGAGCTCTCCATTTTAGAAATGAGAAACAGTGGGACCTACAGTAACTCCTTTAGCAAGGGATGTCCTGCACCCCGAGCATCCGCCCTTGGGTTTCTCTGTTACCAGCAAGAAGTCTCTGCCTAGGTTTTCTGGACACTTTGTTCCCAGAGCTGGCATTACAGCCTGATGAGGTTTTCCCAAGTTTTCATCAAGCGGCTGGGTGGGAGCAGCCAGGTGACTACAAATGTGATGTGCGTTGAAGGCAGCCTGGGGTGGGAACGGCTTCAATCTTTGGAGGATATGGCAGGTCTGAATTTCCGTAGCTGTCTCCCAGTGCTGTTGTCCCTGTTCCTGTGGCAGCTCCAGCAGTAGTTGTGGCAGCCTGGCTGTCACCTTTGGGCCCTGCTGGGGAAGCAAGGGACACAGCTGGGACACAGCCCTGTGCCCTTGCTGGTGGGCAGCTGGGGACGGGAGCAGCCAGGCAGCGGCTGTGCTGGAACTGGGGCTCTGCTAAGAGAGCCACAATGTAAATCTGATCCAGCCCAGCTTCACTGCTGCTCTGTCACCAGAAGGGATGGGCATGCCAGCCTCCCAGTGCCTCTACTCCATCTTGATGCCAAAGAAAAGGAAGGTACCCCAGGGACAGATGTGTTGGGTCTTGGCTGCTGAGTGTGGTTGTTACTACCAGGGACCTAGCATTGCTTCCCTGGATTTGGATTTTTTCCTGAGCATTGTACTAATTCTTGTTGTACTTTTCCCTTCTCTATTTTTCCTTAATTACTCTCATTGCCCTCTTTTTCTGGCAGGTCAATGCCATTAAATCCAGGCACCAAATCCAGAGGGAGACTGGCAGCGCTGACTTTCTGGGCAGGCTCTTGAGGGCTCTTAAACATCCTTATGAAACTCCTGTCCTTTAGTGGAAGCAATTTCGTTGCTCTTGTCAGTCACTTCTGCCTGCAGCCATCTTCAGTGACTTGCCTCTTTCAGGATTTAGACAATCTGCCTCTGAAGTGCAGAAAGTTTTATTAGAAGTTGCACATTTATACTATAAGGTCTTGGGGTAATACATCATCTTTTCATCTCTTTTATTGTACAGGATGTACCACAAATAGGCCCTGATTCCTGTTTACTTTAAACATTATCTCAGCATTAGTACACAGGCTTTCCTGATTATTTCTCCTTCTCTGCCACAGCCTTCCAGATTTTAAAATGTTTTGTATTTAATACATCACACAAGTCAAAAGTTAGATTTTATAATCAATATGGTACGGAGAACTGAAACACAAACCTTTCCAATAGAGAAGAGCTGGACACAATTTTTTTGTCCTGATAAGTGAGGAGGTAGGTATGACCACACACTGACTTCAAGCACTGGAGAAACCACCCTCCTTTTTGGGACCCCCTGTGGAGAAGCAGAGAGTGAGGGGCAATGAAAGCAGAGCTTTCCAGCAACTTCTGGCAGCTGATTTGGGCCTCACTGTACTTTTGTTGAATAGACACCCAGCAGGCTCTCAGCCCTTGGTTTTGTGAGCACATTTGAAGCTGTGCCAGGGGCGGGCATGGGAGCTCTTTGTTAGGAGTTGCAGAGACAGCAAATGCTGTCTTGCTTCCAGGGCTCACATCTAGGTGGGAATAATCCTGTCATAGGCATCCTTGACAGCATCCCTGTTGGGCAGTTGAGGAGCTCTCCATTTTAGAAATGAGAAAGGCTTAGCAGAGAGGTCAGCCTTTCCTTAATCACCCACTTACTTGGATACCTCTGGTTTGTAGCCCATTTTGAGGCTGGCAAGGCTGAAGAGCAGCTTTTGATTCAGACAGTGCTCTGTGGTCGTAAACACTGCCTGAAGAGTCTTGGCCCTCCACACTCCAGTGGCCCTCAGGGAAAAACTCTGGCTTCAGTGAGCGTATCCAGTGCCTGCTGGAGCACAGAGCACTGTTCAGACCTCCCCTTTCCCCACTCCTCAGCCCTCACACCACAGTCTCCCAGGCGCACATGGCCCTCTGTCAGGCAGCCTTTAACATTACTCTGTAACTCTTTTTTGTTCTCTGTCTTATTTATGGCTGTAAAGTATGTTTCTTGCAGGCCAGCAGAAAACAAGTCGATGTAGAAAACAATGTGCAATTCAGCTTGCAGTGGTGCATCTAATTGACAGGAACTGGCTCCTTCGTACAGTACATGCTGTGAAATAGCAGGTCTGCCTTGGCACTGAGTGGACAAACAGAGGTGACTAAGCAATCCGATTGATTTATGGCAATAGCCTTGCACAGGAGATCCGGGAAACCTCTGGGAAAACTGCCTCTAGCTGAAGGAATCACCACGTGCGAATTATAAAGGCTCCTGGGCACAGCAGAGACCTGTCGTCAGAGCCCGAGGAGCGAAACATGAGGCAGGAGAGCACTTAGTGCTTTGGGCACTGCCTCTCCCGGAGCTCGCCGCGTCTCGGGCTGCCAGAGGGTGAGCGGAAGAGCCCTTCCCGCGGGATTGCGATGCAGGGGTGCCCGTGGCAAGCCAGCGAGGATGGATGGTTGTGGGAATTCCTGTCACAGGTAGGGTTGTTGGGGCAGACAGGGAGGAGCAACATGTGCTTGGAAAGTTCGAGGCACGGCTGATTGTCTGTGGCAGAGAGGTGGGAACAGGGGGAGGTTGGGGTGGATGAAGTGCCTGAGTGCTACATAGCAGGGTGATGGGGGAGGACAGAGGACTGGTTTCAGGCGTGTCAAGTGCCTTCACTCTCTGGAAATGAGGGACTTGAGGATGCTTATTCCCGTGGCAGTGCAGTGTTTTGTGTCAGGCAAATAATGGGCCACTGGCTATAGGCAGGGGCAGAGAATGTTTTAATGAATAAGGAGGCAAAGTCGTTTACTTGGTTTGACCTATTCTTGTGATAAAAGGCCTTCCATCACAACAGAATATTTGAGCAGTCTCTGAATGCAAGCTGTGGTGTCTCTGTGGAATGCTGTTCGACTTTAGATTTGGGGTTCTTTTTGTCTAACCCACTTGCATACTCAGAAGGGTGTCCCACAGCCTCACCACCCCGTAACTTAGATTTTATTTGCTTGAGCTACAGAGAGATTTTTCATTCTCAAGGACAGCTGGTAGTCACTGAACCGATGTTGTAAGAAGCTGTTCTGGCAGTGTGAGGATTTTTGGGGTTAAGTGGTGGGGAGGAAGCAGGGCAGTGGTCAGCTCTGCAGCCCAGCAGGCAAAGGCTACTCTGCCTTCCCACTTCTTCTTCCTCACATCCCACAAGTCCCTTTTCCCTCATCCCTCACCACTCTGCTTTGAAGCACACAGGCCCTTTGTTGCTTGTGCTTTCCGGGTACCTGGCGCTGCCTGTTTGGCATGCCATGGCCACCCCCACAAGTGCTGGCAGTGACAAGGGAAATTTGCTTCATCTCAGCCACCACTCTCAATTCCCGAGTGCTCGGTGTCCGCTCTGCAGGGCAGCTCAACAAACACCTTGGCACATTTCACAGGCTGATGCCACTGCTTGCTGGGAAGGGCTGTGTTTTCCCTGCCCACCCCTGTGCTCCGCTCCAGCGGCGACTGCGTCCTGCAGGGATGGAGAAATGAATGTCCCACATCAGGGAGGTCTGGGGGTGACAAACGCTGAGTGCAATCGCTTCTTCAGAAGTAACAGGAAAACAAAGGGATTAGTGCTTGTTACATTTCCTAGGAAAACACGAGTCACTTGCTGGGAGGGACGGCTGCCATAGCCTGTGAAATGAAGGGGCTGTTGCTGGAGATGTAGCTCTATGTCCTGTTGCACAAGGGGCCTCAGCGTTAATGGGCAAGTCTGGGGAGAAATGATGCAGAAAGGATGAATCAAGCTAAAACTGAAAAGTTTGCTGCTTGGACTTACAAGTGTGTGTGGGGTGTGAAATACCGGATTTACTGGTGGAGGAGAGTGGAGAGCAGAAGGGAGATGCTCTGCCTGTTGATCCAGGCACAGGTGCTGTGGTATGTAAAGCACCTTTGGATCACTTGAGGAGCAGAGGAGGAGGGAGTTTGGCAGCATACCATTGAAATTACTGCTCTCTCTGAGAGGAATTGATTAATGAGATCAGGTAGGGACAAGGCTTACCAGATTAAAATGACTTTGCAATGCCTTCCCTGTTTCTCATGGGGCACCACCCAGAAACACAGACCAAAAATCCGCCTCTGATTTGCATTGGATGAGTGCCCCTGCACATCTCTACCCCTTAGGTCCAGGGTCTCCATGCCAGCTGTAGCAGCTGTCTCGGCCATGAAGGAATCCTGTATGTGGGCTGCTCTGCCAGAACAAAATGGGGCAGAGGGAGGTGGCAGGGATCAGCAGGCCTGGCAAATCAGGATTGCCTCCTTCCACATGGGCTGTAGCACTTGTGCCCGGCTCACAGACGTACCCATGTGCCCTCCCCAACATCTAGGGGCAGGGGTGGAGGTTTGGGCTCCTGTAGGTCCCCTCAGCCTTGTTTGTGTCCTACAGCACAGAGAGGATCAGTGGACACTCAGTGAGTTTAGGAATCTATGCAGTGCCATCGTAGCAGCATGAAGGCACCTCGTAGATTCCTAAACTTCTGAAGCTACTCACTGTGTGTAATGAACTGTGGAGAGAAGTAGTTGTGTGCATCTGTAAAACCTGATTCAAAGGCTCTAATGCTTATGTGTTACTATTCTCCAGGATGACAATTCCTCAGTATATAACTCCCAGTATCTTATCAAAGAATCTAAGACAAACCTCAAGGAAGCTGCGCGATAGGGGAAACTCGCAATAGGGGAAACTCGTCAGGTGGGAATGGCATTAAAGGACTGCTCCTCTGTGCATTTCTTTTCTGTGCATTTTTCTGCTGATACCTCAGCTGCCAACCCAACCATTTTCCTTGAAAACATTCTTTATTGCCAGAGCCTGGGCACTACAAGCCTGCATCTGATAACTGGCTGGGTGGCACTGAGGCACTGGGAGTGGGGAGACAAGGACTTTCCAAGCAAGCCAATGACCTTCTACTTGCTCATGACAGATTTGAGGGTGGGTTGTTTTGCATTGCTTTTTAAAAGTAATGGTAGAGTTGAATCAGTCTAGGGGTAGGCTTTTTACCTACTGCTTATGTTTTGGAAAAATGTCGCTTGCATGAAACACGAGTCTCAAACTAGAGCTGTTGGGGCCTCTGCCTTTCCTGTTCTTCTTCTCCGTGTGTGTTGAAAGGAACCTGATTTAATATGGTCGCCCTGTAGTTAAGAAATGTGGTTATGCTAAATGGCTGTCTGCTAGATTGCTCTTGTGAGGGTTCCTCTAGATCCCATAGAAATTGCAGATGTTCAGGCTCGACATTGCAAAGATAAGCTTAAAGTTCAAATGAAGCTTTGCATCAGAGTGGAAGGATGAAGCCAAGTCTTGTCATTTCCTTGTCAGAGCTTTGTATTTGATAGAACATCTTGAGGATGTGTGGTATGGATATGCAATTCATCACCACCTGGCTTTTCATGCAGCTGTAGCAAAAATGAGTGTTCTCATATCTCCCTGTTTGCCATCTGCAACTGGAGAAAGTGTGTCCCAGGATAAGGAAACAAACATGCATTTTCAGACTCAGCCACTCAAAATATGTGCTTTAGGTGGTGGCAGTCCTGGGATGTGGAAGATGTGGGCTCACTTTCTTCTGCTGTAGCATTTTGGTTCCTGCAAAGCCCCTGGTAAGTGAATCAGGGCCAGTGACTTCATTTTCAGTAAATTACAAGACTAGCTTATTGCTGATTTTTTTGTAGAGATGTCTGATTAAGCCACAGACTAAATAATAGGAACAAATCTTTTACAAGGACCTTTCCCTCGGGGTTTGTTCCCACTGAGTCAGTCCCTGTTACATCAACAAACAGTGCCACTTCAGTAACTGCAGGAATCAACAGGGCTGAGCGGAAATCACAACACGTTGAGCTGATTCCTCTTTCCCCTCAGCTGGGTCATCACTATGGCTTTCAGTTTCCATCCTGCCCCAGTATCAATGTGGTCAGATAGCACAGCCTGGCCTTGAATTCAGAAAGTGTTGAGGGTAGTCCAACCCAGTCCCATGTCAAGAAACTTGTCATGGGTCTGTCCTGCAAAAGTTTTGGCTCTAAATCATCGATGTTCTTGAAAATGAGCCCTGGGGTAAGCCCTGTGCTCCAGCAAGACTGCCTGTCCCACAGCAACCCCAAGTTCTGGGCACCAGTGCCAAGGCCCCTGGCTCCTGCCCTCCTGCTTCTCAGTCTCACTGCTGCAATTGTGTTTCTGCTCAGCCCCAATCAGGGATGTCCTGCCTGGTCCTGGAAAGTCACTCTCTTCCACAGGGAGAGGGGTCACTGCCCTTCTAGTGATATGGTTACTCTACTGGTCTGGCAGCACTTCAGCCTGGGACCTCTGTGTCTCTGAGCATGAGCTGGGAGTGCTTGGCCTGAAGGAGAAGTTTGATAGCCCCGTGCCGTGCTGATCCATCTTTCCCAGTCACTGAGAGCAAGCACTGACACACTGAGCAGCCTGCTCCATTCACAGCTGCCAAAATCAGGCAGAGCGATCAGAACAGCCAGCCTGCTGGACCTGGGGAAAGTACCTGGGCTGAGGATCCTGCCCATCCTCTGGGAATGGGCTGCTTGCTGAGAGCACAGCACAACTGGAAGCTGTCATCCCAGTTGTGCAGCCCTGACAGCTCATTTCCACAGGGAGCGAGCCGTTGAGTGGGAACGCTGGAATTGGCTGTCACTGGCTCCCACCAGGCAGCCATGGCGTATTGCAACATGAGGTAGGGGACTCCAACTGAGGCAACAGCCCCCAGATCCCCGGGAAATGGGATTACTAACAGTTTTCCAGCCAAACGCCTCCGTGTCTATGCTTTTACTGGGAACAAAACAGGGGCAGAGCTTCTTGCCTGCAGATGGGCAGCCCCAATATAGAGGCTGGAAATGTCCCATTGAGCAGCAAAAGGAGCCCAAGATCCTGTCTGCTGTCAGCAGCCCATGCTGAAGGCACCTTTGTAGGTGGCAGCAGGGATTCAGCTTTAAGAGAAGCTGAGCCACCACAGATCTGGCTGGTTTGCCTTGCATTTTCACCACAAGTCAGTTCGAGGTTACTAGGATAATGTCCTCCATCGGGAAACATCCAGAAAAGCCCAGCAAAGAGGGAAGAGAGGTAAGAGAAGGGGCACAAGTGGAGATGTAGTAAAATGGCATTAATGGAAATTATTTTTCAGCGAGCAAAATGCAGCCTCAGGACAGCACCAGCTCTGCAGACTGCCAAGTCAACACCTTATGCTGCCCTTGAACCTCCTAGCCTGCCTTCCTCCCTGGGACAGGGAAAGGGCACAGTCTGCATCTGATATCTTCTTCAAGGGCTTCAGATGAAATTCCCAGTGTTTTGGAGTTTGTAAACCTCTGTGCAGGGTGAGGAAGTCCAGGAGAAGCACAATAGCTGCAGGGGTGGCCTGGCACGGGTTCAGAGGTAGCAAGTTTTCTGACTGATTGATGCTGGGCTCAGAACTGCCTCTAAAAGTTGCTGGAAAATATTTTTTCAACTAATTACACTTTTTTTTTTCCTGTTTTCCCTGAGCTCACATTCTTTTTCTCTGGCATTTTGGCTGACAGTTGAATGGATTTATTGCTCTAATAGCAGAAAATTACCATCAGCAAATCCCTGTGTTTTTGCTTCCCCTAAGGCAAACTGCTCATAGTTTCTCCATACTCCAGAGCACAGATATTTTGTGGGGTAGTTTTCCACCCTTTGTCCTCAGGCTGGCTGGAGCAGCTGGGCTCCTCCAGCAGCAAAATTCCTATACCTGCATTTCAGTGTCCTGCCAAAGGGTGCCTTTTGTGCACTGGGAGAACACATGACAGTAATTCAGGGGGAGGCCTTGAGGGCTGTGGGAAGTTAGGTGGAGAGCCAGGGCACAGAGTCTTAGTGACAGTGTGTCCTCCCTGACCCATGGTGTGTGGCAGGGGAATCCACTCCAGACAAGGGTCAGATTTGGCCTTCGTGCAGAAGGACAGGATGTTTCTGGTGCAATTCCACATGCTGCTGGAAGTGCATTTCCAGGGCAGAGCTTTGTCCTGTATCAGGTTTTGTACATCCATCCCCAGCCTGCAGCTCAAGCCATTTTGGATATACATGCTGGATGCAGCTGCCCTCACGTGACTTCCTGGGCTAAACTTTGTTAAAGGGGAAAAAGCAAAGTCTTTGTTTACCCGTCTCAATGGAAAAGTTTAGTTCTGGCCTGTCTTGCCAAGGAAGGAAGGAGTGTGCCAAAGTGATAGTACAGCAAATTCTGGCTGCTGGTGGACCAGGGATGGAGCTGGCTGCCAGGCACAGCATCAGCTTCACACCCTGGATGTGTAGGGCTGCCCTGGGGCATGGGGTTCCAGGATGCAGTGAGCATCTGGCTCTTCCTTGGCTCTCTCCCTTGCAAGACATCGCCACAGTGAGGTGCTGATCAAGTTTCTTTTGTCTGTCCAGCAGAAAATGAGGCAAGGAAGAAGCAAGCACTGTGTGTGTGGGATAGGTAAGGGTCAGGGAGGAAAATATCTTTGGCCACATATGGCCAGGTGATGTAGCATAGTGCATGGTGGGACCTGTGCTTGGTTTTGAAGTGCCATCTTAAATTAAGTAAACACAGCTCTGGTATCAACTCTCAATCACTGTGTGCAGCTCTCACCTTTCTCAGAGCATGCAGCAAATGCATGCAGCACCCTCTGCCCACAGCTACCCAAAGGGCAAAGCTCCAAGCCTGAGTTCAGGCTTTGTATTCCATTTCTTTCTGTCCTCCTTCCCCTGACTCAGGTGTTAATGGCTCCTGAGCACGGGATGCTCAGCTGACATGGGATGCTAGGCTCTCACAGGGCTCAAAGGCACAAGTTGCCCCTATGTCTTTCACTTACATGGGTTGAAATTATCTCAAGGTTAAACTACAGCCAGGCAATGCTCCTGGGTGCTTTAAAAGTTGCAGACTTTAAAAGTTGGCTCAAACAGGGCTCTGCAAAAGGAAAATCATCCAGGGTGAATTTACCACATGCCTTCAATTCAGGAGCTGCTCTCCTGTGCCCACCTGGGGCAGGGTGGTTCCCCTAAATCACAGCCTTCCCAGGCTGTGATGAAGGGCCCCACACCACCAGAGCAGGATCTCCAGAGCACAAAGGGCAGGCTTGTCTGAAGAGAGGGTGGGTTCTTTTCATATTTTCCAATGAGACTGGGAGACTCAACAAGACCCGTGACTGACTTACAAAATCCAGCTCTTGAGACCAGTCTCTTGGAGCAGATAATTTTTTATATTGTCCTCTTCCTAATCTAAGGAAGCAGCAGTGCTGTGGAGTGAAAGACATTGCCCCACATGAGCATTACCCATCCCCCTGCATCTTAAAAAACCAGGAGCCCTCACAGTGAGCTCTGCTGCCAGTCCCAAATCCCAGCACTGATTGCTGTGCAGCTGAAACACAGCTGCAGCTCCCCTCCTGATTTTGTCCAGATCCTCAGTTCTATGAGTGTTTCTGCTCCTTTCCTTTGGAGCTGCTTAAACTCAACAACCTCTTAATGGGACCTGCATCTTCCAAAAGAGTCTCTGTTAGTTGCTTGCCATGGCTAAAACTTTCCAAATACTTTCAATGATCCTTTTTTTAACTACCTCTCTATACAGAAAACAAAAATCTCCTCTTCCACCCTCCCCTCATCTAGCCACTCTCTGGGATGTGCCAGTCACTTGAGAATACTTTGTTCTTGTCTGGCACATCAGCATGTGTCACAAATAGTCACCTCATCAACACATTTCTTGTTAATTTCTCAAACACCCTGTGGCTATTAAAAATGCTAAAAATACCTTAGCTCATTAACAAGACACTGTTTCCAGCATATAAACTTTTCCATTACAGAACCACTAACTGTAATGCCCTAAAAAGCTTACAGTTGTTTATAATCTAAGTAAAATAGGACACCTTCCCTCTGCTTGTGCCATGTCTGCTTGTGCTGATGACTACATGAGAGGGATAGACCTGCGCTGCTGTTTCCATAGGCATGTGTTAGCCAAAATGAAATACTTTTATTTAGAGGGTTTTGATTCTTCCTCTGCATCCACAATACTACTGCCTGGACAACACCACTAACAGATTTAGGTCTTGTGAGATTTTTATGTCGACCCTGATGAACTGGAGCTGGGGTATTGAGGGTCCCTGCCTTCCTCTCGTGCAGGGGTAAGCAGGCTGAGGCAAGGGGCCAGGCAGTCACTACCTGGGCACACCAGCTTTGCATAGACAATTACATTTGTGATTAGAAGATTTAGCCACAATATTTGCATAGCTCCTGTGCAGAGCTTTGCAAGTGCTGGTGTACAGTCGGTACTGAACCCCGAGGTGGCAATCGTGCCCTTGGCTCAGGGCCCATGTGCAGGAAGCATGCTGGAAGCAGTTTTCTTGGACATTTTGGAGATTCCAGCTCAGGAGAAATGGATCCTTCTCCCCAGTGGTGTCCTGGGGATGTGTCCCTAGTTAGCTGTGCTGTCCTACCCATGTAGTACTGGTGTACACTGCTGAGGAGGTGTGAGACTCCCCCCACTGACAAGGCTGGCACTGGGACTCAAATGTCTCGTGGTGGCCATGGTTTGAAACGCTTTGTCAGCTCTAAGAGGGAGCACATGAAACATTTTCAGTAGTTCCTGAAGTGGTAGCATCAGGAATGTCACTTCTTCATCAGTA
This sequence comes from Lanius collurio, assembly GCA_020086605.1. Taxonomy (NCBI): domain Eukaryota; kingdom Metazoa; phylum Chordata; class Aves; order Passeriformes; family Laniidae; genus Lanius; species Lanius collurio. The sequence goes on from JACBWW010000067.1 coordinate 1,445,243, forward strand.
GCTTCCTAACTTGTTTTTCATGCAGAGAGTCTTGGTGTTTGTGCAGGTGAAGGAACAGTGAATCCAAATTGGTTTTATGCAAAAAATGCAAATATTGCTTGCATTAGCAGATTGCCATGTGACAGGGATAGTACATTTGCAAAACAGTACAGCTCATTTTCTGCAAATCTCTCCTCCTCATTCCGTGTGAGGCCAGGGATCCTGTAGGGCCAGTTACAGCCCTGAGAGACCCTGGCAGCCATATGCTATTGCACAGAGTTGTGACTTAGCAGTGAAAAATAAGGTTTTGTTCTACACAGGCCAAACAATGGCTCCAAGCAGTGGAATGAAGCAGTGGAGGTCAGCAAGGTCACCAAAAAGCAACTAGATCCAAAAGGTAGTTTGTGATTTCTAGTGGATCATGGTACCTTTTGTTTCAAGACTGTGAAGGTCTCAGTCCTTCTCTGTAGAGAGCTGGGCTTGTTCTTCATGTACAAAATTTAAAAGGGAGAGATGGGGAACTTCTAGCGATCACCCTGTAGGTGAGACTGCCTGTCTGTGGCTTCCTTCCATCCCTAATCAACAACAGGAGCAATTCAAGAGCTTGGAAACACATGGGGTTTTTTTCCTTTTTTTCTTTTTCTTTCAGACAAGGGAGGTTTTCCATGCCATAATGCAGTACTACTGAACCAATACTTTCATTTCACACCTGTCTGCTGGTCCCTGACTGAGAACAGGATGGCCATGCTGTGAGACAGCACACTGCTAAGGGGGGTGGTTTAGTGATAGCAGCTGCAGCCTCCCAGTACTTGCACAGTGCCCCAGAGTGGTGGGAGAATCAACCCTGTAGGGCAGGCGATCCCTGCAAGGAATGCTGAGATTACTTCTGCCCACACCAGGGAAGGACAAATGGGATTGTGAACACAGGACAATAACCAAACCAAAGAGGAAACACTGACCCTAAAATGTTAATCCTGAATTGTCATGATGATATTACACCATGTCTGATACTGTCTAACAGTCAGATGAACTTTTAGCAAGCATACTCCATCCTCCAAAATTTTTGAGTTGTACTTGAAATAGGTTTGCCCAAAAATGGCTTGATGTTCCCCAGTTGCCCACCTCTGAGGCTCTGAGGTGGTTAAAAAGTGCATAAGTTGTTTTGTCTGGTGGCGTTTGATACGTCATAGGCCTGGCCTGCAGCTTTGAGCTGTATGGGAGGTAGAAAAGCTGTGACCAGAGGTGTCACGTAGCTCTGGCTTTGTGCAGAAATTGGGCAGGCTGCTTCCTCGAGCTGTTGATTGAAGGACCATCCCTGTGGTTGTTGGCACCCAGCAGTGGGAGAGGAGGGTTAAAATCAGTCCATGAGCTAAGATGAGCATCTGGAGAGACCTGACCCTGAGAGCCACCAAAGCATGGAGCTGGGTGAGAGCGTGTGTGTGGCAAGCAGCTGCTCTTGGCTGGGATTAGGCTGTCCTGCTGCTCCCCATCCATGCTGCAAGGCAGAGATCTGTCCCAGGCGTGAGCAGGGCTGGCTCAGTCCCCTTAAATTGCACTGGGGGTGCAATGGGGTGGGCATCCCTGTGGGTGGGACTGGCAGCAGTGCCCATGCTAGTACAGCCACATTCCCCTGGTCCCAGCATGCCAGGATACCTGTGTAACGTGCTGGAGTGAGGACTGCATCAGCCCATCCTCCTCCAGGAGTCACCGCTGTGCTCCACAGGGAGAGTCACCAGGAATTTTTGGTCCTCCACCCACACCTTGCTCTGCTTGGAACCTTGACTTTTCTATACCCACACTCTGAGAGGTGTAGTAGTAGGTGTGCCCTTTTCTCAAGCCAGATCTGAAAACGTGCACTCATTTGTTCCAAACAAGGCAGCTTTCTGGCTGTGTCGTGCACTCCTTCTTTTAAACGTGGTGCAAGTAGCACGCAGCATGCCTTGCAGAGAGCCCTGCCATCTCACTGATCTCTCAGTTGCTCACTCAGGAAAGCTACCTCCTGCTCTGCAAGCTTCAACACCATGTAATGGAAAAATGTAGAAGTGGGGCCCGGCTGTGCGTCAGCGGGTGCCTTGGCAACCTCCGCCTGCGCTCCGCTCGGCGATAGGTGCGCGGGGCTGTCCATCTCCACCGGGGATGAAATGTAGCATTACGCATCCCCCCCTCCCTTCTGAGGGAGAAGAAGGAAATACCAGGGTTTGCTGGTGTCACTGGAGCCTGCCGGCTGCTAACAAAGCAGTAATTTATGAGCGCTGCTAAGAATTTCATCGTCCTTCAAAGCAGGACAGAGGAATCTGGCACTCGGCCACTGTGTTCACATCAGTACAGGAAAAACGCTGGATTTCTTCAAAGCTGCCACAGTGTTTCCTATTTTTAGGTTAACAATGCCTGTTTTGCTCTACAGCATCAAATGTCAACAAAGAATGAAGATCTATTTATGTTGCTTTATTGTAAAGCTGAAGCAACAGGAAGCTGTGAGCCATCTGGGTGCCTTCTGAACCTTCCCAAAACCCCATCCTGAGTCAGTTGTAAAGTGCACTGGGTCACTGCCATACCGGCAGGTTTGCTTTCTGGTGGGGGAAGAAAAGATGGGAGTTTTGGGGGTTGCCTCCCTGTCATCAGACCCTTCAGGTAGATACCGTGCACAGGAGATAATCCAAATGCCCAACTCTAGATTGCACTTGCATTCTGAGACACTTTGTTGCTTGCTGCTGTTGGTGCTCTCCCTTCTGAGGCAGCATCTCTGCAGCAGCGTGCACCTTGGTGTTGGTGCCTGCATTTCACAACCAAAAAGCTCACTGGAGGAGGGGATAGTGTCAAGAGTCCTCTGTGCTCCTGAGGCTGAGAGGAGTCAGGAAACACCAGTTTTACTGTGTTCTACAACACTGTTGGACAAAGCCAGTTTTGACAAAAGTTTCTATCCTTAAGGACTCTAATGCAGGAGCTGTGCTTGCTGGCTTATTAAAATCAACCCCAAGGGAAGTGCTTCTCTGACACTGTATTTCTGAGTTGGAGAATGGAGGACATCCAAGCTGGATGTGTGGTTTTGGTTGTAAGGTGGTCCTTGCCTTGTTGCAGGAAAACACCTGGAGCATGAGTGGTGTGTTAAAACACTGATTTTACTGTGAGGGCAGGTACCGAATGCCTGTAGGGTGGCATGAGGCAGATCTCAGCTCCAGAGGATGCTTGGCACCTTGGCTTGCTGAAGCAGCTCATTGAGCTGTCACTGAGCGAGAGGAAGCGGCAGCACCTGCCCTCTCTCCTCCTGCACTGTGCAACACTCACCTGGGTGTCTGCAGCAGCCACTGAGCTGCGGGGTGAAGTCCTGGTCACTCGCTGCTCACACCCCCAGCCTCCTTCACTAGCTGCTTATTTGGGAAGGAACCTCCTTTTTGCCTTTTTATTTTGATTTTGAAAAGTAAAAATAGAAAAAGCCTGTCGGAGACGGAGTGACTAAGTGCTTCATGTGCTGCTGAAGTAAATGAACAGCAAAATGTCTGAGGGGAGAAGATGACTAAGTTTTTTTCCCCCTCTTCTGCTTCCTTCACCTTCTAAGAGAAGCTAAACATAGTTGCCTGCAGCAGGAGGACTTCAGCAACGAACTGCTACCCACAGATGCAGCCTCAGAGATCGTGGGCTTGTGCCTTGATGGAAAACCCAGTCGTTCAGAAGACTTGGGCGTCTTCCTTATATTCATTTCTCTTCTCCCTTGCTCTTCTCTCAAGACAAAATATATTTAGAAACACTAGGACACAATGAGCTAAACTCTGCCTGAGCTACACCCATGTTTATAATGGGTTCATTGTATTGCCTCTGCAAATGCCCTCACGATTATATGGCTAGATATAACTACCCTTCATATTCGTCTCCATTTTTGGACCAAAAAATTCTCGAGAATCCTCTTCAACCATAACAGTGGTGTTCCAAGAAAGGCTATCTGGGTTTTAATATGAAACCCATGATCCCTACCTCTCTAAAGGATGTCACACTGTGTCACTCCACTCGCCTTAAAATAGCCTCTTTCAAGAGAAATAATTGGTTTAGAAACAATTTCCCTTTTTTTAAAAAAAAGCAACCAGATCTCTGGATCTGTCTTTATGAACCTGAATTGCCTGGGTAACGCTTGTGGTCAGTGTGTTGTCAGCATTGCTGTAGAACTTAGACCCTCTCTTCCCACACTGGGGACTCCCACGTAGGGCACTCACCAACTCTGCTTGACTTTTGCCTCAAACATTTTTGCCCTGAGTAGTGTTTCTCCCCAAAACCTCAGCATATTCCCGTTTGTGCCTGTGCCAACATCAGCCCCCAGGGCTTGCCTGTGGTCCTAAGTGAGCCAGCCGCCTTGGCAAGGGCAGGGTGTTTCTCCCCAAGCATCCTTTCCCTGCTGCACACCCAGGTATTCAACACACAGCCATTGCAGAGGTGATTTTCCACTATTAATGCTCAAAAGAAAGTTCCATTTTCCTGTTTCAGATGAGCATTTCCCTTTTGAGTTAGAGAAACCTTTTCCTCCCCATCACCCTGTGTAAGGCTGTAAATATGCGCCAAAGCAGAGCATTTCTTTGCTGGCCCCTGCATTCCACTTTCCACCAAAAACCCGGCATTCCCCCAGCTGGCACCTCTGCAGCATGGCGTGCACCAGCTCACGGGAGATTGTAGCCATTTATACAGGAGTGATAAGTTTTTTCCTCAATTTCTTAGGAGTTAACAGCTGAAATCCTCTTTTTCTTCCCCCGCCCCACCCCTGCGTGTCAGAGCACGGCTGGGTTGGAAAATCCAACCCTGCGTGCCGCACCAGGATGTAGGGTTGGGTAACCCTCTCTGTGTCTCCGAGGATCCCATTCCTTTCCCTAAGGGCTCAGGGGAGTGCCAGGGTGCAGCAGGGCTTGCCAGCTCTGCGCACAAGCTTCAAAGGCAGCGTGGAAGAAGTGGTGTAGGAAGAAACCTCCTTGCCTGCTGCCGTGACGGCTTCTTCCCCCAGCGCCGCGCTGGCCTTCCCCTGGCACAGGGCTACCCAGCCGGCCCCTCGGATGCTCTCGCAGCAGGCAGGCGTGGCAGGACGTTGGCTTTGGGAGCAGAGGTATGTACCTGGCCCTGCAGGAGCTGAGCTGCGTGGCTACAGCTGACATTTTTTGATGACTCATAACTAAAATGGTGAAGGGGTGCACGTAGGGCTCTAACTCCAAAAATTAAGCCGAGGGTAAAATTACTGCTGGTTCTGTGTGAGGTCTGCTCGCTGTCAGCTCTTCTGCTGCAGTGGGCCAGGGGGCAGCTGAGGTGTGCTGTTAACATTAATTCCTCCCTCCATGCCGGTCTCCAGGGTCCCACAGGGCGCAGTGGCTGCGCACAGATGGTGCTCTGGCTCTGCCGAGCTGGTGCCACCCTCTGTCCGTGCCAGACTGGGTGAGCCCACTCCTGGGTGTGACAGTGATGAGCAGCCTGCCTGGCAGAGCATGAGTGCAGCCAGGGTCTGGATCTGTATGGATTGGGAGTGGGGTAATGTGGCTGAAGTCAATGGGGATACAGTCCCTGTTCTCAGCCTGACGCTGCTGCATGGAGAATTGGGAATGAGCAGCTGAGCATGTGAGATGGTCCGTGTTTGAAGCCCTGTAATTAGCTGGTCTTGCTGTGCTCCTGGCTCCAGCACAGCCTGTGGTTGATGTGTTCAGGGAGGAAGGAATCTCCACAAGCAGCTTCTTCTAAAGTGCATGGTTTGTACTTCCCATATCTATTCAGGGCAGTGTGGCTGGAAAGCTGGTGAGGGAGAAAGTCTCAGGGCACCAGCAAGGTGGGCTTGGAAGCAGACCATGGTGAATGAGGTTATGTCTGTCTCATTTTGATGAAGAGAAGTCTCTTCTATGCCCACAAGCCCTGGTGCCAGGAGTAATGGAGAGTTGAAAAGCTGACCTGCACTGCCCTTACCTGCAGCATGTGGGGAGACTGCTCTCTGAGCGCACAGTGCCTGTAACAAATCTCTTTGCCTTTAGGTTTAGGCAACTTTTTAAATAGCTCTTAGTGCTCTTTAAGGACTCAAAACCTCTGAGATGCTGTGCTAAGTCTCCTGGTAAGATGCTTTGGGCACTGTGTGGTGCATATACAGAAGGTTTGCAGCTGTGAGGAAGGGGCTTGTTCCTGTGGCTTCCTGGCTGCTTGCCATGCCCCTTTCTGGGCAAAGAGGTTTCCCAAAGCCACCATCTTTCTACTATGCTCCTTCTGTAAGGATCTGAGACCAAGGAGGATCAAGCTGCACTTCCATTCCTGGAGGAGCTTCTGCTGGTTGCTGATTGTATTTAGGAGCTGCCTAGGGAAAGGGGACCATCCCATGGTGATGTGTTGGGAGTGCTGGGGAGCAATGGCTGAGGCAGGCTGGTGCTCTCGGCAGCTCCTGCGCAAGCAGAAACTCCTCCAGCCACTTAGCAGAGGATTTGCAGTCCCAGCTCCAAAGCAGGAGAGACAATAAAACTCCTAAATAGTACTTTAAATTACCAAAGTGCTATCCAAAACATGAGGGACTCCAAACACAAATGAAAGTGCTAAACTGATTTAAAGGGGAATTAAAAGGTCACGCCTGTTGAACATTTAGCTTTAGAGTTTAGTCATGTTTATGAAACTTATAACTGTTCTTCTAAATCACCTTTTTACACTTCCTATACCCAGTAAATGTGGGGATGTTCAGCACTAATGACTAATTTAAAAAATTTTCTATTCTAAACAAATTTCCACTGCCACAGCTTGGCCCTTTCTTTTCTTCCCTTCCAGCTCTGCCTTGCCACTTCATGGAAGGCACTTTAAAAGCTTCTGAACATTTCACTTGGAAATGCTCATGGGAAGGGGATGCATTGGCTCAGTTATCCTTGCTTGTGCATCATCAGTGCTTATGGACATTGTGCTCCTGGGGTGTTACATTTACAGCATCCATATCAATGCCCTCTGTGCTATGCCAGAGGAAATACTTCACATGGCTACAGCAGCACTGGAAGTCTGTGGCAACCCTGTCTGGCCCATGTCCACCCTGCCTGGTAATGTCAGACTGAATGGATGAGTGATGTGGTATCATTGCACCACAGCTTGTGCTTGCGCTGAGCCTTGTGGGGGGAGGAGATCCCTGCCCACCCCCCTTCTCTGGGGACACGAGCCCTGGGCATTTCAGCTCATGTCATGGCTCTTGTCAGAGAGCAGACTAGTCCAGTACCAAGACTTCTGGGTCGCCTCCTGAAGCTGACAGAAAGAAATCAGACTCAAAAAAGCTGCTTTGTTCCAGTCATTGAGGTTACTCCTGCATTTGGTGTCTCTGACCTGAGTGCCTCCAGGCAGGCTGTAAATGTGTCATTCTCATTTAAATCTCTAAAAATTTACCTTCAAATTGCAGAAGAGAGCATTTGGCAGCCCCTGTCCTATGATTAACTCTATCTACCAGTTTAAATCAGCCAGACTGAAAATTACTGGGACTTTTACCATCTCCTGCTGGTCTGGCTACCTGTGTTCCCAACATGCCCTGTGTTGATACCCCTCTTTCCCAACGGACTCCAGGGTCATCCTTTGGGAGGACACAGCAAAGCCTACAGCTCCCACCCCATGTCCTGACATGTATGAGCACAGGTTTTTTGTTCAGGTTGTTTCTGGCAGGAAGGCTGTGCCTTACCAAACCACTGCCCTCTGGGACACTCTGTTGTGACTTTTAGGAGCTGAATCTCTTCCATATTCTAAGCTGCAGCTCTGGCCTGTAGGGAGCTGAGCTGGACTTCAAGTAACCAGAGATCGACGCAGTTGTTTGCTTTCAAGAAAGGCACTTCTGGTCTCAGCATGTGGGAGCTAGCAGCAGTTCGGGATTCACAGGGGCAGGGCTGGGAAGGCTGCAGGGATCCTTCCCCGCCTGCCACGTGAGAGTGATAAGTGCTAGAGCCAGCACAGGCTCAGGAGCTCCTGTCCTCAGCTGATGAGCTGAAACAATGTTTGGAACCAGAAAAATGGTGGTGAGAACCCTGGAACTGGGAAAGGGATCAAACACAAGTCTCCAGATGGAAACAGAGCAGTTTCCATCAAAGCTGATGACAAGTTCCCTGATAGAAGGATCCAGGGTCAGATCTTTGGACAGCACATCTTGTTTCTCAGCTGGATGCCTAATCTGGCTGCCTGCAGCTTTGTGTGCCAGTGCATTGCACCAATGAGCTGCTGTGCTCCGGGACTCTTCTCACAAATCAATTCACCAAGGCCCACTTTTGGCTACCAGCAAGGATTTTTATAGTCTGCTGACTTTTAAAGGCTAGCTACTTTCTGAGGAAGAAGCACTGTACAGCTTAAGTAGCAGTCCACCAAAAGTGATTAGCTGTTTCTGAATTACTCACTTACCTTTTCCAAACTGAAAATTGCTTAACAAATCTTATTGATGTGTACATAATGAGTAACAAATACATTTGCAGAGATCTGGATCAGTTCCCACTCAGGAAAGTAGGCTGAACGTGTCTAATGCTGGCAATTAATAATTCCACTGGCTTTATGGGAGGGTCAGTTGTGGCTGATCTGCATTAGGAGGTGTTCAGCTTTGCTTCACTAAAGGCTTGCCACCAGGAAGAAATAAATGCCTCATGGAGACAACAGTAGCTTTGAGGCTCAGCTACTCTGAGCTCCAGTGCAGGCTTTGCCTTCACTCTCACTTAGGCTTTTTTGTCTTCTTTCCATCTTTGCCAAACTGGACAGAGAGGTCTAACACCACCTCTCCTCCCTGTAGCCATTTCCCCTGAGTGTGGTGTTGATGTGGCTCCTGCTCTGCTGCTCCACTCTGCTTGTGCTTTGTGGGTGAGGAGGTTCCAAACGTCCGTCCAGGCAATGGGTGACTCCCGTGCTCCTGGCTCCCACAGCAGCTCCGTTTCCTTCCATTGTCATAGGGGAGGTCAAGCTGAAGGACTGCTGTTCACTCATCTGCCTCTGCTGTTTCTAATTCTCCTTGCCTCCATCACAAGCAGGAAGAGGGAGCCTGCAACAAGCTCCTGTTTTTTTCCAATACGCTGGAATATTTTTTCCATGATCCGAGCAGATGTTCCTGGCTTTCACGCGTTTTTACTGAGGCTCCTCTATTGCACATGCTGATCTCTGCAGACAGAAGAGAAGCATTAGCTTTATTTCTGTGACCCTCTACCCCAGATCTTTGGTCTTGGTGGGACAGCTCTGTGATCCCACTGGAGAAAAGGGCATTCCTCACATAGCCGGAGGGGAGTGGCTTCTCTCTTGTGAAAGGCAAAATCCTTCCTGACTAAAACAAGACTATTCTAAAAACCAAAGTGTTTGAAGTAAAAGAATGCACATATTAGGATTTTTTTCTCACTCTAAATGAGATGGAGACCTTGGAAAGTAGCAGAAGCTGCTACATCCCAACAGAAGTGACTGCACCCCAACAGAAGCATCTATGCCACAGCCATCAAAATAATTTATCTAATGGGGCTTGGGGGTTTTGCACTAGAATTTCTAGGCACCCAGAAATGCCTTTCAGTCATCAAAGTGTATTTCCTTCTATTAACTTCAGTGAAGTCTGATGTTAGGCCTCACTGCCTCTCTGTTCAGCAGCATTTGTGGGACATGGAACTGGCATTGCCTCTGCCAGGTTTTGGAGAGCTGCTGAAACTTTTGTATTCTGCCTTTTGTGAGTAAATCAGGAAATGCCCACTGATCCAAAGTCCCCCCTCTTCCATTTCCAGCTGCTCCTCTGGCCAAAACAAGGCTGTTTAGCTGCTGTGCAATACAGAAGCATCAATGAGGATGAGAGGAGGTTGTGTAGGAGGAAGATGATGTAAAATATGGGCTGTCACTTGCTGCCAGCATCAGGGTCAGTGCTCAGAGCCTGGTGCGTGCTGAAGCGGTCACTGGGCTCTTTCTGTTGTTGCTGGGACAGAGGTGGCCGTTCCAGGGGCTGAGAGATGGCAAAGCCAAGCAGAGCATAACCCCAGCTCTGCACCATCACATCACAGGTTTTTCACCCAGAATCCTGCATTTTGGTCACCCCCATGCCAGGACACAGCAGGAGTAGGAATTCCATGGTACCTGCCAGCTCTGCCCCGCTGCCCTCAGCATCCAGCACAATGAACAAAGCTGGCCTCCCCGCCACGGCTGCAGTGACAAGGTTTTTCCCAGTCAAGGGAAACAATCATCACTAGGGAAACCTTAACTACGTTTTAAAGAGCAAAAGAAAACACATTCATTCTTTTAAACATGGAAAACTAAATGGCCTCTTTTTCCTTGGCTGCATGTGCACGGCCATGGAGCAGGCTGGCACGGAGTGAACTCTGCAGGCAAACACTCGCCCCACTCATTTAGTTATTAAAGAGGAGGGCTCTGTTGCAAAGGCTGCCCTTCTCAGCTCTTGCTGCCTTGTTTTATTAAACCACAAAGGCTCCAGATTTGAGGAATGACTTGCTGCCCCTCCTATTTGTGGGTGAAATATCTTGGGGCCTGCAGGGACCCCTGGCACCACAACACCACAGCTTCATGTCACTTCTTGGAAGAGCTGGAAGTGAAGCCCCCAGGAGCAGGGCTTTCTCCAAAAGGAAGGGAAAGCCAGGGTGTCACTTATGCAAGTCCCTGGGCTGCGGCAACTCTAATGAAGCCTGGGGAAGCAGTGGGCATTGGTGGCACTACTCTCTCCTCATAGTTTTCCTCCATCTGTTCTGATCCTAGGATATTTCATTATTTTCCTGAGAGAAAGGTGCTGAAGTTCTTTTGACAATTGGGAAAATCATTAATTTAATGCTGCTCCCACTCTTTTCCATCCCCTGCTGCCACTGTGTAATCTTGCCTCTAACCATGAGTGCTGTAGTTCATAAAAAGCACTGGAATACAGGTCCAGCTCTTGCTATTTCCAGGAATATTTAGTCCCGTAAAACCATAGGAAAGCATAATTTCAGCAAATTAAATCAGTTACTGCCTATCTCTCTGGCTGAATGCATGGAAAGGGAAGAGCACCCTGCTGACTCCATGTATGGGGAATAACACCAGTCAGATTCCACCGATGTCCATGCTGGGAAAGGGAGGCAACAGGCAGTCCGAGAAAGGCATGTCTCCTTTGAGCAGACATTAAAGGAGTAAATATGCAATAGGGAAAATGTACAGTGAGCACTGAGCTCATCAGTCACTTTTTGTTTAATCTAATTAAACACCATATATCCTCTGACCTTCTGCGCTGGCACTAAATTCTCCGGTGTTGTTCTTTCCATACGCAGCTCTATTGACAGATGGGGAAAGCCTAGAGTTTGCTTTAAGCTTCAGATAAGTAAAGTTAAACATACAGCAGATAAAATTGTTTTCCCAGCACTCCTCTCCCACTGACCAATTGTGGGTGCTCACTGGGAGGGATTAACTCCTCCGGCCTGTATCCCACCCCTGGCTTGGAGCATGGCTCTCTGCAGCGAGCAAAAGCTGTGAGAGGGCAGAGGCAGAAGCAGTGTGCTGCAGAAACCCTGGAAAGTTCATTTTTAGTGTTGGTTCTGCAGTTGCTGAGCTTCATTTCCATGTGGCAGACTATTAGGGAAAACGGTGCCGCTCCTATCTAAATTTATTTCCAGAGTCACTAAATAATTTACTTAGCAGCTAATCAGCTGGCATTTGCTGATGCTGAACCAGGTTTTAAATAAAAAGTGTTGAATTGCATCAGATGCCTCATGCATTTTCCATGCTTATACAGCCTCTGTGCTCTTGCTGCCTGTGCAAAAGTGCAGTTGGTCAACACTGAGTTTTCTGGGAGGCAAAGCAACCACAGAGCTGGGTTTGGGAGAGACTTGGGTGCCAGGCTGTCACATCAGGTGCAGGCTTTGATCATGTAAAAGACTTGGAAATGTGCTCACCTTTTGAAATGACCACCTGCAGACTCATTTTCTTGCAGGCAAATGAGAAGAGCAATTACCAGCATCACTTGGTAATGCCACCTGCAGAACTATTTCTTCCCGTATAGTGAAAAATCCTTTTGTCTGTATCTGGGGAGCTACCACAGGTAACACCTCCATGCATGCACAGCTGTGCCTGTGCTCCTGGATGTGTGAGCAAATAACTCCTTGAAATGTAAACCAAAAGTTACAGATGAGCCCAGAGGCGATGACCTTATAGTTCCCAACAGGCTGTGTTAAAGAAGATTTTGTTACTGTAAATAGCCCAAATGCTCCCTTTGTCTATTAATAGCACCAGGCAGGGCAGGAGACAGCAGAGGGGCTGTTTCCTGCATGTGGTTGTGGAGTCAGACTGGAATGGTGTGAACCTCATGGCTCGGGTTTTCCATGACTGGCTGCAGAACCCGACACAAGGGTTGGCATGATCAGGATCCCAAACCATGGGCTTTGTGATCTCTGGGTGCACATCAGTGTGTGAGTAAGTAGAGACCTTTTGCCATCCCCAGAGGCTGTGAAGGACCCTGCAGAGGGTTAAAAGCTACCTACCATCTCTCTTGGGGCTCGAGGGAAAGTACAAAGGGTGACTTTTTGGAGCAACTCTCTACTTAGGGAGAATTTGGCTATTCTCAGGCAAAGGGAATGGCAGGATGACTGAGGGCATTGACCAGTGTTGCTCCTCCGTGGTCCAGCCTCTGTCTCCCCTCTGCAGCCTGTCCCAGAGATCAGATGGAGTCATGCAGCTGCTGGTTTAGTAGGAGAGCTGCGCCTTGCAAAACTCAGCCTTTTGAGCATTCCCACAACAGAGCAACATCCTTTTGATGAAGCAGACTTTCCCTTATTAAATTCAAGGGGCCTCAGGCATAAAACGAAAACCCAGTGACTCCTGAAGGAATTGGAGTGACAGCAGTCCCTCCTCTCCCCTGTAAGTGTCCAGTGGTTGCCCTTGGCGGGGGAAAGAAGCTGTGTGAATCAGGATTGTGGGTCACCCCTGCAGCAGTGACAGCTGACCTTGCAGTTGATTTCCAGCATGTTGGGAGTGGCTTGAAATGGATGGAGCTGCCTCAAACTTCGCCTTAAGAAATGTCATTACACATGTCCTTAAAACTTGGGTTGGAAATACTTGTTGGGAGTGGCTTGAAATGGATGAAGCTGCCTCAAACTTCGCCATAAAAAATGTGATTACACATGTCCTTAAAACTTGGGTTGGAAATACCTGGCTAAAGGTGTGCCTGAAACTGAGTGGGTCCTGGATGGAAACATTTCCCTCTGGCGTAAGGTGGGTGAGGATGTGCTACCTGTTCCTTGGGTGGCTGTGCTGAGTGACTGGCTTTCTGTCTCGTTAAGAACAGCGGAAGGGTTGTTGTTGCTGTGTTTTGTGTCTCCAGGGGACTCAGGGTCATTACCCTGCCCTGGGAGCAGTGCTGGAATGGAGTGCATCACTCCTGGGAAAGCCCTGGCCAGGGGAAGCCAAGATCACTTGCCCTGCTTTAGGGACTGCTTGCCTTCATTCTGCCTGCACTTTGAAGTACCTCAAGGTTTTAACTATAAAGCTCTAACTACCAAAAATCAAAATCTTGGCTGGAGAAGGCACATAGCCTTGGCATGTTTCCTGGGACTGAGTGACTTACTATGCTGTGCTGCAAGTGAGGATAGGACTCCTTTTTTAAAAGAGGTGCTCACACTCGTTTAGAGTCCAAACTCTCACGGAGACTTTTTCTTCCCCCTTTTTTTCCTGACATCAGCCGTGACTTGATGTTACTATTTAAAAAAAAAAAGGAGGGGACACCCCCCCCCCCCCCCACCGCTTCCCCTTCACTCTCTGCCAAAAGGAGAACAAAGAACAGCTAAAACACACAAGTTCTGGCACTCTGCATGGAAATAAAAACATTCATCCTCATGTCAGGTAGGGAACTGCCCGACCCCCCTGCCAAAGCAAGCAAGCTGGGCAGCAGAGCGAGCCCACGGCATGGAGAAGCCTGGGCGAAGGGGATGCCCGGTGTCACCCTGCGCCTGGGCAGCTCCTGCCAAAAGCCTGCGCTGCTGTAGCACTGCCAGGCTGCGCCGGGACGCTCCCGGCCACGGGCAGCCTTCCAGGGAAGGGCTACCCTGCTCCTCCCAGACTGCGAGGTGGGGAAGGACCTTTCTTCTTCCCTTCTCCCACCCCTCTCCTGCCCACTGCTTAGGCACTGGTGCACAGCACAGGGATAGCCCAGTGTAATTTCCACGCTTTGGACACCACCATCTTTGTCTGGCTTCTTGCTCGCCATTTAAACATGTCAGCAGTTCCCAGCACGGATTCCTGTGCTGTGAGTTCACCCCCAGCAAGCATCCAAACTGCAAGTTGGGGCTGCTGGCTCTTCCCTGCCTGTCTGTGAAGCATTACTGGAACAGAGGCCAGTTCTCCAAACACGAGGAAGAGATTACTTGGGCTTTCTGGAAGGCTCCCTCCCATGCCTTCAGAGTGGAGCAAATGAGGATAATTTATCTGCTGGCTTCCAGCTGAACCCAGAAGCCTGGAGCAGCCAAGGACTACACTGTTTGTCCTAGCTCCTGCAAGAAGGCATTTTTCCATTGTTGCCATTGTATATCCTTCACAAAATTTGTTTGTGCCATCACCTTCTGGGGCCAAGATAAGAGGTCATCCCCTGGTGGTGTGTTCCCTAGAACAATCCAGGGAAAAACTCACAGGAAGGAGCCGTTGAAGGAGGCTTTCGTACGTCCAGTGCAGCTTTCGTTACAGTCATGTAAATAGTTTTGAGCAATCTATCTGGTGAGAAACACAAGATGCCAGAAGGGAATTGTTCTCTGAACTGTAGTTACGGATGGGCCGGAGCGGGCGGATCGGTGCATGTGGGTTGCCAGCTCGATGGACACAGCAGCTGCCTTTCAGGGGGAGCAAAAGCCAGGCAGGGGGCCTCTGTGTGCCTGTGCTCTCATTCCCCTCAGGACATGGAGTTCAGCGTTGTGCCTCGATGGCAGTCCTGTGTTCCCTTCCCGCTCCATCTGCTGTGCTCTGACGCAGTGCTCAGGGATGGGTTAATGTCCCTGCTGCTCCCGCAGAGAGGTGCAGGCAGCAGGGACAAGGCAGTGTGGATGGCTGGGCACTCTGCAGCAGGAGCAGCCAACTGGAACAACACTGTAACACCATCCACTTTAGTGAAGTTACTCGTGATTTTTGAATGTGGAGTTGAGGCCCAGTGGCTCCAGCTTGGCACAGCACAATGGGAAAAGAGCAGATTTTCTGTTTGCTTCCATCCTGCGCTGGCTCTGGTGCCTCTTTCCCTGTCCAAAACAGCTCCATGCTGCCTGAAGTCACTTTACAGACAGTAAAAGCTTAAAACATTGCATTTACCTTCATGATTTTTTTTTCCTCTTAGAGCAAGTCATGGAGGAAGATCAAGAATATGGTGCACTGGTCCCCGTTTGTGATGTCTTTCAAGAAGAAGTACCCTTGGATCCAGCTAGCGGGGCACGCAGGTACGGAGCATGGGGAGGGACAGAGTCCTGGGAAGGCCCTTGGTTGTCCCAGGTTAATGGGCTTTGTTGGGCTGAATTGCTTCAGGCTGCTTCATGAGTGCCACAGCTTGCAGCTCCCAGTCTCTAGCCCAGGAGAGTGACTTATCTAAATGCCTGGGAGGGTGCTGTGAAGGTGCTCTTGGCTTTCAGTCTCACAGGGCCCACAGGTGTTACTGCTGCTTTTTGCTCAGGCAGCAGAAAGCTGGGTGCTTTGGGTGAGCACCAGGCCCACCTCCTGACCCGCTGCAGAGCAGGTGATGCTGCCGAGCACAAAGGTGCCTCACACATGAGCATAGAGACAAGGGCATGAACCTACTGTGCAGTGCACAGAAGGATGTGATGCAAATGTTTTGGGTGCTGCAGGACAGTCTCTGCCCTGTTTGGGGTGACAGTGCTGGTCATAAACCTCTGGCAACCTGAGCTTTTCAGTCCCTGCCTGTGAGGACTCTTTTGGGTACAGGTGTAAATGGAGGTGCTTCTAAGGTGTTGGGCAGCCCTTCTTGTTTTAGAAGGCACAACATCATCCCCCCCACCATCCAAACCAAGTGCCACATTGTCCCTTGTCACCCTCAGGTAGTTTCAAGGCAGCAGCCAATGGCAGGATACTGAAGAAGCACTGTGAGTCGGAGCAGCGCTGCCTCGACCGCCTCATGAACGATGTCCTGAAGCCCTATGTCCCTGCCTACCACGGAGATGTGGTCAAGGATGGGGAGCGATACAACCAGATGGAAGATCTGCTGGCTGAGTTTGACTCCCCCTGTGTTATGGACTGCAAAATGGGGGTCAGGTGAGTGGCTTCGGGGACGTTTTCTGAGTTTTAAGATGGGATACTCAAAAATAAATGCATCTCCTGGGTAAAACTGCCTGAAACACACAATTAAGAATACCAGGCTCATCTGTCTTCAGGAAAAGCTCAGCCAACAGCAGGAGAGAGCCAGGGGGAAACCTGGGTATGGAAAGGATACACCAGGTTCCGTCCTTCACTGGTTGTTGACTGTCCTGCGTGCTGGGAAAGGTTTGGTGGGGTGGAGGGGACAGCACTCTGCTTGGGTTTGGGTACACCAGAATGGCATAGTAGCTGTTCAGAGGTCCTCTCTGCCACATGAGGACACAGCCAAGGGATGGGGTGTAGGAGATCCTGTCCAGGGTGCCAGAGGGGTGAAATAAAAACACTTGGAAGGCACAATTTCAGTGAGGGAGAAATTTTCCCTCTGCGTAGGCTTTGCTCCTATGCGCACTGGAGGGATGAAACGCATGTGCTAAGTCGTTCAGTGCCTTTCATGCAAAGCTCTTGAAACATTTCCTAACAGATGAGCAACATTACCCGTGTCCTCCTTGAGAACCATCTCCCAGGATCCGCCAGGATCCCAGGCTGCAGCCACTTGGCCAGCAGCAGTTTTTGAGTGAGCCGTGCCACAGCTGACAAGGGTGTCCCAAGAGCAGATGTGAGCAGGGCTGGTGACTCCAGGTGGCTTCCAGTTTTGGAGCAGCCTCAGGCCACCCCTCAGCCCTGGGTATGCTGCAGGCTGGTGGCAGGAAGGGTTGAGACCCCCCTCGCTGGCAAAGGCGCAGCCCAGACATGGAGGAGACGCTTGCACTGCTGGAAAAGCTGATGGTTTCTGTGGGAGGGAGGAATCTTTTTTTCCCCTCCTGAATCCCGATGTGAAACTGGAACTGGCGTGCCGGGCTGTCGGCAGGGAAGAGGCGGGGAATACTTTCCACCGGAGGGGTGGAGAGAAGGGCAGAGGGCCCGGTGTAGCCATGTGGCCCTGGCTGGCACACACAGGCTGCTGTGGGAAGGAAACAGGACCTGCTCTGGACCCAGGCAGCAGCCATCAGAAGAAGAGCTGCTGGACAGGCTGCCCAGGTGCTCCTGTGGCTGTCTCTGGGAGGAAGAAAGCCTCCCATGCACAGATCATGTGTCAAGTGATTTGTGCCCTTGGGGTTTTGGAGCTCAGGCAAGGGGGCACATGTGCTGGCCATCGTCATCCTGAAATAAGATGGTGCTGTGGGAGGAGCTGGTGAGAGAGGATGAATGGAGTTAGTGTTGTGGAATAGGGCATCCCCATGGCCAAGCAAATAATCTGAACCTCAGGGCTATTAAACCTGTCCTCTGAGCCAGCAGCCTGCTGCCAGGCAGATGCAGGTTTGATTATTCATGCCAACCTGGCTTTGGGATGTGGCAGCCTACTATACTCACTCCTAAACAAAACTTTGTCTTTCTTAAGCCTTGGCGATGGCACGAGCCTGAGGTGATGGGGAGGATACACAGACATAAATGATCTGTCTTTCTGATCAGAAGGAATTTCAGCTCTCTGAGCACTGTGAGCAGCACTTCTAGCATGCTGCTGCTTTATTCTGCTGTTCTATTCCGTCTGCTCCAAAATCATGGGTTTGGAGATCTCAGCTGAAGACTTTAATTGCTTTTTCCTGCAGGATTTTTCAAAGGGGCTGACGGCCTGAGGATGTCTGCCCTAAGCAAAGGCACCAGTTTGCCCTGCTGAGCCTGTGGGACTCAAGAACACTGTCCCACCGAGTCCACGCAACGCCCTCCTGTGTCTTTTGCTTGGTTCTGGAGATGAACCACACACTCCGTGCTGGGATTTTGGCACAAGGGACATGGGCAGAGCGCACTGTCCATCTGCAGGGCTGGGCATGGCTAGTGGGAGGTGTAGAACAGTGACAGGATCATTCCTGTATTGTTTGGCTGGGACGTCTCACCCAACCTGGTGGATTGTTTGAGGAGAGCCTGGGCACTTTCCAGGCTCAGCCAGGGCAGATTTGGGAGCTGCAAGAGGAATTCCATGGTTTACTATTGCTGCAGGAAGCGTTACTTTGTGGATGATGGTTTTATGCATGCCAGAGTGCAGAACTTTTACACTGCTGTGCTCTGGCACAGAGGGGTGCTTCTCTGAAGGATGGATAAAACCAAGGTCTCTGCACACTCTACACCTTCCATCCTCCTTCCCCCATTCCCCATCCTGGCTGCACTCTGATCCTGGGGTGGTGGTAAGCACTTGGCCAAGGTTGCCTCCCTTCCTCTGCTTCCTCTTGTAGAGAAAGCTTTTGCTAGATAGTCCACTTGAAGCAGACCTATACTGGACAAAATCATGACCATCGGTGAACAGCTCTGTGTGAAAACACCTCTTTAACAGATGGTGAGGCAGAGCCCTCATGGTGCACAGAGTAAGGTGACGGAAAAGCACAGGAGCAGCAGCTGATGCTGAAGGACGGGACATAGTAACCTCCCTCTTGCCTTCAATTCACCTGGGTACCAGAGCATGTTCATGGTTTCCTGGGCACGTATTGAAAGCCATGTTTAGCTTGTGAGAGCTCAGGTTTCCTGAACATTATGGGACGGGCCCCTCAGGACAAGGGGTGGCAGCAGAAGGCTGCTGGGGTGGCAGCAGCAAGGCCATGAGCACCTGTGAGAAATAACTTCCTTTTTTATCGCCAAACTGGTTGTGGTTCCTTGATGAGCTGAACAGATACCGAGTGCTGATGATGGAGTGATAATTAAATCAGGATCAATTCACCTGCAGTGAGGCTTGCTCTGTTTTTTCCTATGCTGCACTATGCCTTAGGGATCAGCTATCCTGGATCAGCCTGATTTCTGGGGCCAGGGCTGTCTGTGGGTATATGGCACCTTGTGTGGTGGCCCTGCTCATCACCCCCTCACTCCTTGCAGAACGTACCTGGAGGAGGAGCTGATAAAGGCACGGAAGAAGCCGAGCCTGAGGAAGGACATGTACCAGAAGATGATTGAGGTGGACCCCGATGCCCCCACCGAGGAGGAGAACGTGCTGCGGGCAGTGACCAAGCCCCGCTACATGCAGTGGAGGGAGACCATCAGCTCCACGGCCACGCTGGGCTTCAGGATTGAGGGGATAAAGGTGAGTGTGGCCAGCT
Source organism: Lanius collurio (assembly GCA_020086605.1). Classification (NCBI taxonomy): domain Eukaryota; kingdom Metazoa; phylum Chordata; class Aves; order Passeriformes; family Laniidae; genus Lanius; species Lanius collurio. Next base: position 1,464,517 of record JACBWW010000067.1, read on the forward strand.
GTGCAGTGCAGGGGATCAGCTGCTGGGAGTGCTCGCTAGCCAAACTCGCAGAAGTACACATGCAGCAGGCTATGGTGAGGCTGGGTCACATCTGGTCATCCCTGGCCCCTGCAGCCCAATCACCACCAGGCACCTCACCTGGGGCACTGCTGCTCTTCTGAGAGCACAGCTGAGCTCAGGGCAGCCATGCAAAAGGACAGTTTTAGACATAATCTCATTACATCAGCTGCTTGATGTAGTTGATCTCCCTCACTGCAAAATACGAAGTGCCATCCTCCAGCTTGAAGACTCAGTTTAGTTGTTTGCTTTCAATACTGCTCTGCCAATGGGCTGAGCCATTAATCCAAATCCCAGCTTGAACGTGTGCTGATGTGCGGTTGGAGACGTCAGCTTAGCCACAACCAGTAAGGAGGATGTGTTTACTTGCCTGTCCAGGAAAATTCAGCAACTGAGCCCTATGAAATGGGACAAACACACACAGGTGCACAGCTGTCAGCACGTGTAACCGGCTGACTGCTCTTGCTCACAGTGGCACTCACATTTCTGGAGGCACTCCTGGGATGTGTTTGTGTCCCCAGTAGATGAGCCAGCCCAGGAGATTTTCTCCAAGCAGGCTTTGCTGCAAGAAAGGTGTCTGGGGTAGCACTTGAACAGAGTTAGGTCTGTAACCACAGAGTATTAGTGATACTGCTTGCATGAACATTAGCAATGGCCTCTGCCTTTTGATAGCCAGCCAGCATGAATTAAAGGTAATACCACACTTGAGCCAAGGGTTTCATCGCATGCCTGGGCATGGTGTTGGCTTGGCAGCCACAAGGGGCTCTGTCAAGTTGTACTTGCAGTAATTCAGGCTTGGGGTGCTGCTGAGGGCCCAGGCAGTAGCTCAGGGCAGCCACTTGCTCTTAGTAGAAATGATGGCTTAATTTCATGTGTCTTGGTTGAGGGAGTTTCTTTGTCTTGATCACAGATCATTTTTCTCTCTGAGTTGGGCAGGATTCTTCCATCTGCGTTTCTGTAGCCTAACCTCCTGCCTAAAGATAGTGGTGTCAAAATGATAGAATTAAAATAAAGGAAGCTGTTGGCTGATAAAGCCCTCACACCAGATTTTGTAGACTTCCCTGGCAGTGTTCCCCTTCACCTCACCAGCAAGCAAATGCAGACTGTGTTAAACTGTGGGTTTAAAAGGAGGTCAGCAGAAGGGGTTCACTCAGAGCTGCTACTTCTAACCACCCACAGAAGGGAGTTGTCTCTTCCTCTGTGCATGTTGCACCTTCTTCATTCAGCTGTTTCATAGCCAGCAGGATACAGTGCATTTATCCCTAACTCAAGTCCTCTCAGAAACCCCAGGAACAGCTCTTGGGCTGAGCCCCTTTAAGAGTTTCCTGGTAAGCAGTGCGAAGCACCTCTGCCCATCCCATGCCTCTGCATGGGACAGTGCCAGTCATGCTCCTCCCAACAGCTTTCTGCAGTGCCTACATTGGGTCAGGGCACTAGCCTGCTTGTGCAGCTCTTCCCTGATCTCCCCAGGTCTCCCAAAGATCCTTTCCTGGTATGGATGCCCATAAGCACACTGTGAGCTGCTCCAGCCTAGGAACAGCCCCATGCCTACTTCCCATTGCTGCTGTTTTGCTTTTTATAAAACTGAGGCTGTCTAAAAAATGGGTGTACCAGTTGGGACCAAAGCTCCCATGCACTGCTTCTTCTCCCTGCTTTCTTGGTGTAAGCAGAAATATCTGTCTATTTATAGTCCAACGTGATATGTCCTTGGCCTCCAGTGGTGCTTCTCAGTCTGGGAATGTTTAGGAGGCTTTACCCCAAGAGCAGGTCATATGGGAAGCACTTGAAATTAAAAAATGTAAAAAAAAAAAACAAACCCAAAACCAAATCATGTTCCCGGGGAGGCCAAAAAACACCGTGGAGGGAAATAAAAGCCATAAAGTAGTTACAAGATTTGCACCTCTGCTTAGCCGACCATGAACGAGTTGCTGCCTGATCTGAGCAGTGGATTTTTTTTCAAAGAGGTGAAGCAGCCCTTTAATTGAAAAATGTTGAGAAGTGCTGGCCTCCAGCAGTATTCCTACTGCTGCTGCTGGGGGGCTGACTAATTTGATCAAGGCTCTAATTACTGTAATTCTCCTTAAATCCCTCAGCTTCTAAGTTATTTTCCCCTAAGCTAAAACATTAGCAGTTCATGCTGTTTCACAGCTGGCTTTTTTTCCAGCAGAGGTGGTCATGCTGTGCTGTATCCCTGTTGTTGTCCCTATTTCTGGGACTGAGTTTCTTCGGGATTAGTGCCTTCAATGGCCTGGCTGTCTTCCCTTGTTTTATTTCTCGCTGTGGGTGCTTCCCTGTGAGGAGCAGCGGTGAATCTGCCCTGCCCCTCACTCATGGCTGGAGGCTGCTAGAGGAGAGTACTAAGAAGTGCAAGGGAAGGACAGGATTTGACCCTGGGCAAGTGGGAAGGGGTTACAGGAAGGCAAGGAGCAGTGGTAGCATTTTGGATAGCATGGGCAGGTAAGGCGAACAGGCAGCTCAGGGTTGGGCGTGAGGATAGAAACCCTTTCCTGGCTGAGCTCTCCCGTTCCCAGGTGGCCTTGAGGATCCAGTTCTTCCTCTTTAAAATGGAAATTTTCCTTTGCAAAAGGAGATAATGACATTCATCTAACTTTCTGGAACAGCTTGAACCTGTTGGAAACAGTATCTATTAATAAAATTTCCATGCTGAAAGTAACACAAGTGATCCCTGGTGGCCCAGTTGAAACTTGCTGGGGCTCACTATAAGATGTGACACTCTTGAGCTGCTGCTGTGGGTATGAGTGTCACTCACCATTGCCTGCAGCAAGGCCACGGTGGGATGGCATTCCCCAGGGCTGGAATGTTTGCAGGGTTCCCAAACCAGCCTGGAAAGCCTCCACCCAAATTTGCCAAGCCAGGCAGCTCGCAAGCCCCATCCAAGGCCAGACGCAGTGCTGGAAGTGGATCTGGCTCACCTCAACCCTGCCCCAGTGACGCCAGCACAAGCTGGAATCACTGGTGGGGCGGAGGTTGTGATAGCCCTTATCAGCCCCCCTCACATTTCTTCTGGTGGAAGGCAGCCCCCTCGGGGCTCAGACACCTGTGAATGTCATGGCAGTTGTCCTCCTCGTGGCAGCAACCTCTGGCTGGGCAAGGAAACGGCAGGAGGCGGGTAATGCTGGGAGCAGCACTACGGATAGGCTGCTTGGCTTTCCTGAAGCTGAGATTGCCTTATCTGAAAGGCCATCTGTGATCCCCATTTATTTTTAGGAGCACTTAGAAGTCCATCTCCTTTCTTGGATGCTTTGTGGAAAGTTGTGCTCTTTACACGTGAAATTAGTGCTGTGGCTCTTCTCCAGATTGATGTAGATTGTCCCCCTGGGAGAGGGTGGGTTGATTTCTGAGCTGCCACGTCAGGGCTCACATGAGGGACATAGAGCAGCAAAGAGCCCTTCCCCTATACATCACACACGTGCCACCGGAGCATCCTCAGCGAGGTCACAGCTGAAAGCAGAGATCCTGGCACTGTGTGGTCCATCAGCAGTACAGAGTCTCCAGTGAAAAGCCTGTCCCTGACCCCTGCCAGTACACACTCTGCCATCTCTGAGCATTGCGTTTGCACTCTGTGGCAGCACAATGATCAGCCTGAGTCCAGGTGATTTGAAGCTGGGTGCAGTGGTTGCAATCTCTAGAAACAATGGTTTTCCTGGAGTTTTTCTTTTGTATGTTGCTTTTCTTACCACCTTTGTTAATGCTTACATGAAGCACAAGCTGGAATCTGAAGTGTGCTGTGTGATTCATCCCAAACTGCACTTCAGGTGTTGGTTTGGTGGTGGGCTCACCTTGAGCACTCGACCTTCCCCCAAGTTGGACTGGCCGCCATGCCCACAGCAAGCCCCCTGTCCCGGGGGATGCACATTGCCCTATGCTGGGGCACTTCCCTGGGATGGGTCTCAAACCTCCAGGGTGGGTGATTTCATTGTGCCTTCTTCCTCCCCAGCCCCTGCTCTGCTCCTTCATCTTCCCCAGCCCACAGGATGTCTTTTGGCCCCTGTCCCTTCGCTCTATTGTGTGCAAACGAGCTGTCTGGAGCAGTGGGATGGAGCCCTGCAATGGAGCTGTGAGCACAAGCAAGTGTTGTTTAAAATAGCCCCTGTATCCAGGAAGTGATATCTGCCTGCCTGTCCCGCAGCCCCTCTGGACAATGAAATGAATTGATGTAAAAATCAGAGCCCCAGAAGAACCAGGGAAGTGGGGAGAGACCTACAAAGCTGCCCAGAGGTTCAGACAGGAGTCTCTGGGCCAGGGCTGAGTGTCATCCCTGCAGTGAACAAGCCATGCCATCCCCACGACAAGCCAAGGATGGATGTGCCTCTGGGGAATAGGCAGAGGAGAGCAGAGGGCTGCTCACTGCATCTTGGTGCCAGGCTGCTGCCTTGGAGGTGTGTGATCCATGGACTGGCAAAGGACCAGTGAGGCTAGGCAGGCATTGGGCTTGCTCCTTGCTGCAATGGTCCATGGAGAGTTTCTCATGGAGGGGTTTTGTGCCTGCTCCCAAGGTGGTGTTTCCATCCACACTCAGTTTTTTCCCATTGTGATCGTGCTCTGCTGTTCTCCCCAAGCCAGGGAGATAGTCCAGGGCTGGTGTCAGTGCCATGCTCAGCCACAGCAGCCATGGGAAGCCATTTGGACACAGAAACACCAGAAGCAGGTAGTCTCCAGCCTCTGTTAGCAGCAAGCACCAGGTCTCTGAGAGTTTGTGCACATTGCCAGCGACCTTGGCAAGTGTTTGATGATGGGGAGTTCATTTGCAGTAGAGGTCAGTGCATCGAGGCTGTGGGATAACTTGGGATGTGCAAGCAGAGACCTGCTGCCTTTGCTCACCCCTGCTCCACAGGCAGATCCTTCAGCTGCCAAAAGCACCGATCACATCCTACTCGGCAGCATGTGTGGCTGCAGAAACACTACTCCTGCCCCAACTCCCTTTCTGCCCTTCCCACTCACCACTGTCTCTTCTTTTCAAGAAAGAGGACGGCACTGTGAACCGGGACTTCAAGAAGACACGGACAAAGGAACAAGTAATGGAGGCCTTCAGCGAGTTCACCAGAGGAAACAGGAACATTTTGGTGAGTGGGGGATGTTGGGGGGACTGCCTGGAGAGAGTATTTTCTGTGGAGCCTGGCCTCAGCTCATGAGGTCCCTGCACTGCAGAGCTGAAGCCTGAGCAATCTCTCTTAAAAAAGCATGAGAAATGTTAAAGAGAAACACCATCCTGGCACAGGGTGAGGGGAAAGCAGTGGAGAGCAGGGAGGGGACTTGGCTGCAGCAGCACTGCTTGACCCAAGTCTGGGTCTGCTGAGGATCTCCAGGATTGGCTCCCCAAACCCACAGAGGAGTCACAGCCATGCTCTGTCCCTCATCCCTGGGCTGGTGGTCACCCCTGAGCCCACGCTGTACCCCCCAGTATGAGTGGGAGGGGCTCCCAGCCTGGCAGGGTGGGCTGCCTGTGCCCGGTCTTGCAGAAGGCTGGCCACATGCCAGGCACACTTCACATGGGCAAGCCACAGCCAGCATTTTCCAAGCTTCCCTAAGTTGCCAGGAGAATAAGAGATCTGGCTGTAAACAATTTACACCAACTGTGTCAAATAACCTATTTGACAAAGCGCTCCCATTTTAAGCTGTATCGTATAAAGTCTCCAAACGCAAGGCTCCAGCTGGAGTGGCCTTTGGCACTGCCTCCTTCAAACTGGCGTGCTTGCTTTCACGAGTCACCCAGGGGTTATTCCTGGATCTGAAGATGAAGTAGCCTGGCTGCATTTTATCCCCAAAGAACTTGGAGCATGCATTATGCCTTGCCTCTGGATGGGGCTCCTTGGCCAGAGCATTTCAATACAGCAACCCCCACCTCCCCTCTTGCAAGTGTGTTACAGTGCCCAGATACCTGCTGTGTGTGTGTTCCTATGTTTAATTTTTCTAGCTAAGCCCCAAAATCAATGGAGCCCCCTGAGACTGTTTAGTGCCTTCCAGCAATTTGCAGGGGTGCTCAAACAGGCTGGTGGGTCTTGACCTTTATGCTGGCCATTGTAAAAGCCATTCCTCCTGCAGGGCTAGCTTTACAGAAGTGCTGATAACAGAGTTGCAGAAGTGTCTTGTGATGTGTGACTGACTGAGTGCTAAACTGACAGATGAAGTGAAGAGTTGATCTATTAAGAGAGTGCAGGGGAGAGGAAAAAGTAGCAGCTGCTGAATTAGGTGTTCCCACCATGGATGCAGCAGGGACACTCTGCAGAAAGCACCAGTTCAGCAAAAGCAAATCCTTTCACTAAGTTTTGAAAGCCACAGGAGCTCACAGGATGCTGTAGAAGCCAGAAGCATGAGTGGGTCATAAAACAGAGGGGACATTCTCCAAAGGGGAAGGTCTGTGGGAGGATGCTGGTGCAGGGTGTCTGAGGAACACCCTGGCATCTCTCCATGCGAACATGGTATCATGGAGATAATGCTGGGAGCAGGGGTGACTTTCCTGTGTGCCCCAATGCCGTGGGTTTTATGTAGGTTTCCTGCAACACTGATGGCTTGGATTTGGGTTTTTTTTGTAATTCCAGAACAGTTACCTTAACCGGTTGAAGGGTATCCGTGCTACCCTGGAGACATCCCCGTTCTTCAAGTGCCATGAGGTAATACTGCTGTTCGATAGATCTGCCTAGAGAGGCAAACGGTTTAATTTCAGTTTGTCCAAGAAGAGAAGTCAGAGGCTGTTTTATTCTTATACCTGTATTTTCATATGTGTATCTAATACTTACATGCAAATATAGATGGTAACATACAATGTTTATGCATCTGACATGGGCTCAAATCTACTGAAAGCCAATGTTTAAACAGATTAAAAGATCTAGGAGGAACTCAGGTTGTTTATGACAGGGAAAATTCCCTAGTGTAAAAGCACAGGGGTTATCTCAGGAGAAATGTCTGTTTGAATGGATGTCAGGTATCATTTGGCTGCCAGTTGCTCCACATGATCAAACAAGGCTTCGAGACAGCCATAAATTGCAGATACCCCAAACCTGTCTTTCCTGAGCTGGTTGGGACACTTCAGTATGAACTCTTCCTTTTCAAAGGACTTTCCTACAGAAATGACTGCCCATGGTAACAGCATTTTCTACAGCGAAGATTCAGTGCTGATGTGAAAACAAGGAGGGAATGCTACCTTTTTTGTCCATTTCAGGAACTGAAATGCTCCACAATTTAATGCAGTAATTTTGCAATTGCATCTACTTAACAAAACATGGGAGCGCATGTCCTTGTCACGTGTAGTGTAGGAACAAAAGAGCCTCATAGGAACCTTTGACTCCCAGGGCTCAAGAGCCACAGCTCCAAGAGTCCACTGTCCCTCATCCAGAGCCACAGGAGACACCTCAGCCTCGGCACGCACTGAGGGCCCTGCCGGGATCCAGAGGCAGATGGGGCTGTGCCTCCTGGTGGCAGCGCCTGGAAAGCAGTTGGAAGGGAAATGTCAAAACTGAGGGTTTCAGGTCAGCTCAACACAGGAAACAAAATTCTCCCTGAAACCGACTGCCAGGGTTTCATTTGAAAACACAGAAACAAAGCAGCCTTTCAAAGAGGGTTTGAAAGAAGTTTCCACTCCTTAAAAATTAAAAAGCAGCAGCTTTGACTTTCCATCCCGCTTCGAGATGAAGCACAGCGGAAGGTCTGCCAGGCTCTGTGTCCCTCCATGGGGCCCATGCTGAGCAGGGCTCCTCCAAGGAGCTGCAGGGGAATTGGGTAGTCCAGGACAGGCAAATGAGGAATGTCAGCTAAAGGCTTTTCCTTAAAATTAGAAAGCTCTGTCCTGGCCAAGAGAGGACTGTAAGAGGTTAGCAGGAGGAGAGCTAAAGATAAGCATTTCTCGGAAATAATACCCATCTCTGGACCTTGGATGTTTTCCCAACACACTGGAGGAAAAAGTCTCCTGAAAAATGTAAATTCATAACAGCTTTTGCAAACAGTACGTTTTGAAACATCCTGTTCAAAACCCTTGTCTAAGGGCCAGTGTCAGCCTAAGCCCTGCTGATAGCACAGATGAGGGAGTCCCCAGTAACATTCAGTGCTGCTGTTTTGGAGGGCTGACACCAACTGGATTCTCTTCCGTGTACCTGCACATCATAAGGGGCACTCCTGGCTCTCAGTGCACTGCATCACCTCTGCTACAGCCCTTGCACTCTGGTCACCAAGGTCCCTATTTGTGACACAGGGGAAAGTGAGTTCATAATTCACCAATTCATGCACGTCAGAGAGAATTTGGAAAGGAGTTTTCATTTGGGACAGCTCTGAAGCACACCCACTGGTGCTTTTCTGTAGAAGCCCCTGGTAAAATCTTCAGACTGGAGGAGCAGATTCAGCAGAAGAGCTCGATGGTGACTGGCCTGATAGTGATACCCATTTCCTAAGCACTGGGAAGCCACAGCAGAGCTGGTGCTGGGTGTCATCCTGGCTAGGACTGTGAGCCAGGGTGGGTCAGGATGCCTAGCTGGAGGTACCCACCTGCAACAGGCCTTGAGACTTCTGCTGTCAGAGCCCAAATGCACCTCTGGGCTTCCATGGGCTTGCCGAGGCCACTGCTTGCTGCAGGATTTTCCCAAAGGTCAGTCAGGATGGGAAGGAGCCCTTCAAAGCAAATGTAGCTGAGTGAACTCAGGGAAAAGGAAATCCATGAGCATGCAGCTCTGTACCTTGCATCCCCAGAGTGCTGTAAGCACCAGTGATGTTTTAGGGGCAGTCTGGGTGTGACTGGATGGTGTTTGAGGCAAGAGATGGCACATTGCAAGTAACTTGTACTTGGGGGTGTCCCCATCCCTGCAGTGGTGCCTGCAGGATTGGTGAGTGCAAAGAGCACAAGCTGATCACAATGAACCAGCCTTAAAAAAATCCCCATCTGAAGGCTGAGACAATTCATCTCATTCCTTCCTAGGGGACCTTGGCTCAGTTTCCAAAATGACATCTTTTATCTTTCATGCCCATGTTTCTCTGACTCTCTCCTTTTGCCAAGACCTGGGATTTGTATGAGTAAATCAGCTTGTCCAAATGCCCCATTTGCATGAGCAAACACAACCAGCAGCACTCAGTTTGCTTTTCCTCATGCAGGAAATTGCAGCAGCATCTCTTGCAAATGCAGCCTGAGATGAGGTATCTGAAGGCCCCAAAGAGGGCTGAAAATGGGCAACAGGAGCACCACTAATTGGTCTCACCTCTCCACAGGTAATTGGGAGCTCTCTGCTCTTCATTCACGACAAGCAGGAACAAGCCAAAGTCTGGATGATTGACTTTGGGAAAACCACCCCACTGCCGGAGGGACAAGTTCTGCAGCACAACGTGCCCTGGGTGGAAGGGAACAGAGAGGATGGCTACCTCTGGGGGCTGGACAACCTCATTCAGATCCTGACAGAGTTGTCCCAGAGCGAAGACTTGCATTAAAGCTGCGCATCTGACTCTGCCACTACCCCCAACCTGCCCTCGACTGACTCTTCTGAACTGCACTACAAGACACTTTCCAGCCCTTGCCCTCCCCATTGGAAAGCTATACTCTCCCTATTTAATGTGTTTTTGTTGTGGTTTTTTTAGGTTGTCTTGGTTGTTCCCCTTCCCCCTCCCCCTCTCCCGCCCTTGTAAATAGAGAGCCAACCTGCCAGAACAAAAGCTGAGCTTGAAACCTTGGCTTTGCAGAGTCAGTGGGAGCAGGCAGCCAGGGGCAGCCCCTGGCCAGGAGGGCTTGCTTAGGCATGCTTCACCTATCGTGCTTTTATCTCTTGCTCAGCCTGACGGTAAGAGGGCTGGCAGAGGAAGGAGCCTCTTCCTGCACCGGTATTGTACTGAAAACACTCGGTGGCCATGCCCAGGACCCTCTGGCAGCCAGAGAGTGTAAGCAAAGTGTGGAGGTGGTGAAGGACACTGTAGTGGTGGGAGCCCTTTAGTTGTCTTTGCCAGCACCTTTCAGCCCAGGAAGCTGGCAGTGCCAAGTCTTTCAGAGAGGCTAGAAGGGCAGATTTGGGTTTTAATTTGTGTTCAAGACATCACGTAGAGGTTGCTCAGTTATTTTTGAGTGACACTAGAGGGTGAGGGTTTCCCTCCTGCTGCACAGCCATGTAGTCAGGCACAGGTATTTGCCATGGTCAGGTGCTTCCTACCCATGTCCCCCATGCTGGGTGCCCTGGTGAGTAAAACTGGACTCAGCTCTAGAGCCCCAGCTCCCCTGCTAGGAGCTGCTTCCAGCCTACCTTAGCTGAGGTCTCCAATCCTCCCTAGCTGGGAAAAATAGCTTATAAAGGACTGCTATGAGACCTAAAGTAGCCATCCAGGTTGATAAGTCTTTTTTGTCAGCAGCTGAGCATGTGTGTAGTGCCACCAATGCCCACAGCTAGCCCAGGGCAGCCCTCCTGCCTGGAGCATCTCCATAATTTCCATCTGCATCAGGTGAAGGGTTACAGCAGCAAGGCAGCTCCTGGGTTAGCCACCTTTGGCAAAGCAGAATTGGGGTCAGGCATCCCCGTGCCTTCCCGTTTTTCTGCAGAGCTGGCTGCCTGTGGCTGCACTGCTCCCCAGCCTGCTGGGGCTGTGTGATGGCCCCGCTCCTGTGAAAACACCCAGTTCCCTATTTAGGGCGGAGGCTATTTTTTAACTTCCTGGAACATTTGAACCAAGCGGTGGCAGGGCTGGCGCGCTAAAGGTCATCCGTGGAGAGGCGGCCGAGAGGCTGGGAGCCCTCACATCGAGGAGCGTGCAGCACAGGAGGTGGTGCAGGAGCTTGGTAGCCACAAACCCCTCGCCTGCTCCATCCATCCCCAAACCCACTGTCCATGTCCCACCCCAGGAGCAGGGCTCCAGAGCCCCTCTGCCATAGTTGGATGGGTCCAGCACCCTTGATGGGGGAGACCTCCCTTGCAGCAATAAGGAGTTGGCCACCAAGCTGTCTGCAGCCAAGCCTCTTGCCCAAGGACTGAAGGTTTTTCTCAGTTCATATCTCACCAGACAGGTGTCTTTTGCTCATCGGATGCCATTGTAAATGGCTGCACTGTTTTAGCTCCTCTCCAGGCTTTCTAGAATAGCCCATGTGGAAGTGCCTTATAGACTTGCCTCTGCTCCATTAGTGTCATGGAAAAGGTTGGGTTTTTTTTTTTTTAAGTTATATTTATTTTCATCCCATTTTAATTGCACAAAACACTACAATTTAATGCATGGAATCTTTTTTTTTTTAAAAAAAACCAAACAAATTTGTTTTTAGTTTTTAAGCCATGCCTTTTCCAGCTTTGGAGAAAGGCTGTGAACAGATACGCGTAGCTTTGTACCACTTACCGCTGTACTTTAGCTTTGAGCTGCTCTTATATATGTTCGTTATTTTTTAAGCCTGTTTATAAACTAGATTCCTCGCTTCGTGGCTTCAGAAGAAGCAGATTGTTGCTCTCAGATGTCTCAAGCCTTCCTGGAGGCTGGAATGGTTGCTGTGAGGGATTTTCCCTGCTCCCACCATACCTCTCGGTCATTGGGTAATACAGAAAAAAAATCCATACCGGTCTGGAACACCAACGCACAGTGCCTGTAAAATAGTCCTGTAACATTGCAAATAAAGGCATATGGGAAGCATTTCCCTGGTGTGCAGTCAGTGCCTGCCCTCTGCAGCTTGTGGAACAGCCTTTCATGTCCATGACTGGGGAGGAGTCAGGCTCCAGCAGTGCTGCACAAAAGCAAGAGTAGAGAAGGACCCTGTGCTGGGAACAGATCCTGACAAACAGGAACTGGCTCTGCAGGGAGCAGGGCAGGGGAAGAGCAGAAATGGGGCTGTGGGGGGCCCAGGCTCCATGGGAGTGACCTGCCAGAGAGGTCTAAATTTCTCCTTCCCCATTCTGCAGGGAAGGCCACTGAAGGCAGCTCCATTTTTTGGGGAATGTTTTTAGCTCCCACGGAGCGGTTTCTGAATACCACCCTGTGATTTCTGCGCTGGAGAATACCAGAGCACCCAGGAGAAGCAGAGCTGTGTGTCACAGGCAAACACTCCCCCTGCTCCTCTCCCTCTCAGCTGCACTATAGGCAGGGCCAGAGGGAGCGCTTTGGACCAAAGGCCACACAAAACCCATCAGATTGTTTCTGCAATGAAGGAGGAATCGGATTGTAGAGCCTGAAGCAACTCCTTTCGCCCCTGGTTGGCTGTGCAAGCACAGGACAGCAGGAGCTGTCCTGGCACAGACGTGGCTGAGGAGGGGAGGTGGGCTGCCCTATAGGAAAGCCAGATTTAGTGCCCAGACCACCAGGAGCAGCCCAGCCTGGGGACCAGTCCTGGCTCACCACAGGTCCTCTAAAACAAACTGCAGGAAAAACCCTGCAGCCTGGAATTTGAAAGCTTGAAACCTCTTGGTCGTAGGCAGAGCTGGCAGGACAGTGGATGTGGGGCTGCTGCCTGTGCACCAGTGGTCTCTCCTGGGCTGTGGGAAAGCAAACACATTTCCTGTCTGGCTGCTGAGCTCACTCCAGCAGAACTGACAGCCTGTTTTACTTACAGAGCCAGTTTCTGGTGTCTCTCTGGTATGTGACTCCTCTTCCTACCTTCAGAAGAAAACAAAAGCCTCTGAAACTTACCCAGCTGCACCCTGAAAGGCAAAAACAGAGGGTGAAGAGCCCTTGTTCTGTGAAAACCTCTTTTGAGAGTTGAGGAAACACCATGACATTGTGGTGGAGAGTGCACAGAAAAGTTCACAACGCCAGAGATTCACTTCCAGAAAGGAGACAGAGGAGTCCTGTAACTTTATTCTAATAAAGGGACAGGCCATAGGGCATTTCCCCTGAGGTCTCTCAAATTATTGGGGGATGCAGCCTCCTTTTTATCCTAATTTCCTGGCTACAATACCCTCTTACTTTCCCCATTGGCTGAGGTACTTGGAAGGTACAGACTTCCCAATATGCCTACTACATATCCCCCTCTAATATGCACATGTCCCCATTTTTATATATAACAGAACAATATTTGTAATTCTATTAAGTCTTTGTTCTTCTTCTCTAAGTTCAGGAATTTAACACGGCCTTGGCTGAGCAGCAGTCTGTGTCAAGTGGTAACGTCTTCCAGAACTGATAGTTTTTCCCATTACTTCCCTGTCTATAAGTCCCTGGCCAAATTAACAAGCAGATTCACACAGTCTGTTTGTAAAAACACATTCATCTTATTCCTTTCAAGATGAAAAGGGAGTAAGTCAGGAAAAGGAACCCTTTGTGGCTGAGAGCTGGTGTCTGCTGACCCTAATTTTTATGCAGAGGGTTGGGAAGGTTCAGGCCCCCATTGGCACATGCCACAGCAAAAGCCTGGCTTGTCCCCCCCACCTGGCTTTACTGCATCCCCAATGCAAAGCCCAGAGCTCCCTGCCACCTTATGGATCAGTAAACTAAATTATTCATAAACTCAATACAGAGATGAGAGGCCGGGACTTATATTAATGCAACAAAGAAAACTTTAGACCTTGCAGAGACCTTTACTCTTTCAGAACAGAGCCTCCCAGCACCTCAGCGGTGCCAGGGAGTGTAAGGCAGCCGGCTCAGGCTGTAGGTGGGGAGGGGACAGCTGCTTTCCTTCATCATTATCTGATTAGGCACTACTTTCCAAACTGAGTCTCCCATAAATCAGGGGGTGCTGGGGGCCAGCTGGGTGTTCCAGCCTGTGAAAATGCAGGACGTGGCTGTGGTGGCTGATAGGGGTCAAACGGTGTGCTCAGGTTTGTTCACAAGCTGGTGGGGTTTTGGAAGCCCCTCGGGAGGGATGTTAACCCTGGCATGGATGATGCAGAGCAGCCCCCAGCCTGAAGGTTCAAAGTTGGCAACAGCTGCTTTGGGTTTCACCCATGGCCCCCATGTCCTCCTGCTCAGTGTGGCCGGGGGCAAGCAGGAGCCAGGGGGTTGCCAGAGTGGGAAAACTCCTGCCTGTGTGCTGCTGCAGGGAATGCATGGCCGGGGGAACTTGGGGACGCCATGGCACGGGTGATAGGATGGCCAAGCAGCATCTGAGTGCTGAGGGTGCTTATCAGCCTGAGGATGCCTTTCCCCTCAGCCACCTTGTCATGGAAATGTGCCTGACACCTCCAGAGTCCTGCTGGCTTGGAGATGCTTAGGGGGGATGCTGCCGGGGCACCCTCCAGGCATGGGCGGGGTGGGCTCGTGTTTGGTGGGGGCTGCGCACCCCTTTCCGCCGTACCTTAAGAAACCAGCCCCGACCGCCGGCCGCCCTCCCCGTGGGCTGGAGCCGGGTCTCGGTGGCGGGCGGGCTCCCGGCGCTTCTCCCGAGGGCCGGGAGAGGGCGATGTGGCCGCGGGGCCTGCCCGGGCAGCGCTGCCCGGCGGGAAAGGGCCGCGCCTCAGCCCTGCCCGGGATCTCCCCAGGCCCTGCTGCTCCCCGGGCGCCGCTGCCTTGAGGCGTTCCCTGCACCCCCGGCACTTTTGGGGCTTGGCTTTCCCAGTGCGAGCTGCGGGCGTCGCTAAAATTAATAAACGCCGTTTCTAGCAGCGGCTCTGTCCCGGACCCAGCCTGAGCAGGGCAGGGGATGAGGGATTCATCACTTGTGGGTGTAGACTCCGGGTGCTTCTGGGTGCTGGGGCAACACTTCTCTCCTCCCTGTGCCGCTCCAGGGTTGGAGCTCCCTGGCAGCCCCTGCCCCGGTCCGCCGGGGGACAGCTTTCCCACTCACACTCTCATTCGAGTCTGCGTTTTGTTCACTTCCCTGGCCTTGAAAAAATACAAATTTGTTCTTTCTTATTGTGAAATATAAAGAATAAAAAATTAGAAACTTCTGGGAAATGGGAGAAGTGGACAGGCTGTAGTATCAGCTGGTTTGGTTCATGTTTTGCCACGTAGTTTGAAGTCCATGAAACTGGTCACGCTGCTCCTGCAGTCCCACGGGTCCCAGGGATCACCTGCCATGCCCAGGACCACACTTCCCCCCACAGTGGGGCTGTGGACACGGCTCTGCCATGTCCTGCACCTCAGTGCCTGACCCACCACAAGTGATGCCTCCAGCAGGGAAGGCTCTGTGTGGGGATTTGCTGCTCTGGGGGTTGCCCCGGGGGCTGCTGTTGCTTTTATACTATCAAGTGTTCTCTTCCCACCCTACCTCTCTTCTCACCCTTAGGGGACCTGTCTGGTAGTTCCTGCTGCTCTCCAGGATGAAACTGTGCTTCCACCCTGGAACAGCCAGAGAGCACAGAAAAGCTTCTGCTGGTGCCACCGAGAAGAGAAATCCCATGGAGGAGGCTGATGAGTGTCCCACCTGGGATAGCTCTGGAGGAAACTGGAAAAATTTTGGGCCCCAGCAGCTCATCCCACTTCTGGCACTGTTCCATTGCCTGCTTGGGGCTGGTGCTTTCTGTTTGTTGGTACATTGTGTCTCCTACCTTTTATTTGGTGTGTATTAATGATGTCAGACCTGCAAGACCTGGGGCCAGCTCCCCCTCTCCACATTGCCTGGTGCCAGGGTGTTCAAACACACTTCCCCTAATGTAGAAATCTAAGACTTGAAACCACTGGGACAAAGGAGCACGAAGAGAAATAGAGGCACAAAATTATTTACTCAAATACCTGACCAGAGTGAGGAAACAAAATCAAATACTTTCATTTCTGTGGCTAACCTCTGTGTCAGAAGGGGCTTTTGCTCCAAGACATGCTGCTCTCCATGGAAGGAATCCCAGGACTTCTGCAGGGACACACACACACACACACACACACACACACACGTCTATGTCTCTTGCAGCAGTGGGATTTGGCTCAGAGAATGGAATGTGAGAAGAAAGGAGTCTGTAGTAGCAAGATACAGATGCTACAGTTATGTTTCCCCACTTGTAAAGCATCTGTGGCTAAAAATCAGTTTCCACTGGCAGTGTGGTATCTTTTTCTAGTGCTAAATTCATGCTTCATTTCTTTTCATGCCTCCAGAGCAGTGAGGGGAGATGGCAGGACCCGTGGGTGGGCTCCACGGGGTGCCATGCGCTTCCTGCCACCATTCATCAGCCCCAAGCAGGCACTTCAAACGTGCCCCGATGCCACTGCCACATTCTGCACGTGCCCAGCTGTTCTTCCCGTGAGATAGGGCTTTGCAGGCAGGCTCACAGACCTTGTGGTTTATAGGAGATCATTAAGGATCAGAAAGGATGTCTCTTGAGCACTTGTGTGCCCACATGGTCCAGCCCGCAGCACTGCTGCCCAGGGAGCATCACCAGGGCAGTTTGGTGCCATCCTATCCTTTGAACCCTTTGTATCCTTTGACCACGGGTGGGACAGGCAGTGACAGTGGCTGCTTTGGTGGGCAGAGATTCCAGCAGGGCAGGTTGCCGCATTCTGAGCCTGCCGGGGCACTCACACACTGTCTCTGCAGGGACTGTGGCTCCTAATCCCTGTGCTGCCCAGGCTGCTCAACAGCATGTGGGCCTCTGAATAAACAGAATTTAAGCCTGGAATTTGGCATTCATCTGGCTGGCCTGGAGCCAAGACCTGTCCCTTAAAAACCCACAGCCTCCCTTCACACCTCTGGCAGCGCAATGCTTAATGTGCCTGAGACATAAGCGTACACTCCTGCCAGTCCCGCAGCTCTCATTGTCTTCCACAGCGCTGCAGTTTTCCTGTGGAAACAAGCTCCAAAATAGCCTGTGATTGTAATATTACCTCCTAGGATCAGGTGCTACCTTCTCATAGCTGCATGTGGCTCTGAATGTGTATCTGGACTGCGTGACTTTGAGATTTAGACATAGTACATACCTACCTTGCAATAACCCTCCTTTGCACAGATATTGGGTTTTTTTACATGGTTGCTCAGGCTAGTTTGAAGAGAATACAATTGAAATTATGTTTTTCTAAATGTGTATCTCTAAATAATCCAATATCCAGGTGGTGTATTTCATGGTAGCAGTGAGAGCTGCTGGCGGGCAGACCCTTGTTGGAGGGAGCTGCAGGCTAGGACTGACCCCAGCCCTCCTGCACAAGCTGCTTTTGCCCCACCAGTGTAACAGCAGCTGACAGCCCAAACTGTCCCAGATGGCCTGATACAAAGCACACCTGGTTACACGGACTGCTCTGGATCATGCAGGAAGTCACAGCTGTTCCCCATCACCCTGGGAGTGGTGTTGGTGCTGTGGCTGCAGCCCTATGGGGTTCCCAGCAAGAGATCCTGCAGGGTTGCATGTATCCCAGATGTGTATGGCAGCTGTAAGGAGGTGAGTTGGTTTGGGGAGGCTGCAAGTGGAGAGGGAGGGAATTGTCCCTGTTGTGTGGTGGTTGCTGGAAAGGGAGTTTCCTTGGGCCCACCACTGCTGGGCTGCACGGAGCAGGTACACTGAGGGCTGGGCTGTGCTCTGCTCTTGTGTTAGGGGTGAGCCAGTTTGCCCCTGAAGTCAGGGTGAGGGGTGTGTTGTGGCTGTGGGCCTCCCCTTGGGCCAAGCTGTGGGGGAGGTGGGTGGCTGGGCAAGGAGGTGCCCAGGAATGTGGTGTGGGGCTTGGAGCAGGGCAGCCATGGGCTCTGGCTGTGCCTCCTCTGGCTGGGCAAGGGGGCAGCAGCAGCTCTGGTCTGGCTTCTGCCCACCCACAGGATGCTGGAGAAGGGCAGAACAGGACTGTGTTGGACATTTCCAGTTCCTCAGGAGACTGTCTCCTGGCAAGGGCCAGGATATTGTAGGGTGAGGGCCCCAGGGACCTGCTGGTCACCCCACTCCCTGGGTCTCTGGGTGATGGTGCTGTCTGGCTTCAGGACAGGGACTTTGATCTCTGCTGCAGCTGAGCTGGTGCTGCTGCCTATTTGAGGAGCCAGGAGAAGCTGCAGGCTGTGCTCGTCACCTCTTGCCTCTCAGCCTCTTCTGACTTCTTGAAAATATTCTGGGTTCCTGCCTCATGATGCCAGAGTGCTCCCTGGGACAGGGGCTGAGAAACAGCTGGAGATGCTTGTTCCTTCACCTCAGGAAGAGACTTGTTCTCATGGTGGTGCTTGGGTGAGGACATGGCATGGAGGTTTTCCCTGTGTCTCATCTGTCTTCAACAAGCTCCAGTTTCCGACTTTGCTTTTGTGTGGTTTATTGCTAATTTTCCTCCTCCCCTTCTGAAATGGTTCCATTAGCAGGGTGCTAAAGAAATCTCTTTAAAATAATTATCCCAGATCTCTCTAGTGGGTTTGCCACGTGATGGTGTGTCTGCATGCCTGTATTAATAGTATCATACTACTACACATCAGTTTTCATCCTAAAGTGCTTCCCGCGCCGAGGGGTGAAGCCTGAATAGGAACATATGGCACATGAAAGGGAGCTTCTGCCTCACCTCCCAGACCCCTCAAAGGCGTGGGGTGGGAGAATACCCTTCTTGCTGGTCTTGCACCAAATCTGAGTTTGGTGCAGTCCAGTTGGGATCTCCCATGTGCTTCCCCACCCACAGTGGCTTTGGGGAGGGAGCAGAGCAGTGGCATTTTGTGGCACTGTACATCCATCACAGGAGGAGCACGGGGTATGGTTGCCTGAAATGTGCAGGTGTTTTGACAAGCTGCTGGCCCTTGCAGCAGAGCTGCCTTTCATGGAAAGGCTCTGCCACCTGCTCAGCTCTGCTCAGGTGTCTGTGACCAAGCTCCTGACAGTATGTGGGCTGTTCTCTCACAGGGATAATGTGCCTGAAGTCATACTGAATTGTTAAAATTGCAAATAAGACCCAGTTGAAAAGGGTTCCTGGTGGGCATGTGCAGATGGGGACACAGGGTGGCTTTCCCAACCCTCCCTTGTCTCCATTCCAGAGGTGCAGGTGAGGCTCCTCACCAGCCTTCTGCTCCTCTGGAAGGTCCTGGTCATGAATTCCTTAAGCAAGCCATACCCTGGCCCCTGCCTCCTCTCCTCAGGGAATGTGGGTGTGAGCTGGTGTCTGCTGGATGTTCTCCATTGCCTCGCTGACAGGAGGAGGAGAACCAGAAGCCATTTGGAATCAGGATTGATGGGGTTTCTCCAGGTGATGTAAAGAGACTCTGCATTTCGTTTCAGCTGTCCAGCAATAGAATATATTTAACTTTAAAAAAAAATATCCACAGTATCAAAACACAAGAAGTCACAATCCAACACTCAGTGATATAAATAGGCATACAAATGGTCCTCTGCAACCCCTCAGTTTGGGCTCCAGTGTGAAAATGAAAGGTGGGCACCAGCAAGGTGCAAATGGCACAGGTGGGCAGGCCCCCGCTCCCTCCTTCTTAGAGTGGAAAAATCTGATATACCCATACATGGCCAAAAACAAGGAGAACACAGACTTGAGCCAGTAATCCCCCTCCCAGCCTCAGGAACAGCACCTCTGTCTGTGTGTGGTGGGTGAAGGAGGGGTGTGGGTCAGGGTGGGATCACTTGCTGGGTGTTTGGGGGAGCACTGCCACCACCTCCAGGTGAGCCCCTGTTTTGATTCCAAGCCAAAATGTGCCATTCCCTTTCACCTGACTGTTGAAAGCGTTCTTAGAGCTGGAAGATGAATTGAGCTACTCTGGCCTTGCTGTTCTTAGAGCCTGAATGAAGCCTTCACCTCCCACTGCACGTTCCAGCAGTGGGGGCAGGGTGTCGTTGCTTCCCTCTGGCCAGTGGGTGGGTGTAAGAGAAGCAGGACTTGGCTTTTAGCCTGGCTTGGTTAATTATACAGATGACAAGAGGAGGAAGGATGGCTTGTGGGTGGCATGAGCTCTGGTGGGATTCACTGTAATTAACCCTGGTTCAATTGGTGCCACTGTGAGCTGGGGTTTTGCAGCATGCTGCTCCCACAGGGGGGTGGGAATGCTGAGTGCCAGTTTGGGAAATAAATTGCAGCACTGCTTCAAAGTGCACCGTGTGTGTGAGCATGAAGCAAAGTCAGCTGGAAAATACAGGGCTGTGTTGCCACACCGTGGTTAGCAAGCATATGGGGGAAGACATTGCTTTTAACTGGGATGAATGTCAGATCCAGCCAGGCTTATGGGTCCCTTTGTACTTGGGCTTGAGATGCCAAGGAACTCTCAGTGGTGTCTTGCAGTGGTTGCGGTTGGGGCTGGGTAGAAAGAAAATGCACCCTGGCTGGAGTGTATGCATGTGTGTGACCTGCAGGGTGACCCCAGAACATGCAGGAGGCAAGGCTAGGGTGGAATAAAACCCTAGAGAATACTGGGACTGTGACTCTCCAGCTTCCCATCCACAGAGCTCAGCACAATACTCACAGCAGGACTTAAGGGGCAATTTCCAGCAGAACTGAAAGGTCTTCATTAAAATGTGTGACAGGCAATGCACGTGGGCAGGAACATGCAGCTTTGTGTCTTGGGAAGCACGGGATGTGGCACAGATGGAGTCACAGAATCACACCTAGCACTCCTGACCCCAGGCTGCCTATGCCAGAGCTGCTCCTAGCCCAGAGCCCCACTGATATTCCTGGCTGTGATTGCCACGACTGCTTCTAATTAAAATCAATTAAGCAAATCACCACAACAGGCAGTAATAAGGCTTTTTGTCCTGGGTGTCATTTGACAGATTTCAGAGTGATGCCGAGGCCCTGCAGCAAGTATGGCCCACCAGGCAAAAGGCTGGGAGGGTGGGGGTCACCTGCCAAAGCACCTTTTCCATGGTAAATACAGATTTGGCAACACCAATGAACTTGGAAAAAATGTTACTGCACCCTGCCTTGCAATGGTTGGCCTGAGCCAGAATGAAGCTGTTTTTTGACTGGCTATGTATTTGGGTTGATTCCTACCTAGATTGCTTTCCAATGAGTAGTAAATGAGTTGTTCAGCCCAGTTGGGTTCAAGTACCAAGAAACTATTTGATTAAAGCCCTTTTTTTTGGTTGGTTTGTTGTTTTGGATTTTTTTGAGAGACCTGGTTTTCACAATCAGAAAGGAGCAGCAGAAAATTCTGTGTTGCTGGCAGATGGGGGTGAAGCAACTGTGTTTATTCCTCATTACCCACTATCACTCTTTAGCTGTAAAACTCATGTGTCAAACATCTACATTTATAAAGCAGGTGATGGAGCTGGGATAGTTGGGTGCCATGCACTCTGGACCAGCTGGAGGGCTCAGGGCTGTGACCTCTGGCTGTGCTGGCGAGGAGGCAGGGCTGGGTGGCAGCGACGGTCACGGCACAGCTCCCACACGAGGGAGGGGATTTATCCAGGCCCGGTGGAGGTGTTGTCCCCTCTGCAATGCTTCAGAAAGAGGTGTGAAAGCGCTGGGTGGTTAATTTTACCCTAAAGAGAAAGAAAGTGATTGTTGATGGGAGGGGAGCTCCAAATTGTCACTGTACCTGTGTCTTCATGGCATGGCTCTTATCAGTGCCCGGATTGTGGGCACCACACACACCCTTCCAGCTGCTGCCAGCTGCCCAATGAACTCTGGCCTCTTGTGAGAGGAGGACAAACAAGTCATAGTGGAGGGTGTGATACTAAAGATGGGTTGAGCAGAACCCCCTGGTAACCACAGTCCTGCACTGGGCTCAGTCTCTGAGATCCCCACAGCTCCCCTCTTCTTGCCATGGGGAGACCTGAAGCCAAGGTGAGGGGCAGCCCATTGCCTGAGAGCAGGCTGCTGCTCACACCTGGGCTGGGAGGAGATTGGCAGGGCAGGTTTTTATTCAGGGCTATTGGAAAAAGCAGAGGGATTTATCATTGTTATTGCTACCACAGGACAGCCTTGGGGAAAATGCAATTTGATGCTTGCTGCCTGGTAGCAAGGCCAATCTATAAAGTGGCTCCTGTCCTAAAGCAGAGAGTGGGAAACTGTCTGCTTCTAATTAAAATCAATTAAGCAAATCACCACAACAGGCAGAAATAAGCCTTTTTGTCCTGGGTGTCATTTGACAGTTTTCAGAGCCTCTGAAGTGGTGCATTGAGTGTTTTCTTGGCTTCACCAACTTGATAAAAAGGTCAAAGATAAGAAAAAATTTTACAGAGCAAAACCTGAAAGTAAATTGTAAATCCCACACCTCGTCTGTGCAGTGCTGCACTGCGGTACCAAACTCCCTCCCTCAATAAATGCAGCCAGCACCCAGACCTCACCAAAGCGATGCTCTCAGAGACCTGCAGCCATCCCAGGGAGGGCAGCATTTCTATTCAGTCCTTTCCCAGCCAATCCAATTCTCCCATCCTCACTAGAGCACAGAGACAGACAGCACCAAATGTGGCCCAAAAGGTCAGCAAAGCCCTGGTGATACTGATGAGGAGCTAATTCTGCCCCTTTTTGTTCTCAAGGGACCTTTCGTACAGGTGCTGGGTCTCTGGGATGGGGCATCTGCTGCTGATCTGACATCTGACGCCACAGGAGATGTGACTTTTGGCAATTTAAGCCCACTAAAAATGTCAGCTTGTTTAATCCTCCCCAGCCTGAGGCTTGTGCTGCCTGTCCACTACACATTTAAATCCACCTTCTAAAAGTGAACCCAACTTCACAGGCACCAAAAGTTGTTCTTAAGCCATGCTTGCTGCTCCTGTTTCAGAGCTTCTGCACCCAAAGGTTTTGCCTGGTTCCTTTAATCCATGGCCTGTTATCCATGTCTGCAGGGGCTCCTGCACACCCATCCTGACACCACAGCACAACTAACTCAATGTCTAGGCAGTGTTTGGTGTTTGCACTTGACCCAGCCATTTTATTTTGGCAAAGGTGAGGGGTTACTGTTGCTCTTTGTCATTGCACTCACTGCAGCTGAGCGGGCAAGTGGTTTGGGTGGCTTCAGGGCTGGTTATAGATTCCCCCCCAAAAAATTCTCACAGATGACAGCAGTAGCTTGTGAAGGTGTTTTCCAGATGTGCTACAGATTCCCTGTTTGCTACTAGTTAGAGTCCTATTTACCCCTTATTTTCCCAAGTGGAAAACAGAGGAGCAGAGATGATCTGTCTTGCAGGAAGTGGTGAAGCTCAGTTCTATAACATCTGTACAGTCCAGCAAGCCACAGAGCTGCAGATGCCACAGCACAGGCCACTCCCTGAACCAGTCCCTTTGGTAGAAATGGACAAGGACACTTGAAACTGTTGAGTGTTGTGAGCAGAAGTCCTTTTGGCCATTGCTGTGGCAGTGGTAACCTTGAGGAGCTCATCCCTTGGCCCAGAAAGCCAGCCAGAAAGTTGGGCTCAGCATCCCTGTTTGGATACAAGGTAGTAACTAAATACCTGTTTTTGTCTGTCCAGTGTGGCAGAATGAGCCATGGTTTAGGGTGTGAGGCAAGGGAAATGCATCCTGAGTTATTCCTATGGTTCTGCCATGGGGTTGCTTCGGAGACCTGTCGTTTCCCTTACTGAATACTGCTGTTTTCTCAGCTGTACAAATACACTGCCCTAGCTGAAGTCTGGCTTGGTAAAATATACAATTAATTGTTTGTGTTATGAATTTGTCTCCTTGTTTATATATATATATATTTTTTTTTTTCCAATTAAGACTGCTGAGATCAGAGGAAATGCTTGAGCCAGCATCTTGGCAGCAGAGGCCGGCTTTCCCAAGGCTCCCAACTCTCTGCCCCTTTCTCCTGTTTAGGCAGCCCAAAGCTTTTTATAGTACACAGCCATGGAAGGGTGAAGTGAAAAAAGTCTGTCATCCATTCTGATGCCTGCATGGGATAAATGGGCATAGTTTGGAGGGGTCTTGTCCCACCACAAGTTAGTTGGGACTCTGACTGATGCTTTATCCTTAGCCCTTGAGAAGGACCTCCTGAGCTGGGGGAGCAAAGAGGTACTGATGCCTGCTTTCCACAGGCTGTGGGCTCAGAGCACAAGGAGGGCATTGGGCAGGTAGGAAACTTTCTGGGAAGAGAAGCCTTGCATTAAAGCCAGACAGTGTCCAGACATCAGGAGAACACTTGGGGCTGTGGGGAGGCTAAGCCAGAGGTTTACACCAAAACACCAAAGGAGCTTCCTGCCCCAGCAGCTCTCTGTGGGATCACCCACAGATGCCCTGCCCAGCACAGGGCTCTCCTCCACCCTTGGTGGGCAGCTCAGGGGCACTGGCTGCTCTTCGACACCCCAGCTCTCTTTACAACAGGAGGTATTTTAGCTGACAGGACCTGTTCTGCATGAAAAATAAAAACCTTTGTTAAAAGCAGACCATCATACCAGGAGAGGCTGGACACTTGTAGAGCAGTGGGGTTTGCTGCCATCCCTTTCTCACTGACTGCCTCTTTGCAGGAGCAGTGGGCTGCGAGTGGGTCTCAGCTCTGCCATGCCTGGGTGGCTCCCTGTTTTGGCAGTGGATTTGTGTGAAGCTCCTCTGACTGGAAGGACCCTCCCTGGATGTGAGCAGCCTGGCATTGCCCTCTTTCAGCAGGGCTCCTCCTGCCATCTTTCTGAAGGTGCTGGCAGCATGCTGAGGATCAGAGAGGTCATTCTGCCTGGATGGCCACTGCAACTCTGCACATCGGGTTCAAACCATGAAATCCCAGCCCTACCCCATCTGGCCATGGGCCTTCCAACCACAACACCTCCCAAAGCACCAGATTGTGATCCTGGAGCTTCGGATACTTACCTGGGGAAGCTTCAGCCAGGAGCACTCGGTGTGCTCTAAGGGGATCCATTTCCAAAGCACAGAGACACTGCCAGCAAGTCCCTTTCAGGGCAGGAAAAGTCTCGTTCTTTGGCTCCCCCAGTATCGTTTTACACGAGAGGCTTTGGGCAGCTCAAGGCTGTACTCGCTGCCCTAGAGGTGAGGTGCTGCAGGACACCGGTCCTGCGCTAGGCAAGTGTCCCCTGGGCTGGTGGGAGCTCCGGTCTTTGCATGGTGGCAGCGGATGGAAGCAGGGGGTGGCCCCAGTCAGTTCAGCGGTACAATACGATTTACAGCAAGCACGTTTCTCAAGACATCTGTGGGGACAGAGCTTCAGTGAGCATCAAATATACACAGACAGCAGAGGGGCCTGGGTTGGACCCTCCACTACTGCAGAGCAGTCAAGGATGGAATCTCGGGGTGGGAAAAAAGTACCACTGGTTTGCTTTTACAGACTGTACATATATCTATGAATAGCTCCTTGGCATTTGACGTTCACAGCCAGTGTCCTTTAACAGCGAGCATAAAAAGGAGGCAAAACGTCTTCACAGCGACCTCCCCCCGGGAGGAGAGAGAAAGCAGCATCCCCCACGCTCTTGGTTCAGCTGCCTGCCCAGGTGCCACCTTCGCCAAGGGGGTTTCCTTGTCCTGGCACCCTCGTCCTCCTCGTCGGCCGCCCACCGCGTGATGGCCGGGACCACTCCTAAGCCAAGCCGTGCTTGCCTCATCTCCGCTGCTCGGCGGCGTCAGTGCAAGTCTGCGCCGGCTGCTCTGCATCTCCGCTCCGCTGGACGGGCAGGTGAAGCGGGCACACACAGGGAAACAAAACAAAAGGGAGAAGAAGAGAGACAAAGGGTAATGAAAAGGTCCGTGGCCCATGGCTGCCAAAGGAAATCTCTCGCCGTGTTTCTCTGACCATACTTGTCCCAGCCACTACAGCTGCTGTGGGATCCCCTGTTCCTTGTCGCCTGTGAGGAGGGAGGGGAAGGGAACATGATTAGAGTTAATTCCTGACCAGGACCCTCGGTGGGGCTCAAGCAAGCCACAAGCCTGGTTTACCAGGAGTGACAAAAACCACGTGGGAAAACAGGGAGGCTGCCACATTCCCCCTCTTGGCCAGGCTGCCCAGAGCAGCCACCCTGCCCTGCTTTAGCCAACAGCTGCCTGGTGCTGCTGCCTTCCTGGGCACAGCCATGGGCACGCTGGCAGCCAGCCCTGCTGCTGTGGCACCTGCCTGCCACCAGCCTGGCATGGGCACAGGCACCTCTGCTTGAAGAGATTGGAAAGGCACAGAAGTAGCAGCGGTCACCAGTTCCAGCTTTCATGGAGCATGTTTTTCTGCAGTGCAGGGAAAATGGATGCCCTTGTATCCTGCTCCAGAGACACAGCTGTTCCTGGCATGCTGTGCATCTGACACGCGTCTCTCCTTGTGATCTACTTGTGTTTGAACCCCGTCCTCCCAGAGCACTGCCAGGCAGGAGGAGGTTGGTTTCCTCTCTCTGTCCTTTTGTTCCCATGCTGGCTTTCGCTGACGGTGCTCCCCCGCAGCAACCAATTTGCACTGCAGTTTGCACAGGTGAACAAACACCTCTTGGAGGAGAAGGGGAATGCCTTGGATCCCAGGCTGACATGTCAGAGTTCAAACAAAGATCTCGGGGTGCCTCTAATGATATTCTTACTGCCTGGTTCTGCACTTGCTTTTCTCCAGCCCAGCAGAATTACAGGTGCTTTTGTTAGGGCACAGCAGCCATCTGGTGGGCCTGGAGGAAACTGAACTTTTCAGCAGCAAAACCAAGGAAACTGCCTGGATATCTGTTCCTGCACACCCTTTCCTCTTCCTGTGGCCATGAGGTTTGATGCACTTCCCAACCAAGACAGCAAAGCCTCTGGGGTCCCCACTCTGTTGCAGCCCCACGGATGTTGCAAGGGCTCGAGGAGCCTGTCCTGCTGCTTGTCACAGCTCCTCGGGGTCCTGGGCCCCAGATTATTTACTGTCCTGCACACAGTGGTTGAGGGCTGCAAACCCATAGAGGACAGCTCCATCTCCCAGGGGGGACTAGGGCAAGGAAGGGCAATAGGAGAGCATCTGCAGCTCCTGTGCTGGTCCAGGATAATGAAAAAAATACTGGATTTTTTAATGCTTTCCTGAGCAGTTGCAGTGACTGCGCCGGAAGCTTTACCTGCTTTCCTCCCAAGAGAAGCTGGGCTTGTTATTCTGACTGTATCAATGCAAAAGATCTCCTTATTAAAGAAGAAAACTGTCCTTACTTGCACTGCCTGCCACAGTGAAGATCTTCCAACTAAAAAACTTTTTAAAATCTGGAGGGTTTTTTAGTTTAAATAATGTAAGTATCCTGCCATTTTTATATTTTGGATTTCAAAGAGGCCTGAAATTTCATATCTCAGAAGAATGCTTAACTTTTCAAACACTTTTGCATTTATGCCTTGTAATATTTCTTTCCAACCCTCATGTTAATCCTTTTTAAGTGCCTTACAAAAACTGAACACAAAATACCAGCAGGTGCCAGAACCCCTATCTTTAAGGGACTTTTTGCTGAACTAAGAATTGACTCCAGCAAATGAACTTTGCTGTACTTTGGAAAAAAATCCACACATTCACCCAGGCTTGGCAGTCTGGATTTCCTGCTGTTAAACAAGCACAAGGGACAGATTAATGACACTTAACCGAATTGCTGCCTTTTGTGTGCAGCTGAACAGAAAGACTCTCATCTCTTTCAAACAGCTTTTTCTAGGGGGAAAAATGATGATTTCACAAGCATTTATGTTTTAAGTGTGATCCAGCTCTGAAGGCAAGGTGAGCTGGCTGGAAATCTGTAATTGGGGCTTGTCTATGGCATCGGTTTAATTTGTTTAGGGAGCAGAGTTAAAAACCAACCAACCAACCCCACAGAACAAAAGGGTAGGGCCTGCCTTAAATTTTCAGTGAAAGTAAGAGTAACTTGCTTGTACAGCTGTGCCTTTTATTGAGATATAAGAAAATTAAGACTGAGAAATCATTTCAGTCTGGCTGTTGGTGTTGAAGCTGGCTGGAAGGACGTTACAGTGGCCAAGCCTGTCTCTCTCTTTACATGACCAAAGTAAGGCAAAAAAATGACTTGTCCTATGCTAAACTTGTTTATTACAATATTTCAGACTTATCAAATAGCTTATATGTGAAAATAGTTACTGCATTTCTTGCTTAGAAATAGCTGTTCTGCAGGAAGCAGCTTTACATTAACATGCCTGCAATAAAATTGAGGTGCAATCCTGTACAACAGACAGCTCTGGGTTCAGGATTAAGTGGGCCTGTGCACAAAGTCACTGATTTAATCCAGTATACTTGAAATTGCACTTCTCCTGTAAACCACGGCATGTAAGATTGAGGCAAAAAGAACCCAGTCTGTGCACAGGCTGTCCTTCTAGGGCTGAGTTTGTGCAGAGGGTGGCTTCAGGCTCTCAAGGCTGAAATGGGTTCCTGCTCTGCTCTGAGGCTGCCCTTGGGGCATCCCCAGGGGCATTTCAATGCTGTGTGAAGATTTTCACCATCCCTGGGGCTGTGCAGCCACAGGACAGACACAGAGACAGTCGGACACACACATGTAGTGGACATGGGCTGGACTTGGGCTGGGAGTGGGCAGCACTGGCCAAAGCGGATTCCAGATGTCCTGCCCTGACCGATGCTCACTGCTCTCCATGGGAAACTGCCTTGGAGTGTGAGGAGGAGGAGGAGGAAGAACAGAAACAAACTTACCTTGTGAGACTTTGATGGTGAACAAAAGGAGGCAAAGGAACATGAAAGAAAGAGAGAGGGAGAAATGTAACTGTAGACAGTATATCTGAAACACATGGAGAACCAGAAAAGAATGAACAAACTGAGGCTGCAGAGTAAACAGAGAACAGCTGCTCTACCATCAGACAATTCACACCAGGGCTAAATATTACTTAGAATCCTTTACTTGAAGTGGACCATTTCATTTGGGACTCTTGTTTAAAGATGACAGGGCAATCATCATCTGCTTTTCCAGCCCCAGGCTGGACAAGCTGGATGGGCTAACACCTCTGAGCAATGCTCCCAGAAAACCTTTCCTCCATGTCATTGGTATTTCATGGGTTTGACTGAAGGGAAACCCCTGAAGGAAGGCATCAAACAAGACATCCCAGTGCACCAAAGGTCACATGGCATGCCATTCACAGTCTGAGAGCTGGGAACACTACACCTGAAGAGTTTTTGGTAGTTTCCCTGCTGAATTTGCTTGTGTCCACAGGTAACTCACAACCACAGCATGCCTCAGTCTGTCTGGGTGTTGCAAACACTGGTGCTATTTAACATTCCTACAATAATTTAAGAACTTGCCCCACCACTGCATTTGGTAGGAAACTGTCAAAAAGGGTATCTTCCTCAGGCCTAGTTTGGGTGACAGGTCTTTTTAGATTTTTAAAAAAGAGTAATAAGTCTAAGCAGGCAATTTTTCCTCAGAATTTTCTTCATCTCATGAAGGGCTACCAATTGTTTTGGGTCTTCTGCTCCCCTTTCCTTCCCAGGACAGCCGTGTTACCTGCCCTAGCAGGGACCATGCAGAGCAGAGAGGCTCGGTGATGTTTCCCAAAGTCCCTTGGAGCCTGAGCATATAGACTGCAATCTGATGCTGCTTCTGGCAGGGTGTGAGCAGAGCAATTAACAAAGGAGTGGCAAGGATGGCATGATTACAGGCAAGTTCTCACTACTAGCTGGCAATTAGCCCCAAGAGTCAGCTGAAGCCCCCATCCAGTGAACCTGAGAGTGATGGTGCAGCCAAGCCCATGGTTCATTCAGAGGCCATAAGCTGAGGGAGGGCTTCCTTCAGAAACCAGGCTTGGCTTTTTGGCTGCATTCAGCAGAGGCAAAGCAATGCCTGGACAAACAGTCCCTGACTTGTGTCCCCTGTGCCACATCAGCAGGACATTACTATATTATTTCTCTGGTGTTTCTGTCAAGAAATGGCACAAAACCTTTTATAACAGGCTCTGAGCAGGTGGGGTCTTCTGTAAAGGCCATTCCACTGTGTTCATTCTGCACAGCGGGGCTGATGAAGATGTGGGCTGGGAACAAGGTGTGCCTTAGCAGAGGGAGCTTTGCCTGGAAAGCCTTAGGAGGCTCGTTTTCCAGTTGGCCTTGGCCAGCTAATTAGATCTGCTTTGCCTCAGCTCTGTGCATCATCCCCACAGAGCTGGCGAGGGTTTCGAGGAGAGCACAGTGCAGCAGCACTGCCCAGACATTTTTTGGCAAAAGAATTAAGTGCTCCTTTGTAATTCTACCTTTACCTTCAGACAGCAGGTACAGCAGAGGACTGTTCCCAAAGCCATATGGCTGCTTAAGGAAGATATCTGTGGTGTCCAACAGGGCCAGCTTGCAATTCATTTAAATTAGCAGAGAAAATACCCTGTGCTGTGATGCTGCCAAAAGTAATTAAGAGTGACAGCAAAACTGCATTCAATTCACTTTCCTTCTGGAGTCTTACGCTGTTAAAGGGCACCTTAGAGGAGATGGGGGTTGGACAGGACCCCCCCAGGTCAGTCAGTCTCTTGCTGTGTCCCACCTTGTCCCTGACAGACATGGGTCTACCCACTCTTGGAGTCGTCGAGGGACAGAGAGAGCAGATCTTGCCATGCCACCTCTAGAGCACTTTGACTTTACCGGAGGAAAAATGTCTTCTAATTTCCACACAGGTCCTTCCTGATGTTATTTAAGTCTGTCTTAGGCTGAACTGCTGCCCTCTCAAATTGACTAGCCCACTGAACACCTTCATCGTTGACATGCCTACTGTCTTACAGTTCTCTGGACTCTAGGTTTTCCACTTGAGGCACAGCCTCCAAAGTTGGCCACAAGCCTCACCACAGCTTTGTGCATGCAGAGAAAGGTGATGGGATCAGTGAAAGCCCTACAAGCTCTGCTCCCACCTGCCTGTGTGGTGTTTGTTCCCTCAGCAGCAATGTTCCCCCTGTGCTGCTTGTGACTCACTGTAGCCACCACGTCCTTCCCTGAAAAACAAGTTGTTCCCTAGTGTGTATTTATGCAGTCGATTAATCCTTCTGTAGGGTCTTGGGCTTGTCCCTGCTGAGCAGCACTTACTGTTTCCAGACCATTTCTTTGATTTGCATGGATCCGGGCACTGTCCAGTGCTGGTGTGCAGCTGGGGAGCCTCTTCTCCCATCCATCCTCAAGCCACAAATGAAAATACTGAGCAGAGCATGATTCAGGAGGGACCTTTCAACACACCTCTCTTTATCTCTTCCCAGGTCAGGAAAAACATTTAGAGGACAGTTCTCGAGCGCATTTTCATGCAGGCCACGTCCCCCTGCCTTGGTGGTAGGAATGCTGTGTGAGATGGGGTCAGCATCTGAAGGCTGGCTGACTGCTGCCACCTCACACAAAATTAATTCCTCTGCCACTGAAGGGAATCAAGCCAGCCTGACATAGCTCACTCTGGACAAACCTGCCATGACTTTGTGGGGGTGTTTTTTATTTTCTAAATGCATGTGAATCACTTACTTGATTACTTCTTCTGATGCCTTTTCCTGGTCTTGAAATCAAGAGTCAAACACAGCTTTTAGAAAGGGATTTTACTGTGGTATTTATTTTAAGGATCCTTAGGTGCACATGTCCAGGTTGAATGCACCCAAAAGCACACCACAATGCACACCCCCAAAAGATCTGGTATAACATTTAGGTCTTACTAGTCAGCACATCAATCAAAAATTCCCCAATGAGAGGCTTGAGCAAGCCCCCCTCCCCAAGGTGCCTTCCCCTGGATAGTTCTATCTTAGTTCACAGAATGTGTTCTGGAGAGGACCTTGGGGTCTGGGGCACATTAACCTCTACCTACAAAGCTTCTAAAATGTTGAGTCTCCTAGCTGAACAAACAAGTCCAAGAATGTAGGCAAAAAGCACTAACCATACAGAAGTTGTAAAAAGGTATAACAGGGGTATCAAAGAAAAGGCAAAAAATCATCATAGCATCACTTCTAGTAATTGAAGTATACCTGATTGGCCTATAATTCTTCTCCTTTTTCCCTCATTAAGGACAGTATGCCATTATCCTCAGAGCAGACTCCCCCTTTCCATGCCTGGGAAATAGCACTAGAAGATGAAAAGCTGCAACAAGCCTCTTGTTCAAAAGGCATGTGGATGCGACATTTGGGGACATGGTTCAGTGGTGGACACGATGGTGATGGCATAAGACTCAGACTCAATGGTTTTGGAGTTTTTTTCCCAACCTCAGTGATTTTATGATTCTGTGGTTCTAACTCCCTCCCAACTCCCTACCAGCCAACAGAGAGGCCCAGATCCAGGGAGCAAGGTGCTTATCACTTAGGGAAAGTCAGAGCAGAGTCTCCAACCCTTGGCTGCTTCCCACCCTCCTCCTCACTGCTAGCCCTCCCCAGGTTAGACAGCACCTGCCTCTAGCCCATCCAAATAGCGTGGCACCCTCACAGGGACATGTGGGATCGACCACTTCAAGGCAAGGGGACTAGAGGAGGTCAGTAATTTCACATTTTGTTAACTATTTCCCATCTGCACACAGATTCAAGTTGTGATGCTGTATGATTTCTGTCCAGTGCCTCCAATGGTTTGCATGACAACAAAACCCAGCCAAGGCAAACTGTTTCCTGGCAGTGTTCTTAACTGAAATGTCTTAGTTCTTGAATTTGAAACATAGTTTCCTTCTTAAGTTATTATTTTATTTTTAACATGATAACAAGAACCACTTTGGGTCTGACAGGGCTGTTTGATCCACCTAAGGGCAACTGATCACTTTACTCCTTGTTTCAATTGAGGGTTTTTTTATTCTCCATCAACCAAGAGCTGCCTTATTTACTCACTACTTTCTCTGCATGGCATGTAAACTTAAAAGCAGCTATTTAATGAGATTGAAAGAAACTGCCAAGGGCTGCAACTCGTCAGATGCTGCTGGTGAAACATAAGACATGTTGGTTCCTCTTGCCATTCTCTACTACCACCAGAGGGACGAAATACTGCTGCTGTGCTTGGGGACCTCTTGACCTGAGCATTCCCACCACATGCTGCTCATACATCCTCTGCCTCCCAGACTGGTGGAATCCAGCCAGCTGTGGGAAAGGGTGCTGGGGACATACTTCCAAGCTGTATGGTTTTCCCCAACAGTGAAAGTGGAGCAGAACCTCCCAGTAAGACCCTCCTAAGTGCCAACCCCTCTAGCTGGAGAGCAGGTCACAGTTTCAGTGGTGGTTCTTTATCAGGTCAGATGCTCTCCCGACTCTCCCCACACCTGCAGAAT
Organism: Lanius collurio; assembly: GCA_020086605.1. Lineage (NCBI taxonomy): Eukaryota > Metazoa > Chordata > Aves > Passeriformes > Laniidae > Lanius > Lanius collurio. The sequence continues at coordinate 1,497,327 of JACBWW010000067.1, forward strand.
GGAGTCCTGCCAGACAGCAAACCACACACGGGGGCTGCCCCGCACAGGAAGAGCAGAAGAGCTTATGATTATGAACATGCAGTTATGGGATTACACACAAATCTGGCAGATTATTAAGGACACATCACACATGTACACCAATTCACAATTTAGCCTCAGAAATAACCTGCTCTGCAGGTACATCTGGAAGGAAATGTGGCAGGTGGTTTGCAGGGTAAAGCAAAGAGCAATACTGCCTTCATCCCGAGGAAAGCTTTTGCTTTGCACATGTTGAGGTTTTCAATATCCATCATTTGCTCTGCATGGAGACTGCCTTAACTGAAGCTGGCTCAGAAATTAGCAGGTGGTTTGGTGAGAAGGTTTAACCCCTTGGGTTGGCAGCTGAAAATGTGCACTGGTTTCCTGCTTTTTGGTTTTTTTTTCAATTTCATCCATTTTGTCTTTAGGTGGGTTCCTGGCAACTACCTGAGATCCTCTCTCCCCTTCTGTCATGCAGCCACAGATGTCATCAGCAGAGATGACAAAGTGGAGCCCCTTCAAACCAAAAGGCAAAAGCTGCTGGTAAGATGGTCTCTGGGAGAAAGGCTTGCTTTGGGAACTGTTTGTCCTGTCAGCCTAGAAGATCTCAGATCTGTTTGGTTTGAGGGCTTGCTCATCGGCCTCTGCCAGCCTCTGGAAAGGGAGTGGGGTTTAGCAGCAGCCACCAGCACCCTGAGCTCTGTGTGCTTCTGGCTTTGGAGGTGAGGGGAGGCTGTCACCTCAATTTCCTCCAGGATACAGGAGATGTGATAAAACTTTTACACCAGTGAAAGCCTCTACCAGATAAAAGTTACTGTATTCTGGGTTGGTAATAGCTACTAACTGGGGACTTAAAGTATGTACATTTCAAAAAGGATTCTTCTTTCCTAAGACTAATGTTTTAGTCAACTCCATGGGTGTATGGCAAGTCTTTCTAGGAGCAGCTTCTGCTGCCTTCTGGCTCAGCCTAAGAACATGATCTGAGATATAAAAAAGACCACAAAAGAAAACATTGGGTAAATATATCCTGGGAAGGAAGGGGTGAGTCCAGGAGAGTCCCTAAGGCTTTTTTGGGGACAACTGGCCCTGGGAGCAGAACCAGCCTAGCAGAAATGTCTCACTAACCACAGATTTCAAGACAGAGTTGCAAGGGAGAAAGGGCTTTCTTGTTCAAATGGATGTGACCAGGGCAGCCGAGGCTCCAGACAGCAGAGTTCACAGTGCTCCCTCTTCCTGCACATTTCATTTCATAAAGGGAAGTTCCTGACCCACATGGAGAGATACGTCACAGGACCCATTCCTACTGCCTCCTAGCAATTTCTCTTCCTACTGTGTTTCTCATGGACTTGCAGAGCCCATCCTGTGGCTCTTCTTCCCTACAGTGCAGCCCAGTGGCTCGCAGGCACGTTATCTGGGACCTGGAGAGGTCAGGGACACGGAGAGGAGGAGTCAGGAGGGCGAGTGCACTGTACTTACTTGCAAGAATGACCATGTCCATCCCCCAAAATATGCTCATGATCCAGCCGACCATGACGATGGCCGTCAGGATCTGGATGAGGGCAGCAGCGATGTTCAGCCAGAAGACACAGCACATGTGCCGGTCAGGGAGGTCGGTGCGGGCCCCACACAGCACGGTGAACGCAGACACGAACGTTCCTGGGGAGAGAGCAGCAGCACAACACCCACTGAGAGCCACAGCCTCCTGCCAGATCCCTCCCCTTAGACCTGCTGCCCTCGGAGCACCTCTCTTCCTGTACTTGGATACCAGGGTGGAAAAAGCACTCTTTGGGGTTTGGCTCCTTCCCTCCTCACCCAACAGTAACCATTTATGCACTACAAGGGAGTGCTGGGTGTCTGTGGAAATACCTTTGTTCTGCCTGGTGGCTCTCTCCTGGGGAGAAACACTACACAGCAGCTCTAAAAAGGAAAACTGAACCCAGAGTTGCAAGACTGGCTCTGGAAATCTCTAAGGGTTTGGCAGTCTGCTCTAGAATTCACAACTACTGCTCTAGAAGGAACAGACACCAAAAAAAAAGGAGTGGCACTGCATTTTTGCAGTGCTTTCCCCAGTCACAACCTGCTACCTCAGGGCATGTTTTAACCAAGAACTTTAAGAAGCTGAACTTCTTAAAGTATTGGAGCCAGGGGACCTGGTGTGGCAGCCTGTGGCTTTGCTTGAGACCAACTTACAAATCTTGCAGCCTCACTTCAGACTTTCTGAAATGTTTCAGATGAATGAGCTTGTTGATGCATGAAAGTTAAAGTTGAGGGAAAAAAACCTACACCACAGCAGCCTTTCACAAAGATTCTTGCTAGATTTATGTCATTGGAAAAGGCAGGTTTTTTACTTTTAGCTGATGTGCTGTGCTCATGGCTGGCTGAAACTCACAGGTCAGGGAAACCCCAACCAACATGTAGAAATACACAATATGGGTAAAGAGCAGAAGAAACTGTTCCTCGATCCTATAAAATATGAGCTGTTGGCTAGGAGGTTCAGGCACCTCATCTAAGTATGGATTTCATCACCTCTTAGCATTATGAATTGTCTTTGGGCTTTTCTTGATGCCTTGAGAGGCCACCTAGAAACAGAGGTGAGACAGGAATAAGGGAATGAAAGTAGGTATTTATTTGAAAGGCCTTCAGAGGTACCTCCTGGGGAGCCACAGGCTACTGCCAAAATGGACCCCAAGATGGATGGCAGGTCACGCATTCTTCACACTTTTATAGGTTTGGTTCATTTGCATATCAGGGTTAATTCTCCAATTAAAGCTTCAGTTAATGATGTAATTTCCCCTCCCCTTGCCCCCCTTAGGGGCTCTTTGGTTTATACTCTTTGGGCCTAGGATGATGTGGGTGTCCTTGAAGAGCAGGCCCAGAGAGGCTTTGTTATGTCTGCTAGCACGAGAGAGCAGAAATGAACAGGCTACAAGAAACTTCAGAGTTACACACTCAGCAGTACAGGATTTGAAAATTATAAAAGTTAAAACCTAAGGCATCATTCTAAAACAAATGCAGCATTGCTAAGGTAAGTACCAAGGTGCAGTGTTGATTGTACTGGATAACATAGTTCTGTGCAATGTTTCTTTTGCTCAATATATTGAATTAAAATGATGGTTTCTATAAAAACTGCCTTTTTTCCTCTCAAAGGATGGAAGCCTGCAAACAGCCTGTAAGATGTGAATGAATGAGCACATCTTCAGAGCACACGAGTGCCTCGTTGAACTCAGAGGAAGGTGGGAGTCCCTTGGTTTGACTGAAGGTAAGGACAAAACACTCAGTTGACACCCTTGTAATAAAGCTCATCAGACCAAGAGTGCAGAACCATCTGGTCAAGAAGCAAAATACCATTTTGTCCTGTACTCCAAGGTGGTGGAAAAGAGAATCTCTTTTGCTGCCTCTTCCTCAGCGGGTCACAAGGATAACAGGCAGTTGAGATGCCAAAATGCTGGGGAAGGCTGGCTACAGCCTATTTTTAATCCTGTCATCCTCTGCAAGCTTCAATTCCAGCGTCTTCCTAACACTCCACCAGCTCTTGAAATCCTGCTCGCCTTCCTGCCGCTGGCTGGATCCGATTTCATATTTCAACCCCCTCCCTGTGGCACCTGCCAGAGCTGGGCATGGAGCAGGCACAGAGGGGAGTGAGTGAATGCTGCTGGGGCAGGGGGAGGCAGCCCCACGGCACAGCATCAGTGGCTGGGGACAAGGGCAGCATCTTCTGTGTGAGAACCACCCCTGGGCTTCCTCCTCTGCCTTTCACAGGCAGGGTTTCATCCCCTTACCCACCAAAACACAATGGTCTGCAGAGAGGAAAGGTGAAGTCATTAAAATCCCAAAGGATGTTCTGTAAATCTCTCCATAGCTGTCTTTTGCTCTGTGGCTTTGTCTTCTATGTCTCTTGTGTCCCCCACGTAGGATTAGGTGACATCTCTGCCCTGCTTCACCCACCTTTTTTTTTTCCTTTATAATTTTTTCAAAGCAGAAAGAAGCCTGGAATATTTCCCCTCATGCTTCCTGAAAGTGTTGTCTTCAAAATTATATCACAGCACTCTCTGAGATTAAATATGGATTGAGGCAAGATCAGAGACTGGGTGTTTTTGTTTTCCCATCAGGATGCAAAATCTTGCCAAATGGAAATGTCTGTCTCTTTTTTAAATTAAAATCTTCCCCTCTTGCCTTACCTTTAACTCTTCCAAGACGTGTTACAAAGAAAGGTCATAAATGAGCAATCATTCTTAAACTACAGCTTCAAATCCTTCCAGTGAAGCTTTTAAGATATTTACATCATTAGAGCAAGGTGCTGAATTAGCCAATTAATGCCCTAAATACCACAGTGACTAAGCTAAAATCTAATCCCATTCAGAAAGTAATAAAGCTAACAAAGCATTTAAGTGTCCTCCTCTGGACTGGGAATAGATACAGAAACTGGGATTAAAATCTCATGAACCTTAGCTTCTGATTCCTCTTCAGGCCACTTTCCTACTCATGTGAGCCAAATAATTTTTCCAATACCAGTGCATTTTCTTTATTAATTATGATTAGCCAATCTTTGGGAGCTTGCTGGCATTTTTGAATACAAGACTTTAGCCATGCCAGCAGGCATCAGATAGAAGCATTTCTTCTCTACTCCACATATGCTTGAGAATGTGAAGCAGGAGTAAGAGTCTTAAATGCTTTTGCCAAAGTAGATGTTTTCCCCTTAGGAAGCCATGGTGGTTACACACTGCCAAATATGGAATTATTTGCATCTGGAAACGGAGAGGTGGAGAGGAGGAGGAGGAGAAGAAGGAAGGCAAGCAAGCTTTGTCTGCCAATACCACCTGGCTGCCTCGGAGCTGGGGCACCAAACCATTTCCCTCCCTGGCCAGGCATTCGGACACTTGAATCCCTACAGCCTGGAAATCCTAAACCTGGAATGCCAACTGCTGGGGTGATGGAGGCTAAATAAATCCGCAGTCAAAAAAGGACTCAGGCTGTGAGTGCAACCAGAAGACACAAACCAGTAACTCCAAAAGCAGATATAAACTGAATGCCCACACAGTTATGCCAGTATAACAGAAGTGAACTATAGTAAGCATATCTTCCATCTCCCCAGTGGAAAACACCCCAACTGCAATTAAGTCTGAGATTATTCTAAATCATGAATTAATACTGCCACTCTGGGTACACAGGGGAGGTGATGAAGATGTCCTGTCCTGTTTTCAATGACTCTGTTTGTTCAGTCCTTTGCAGTCACCTGGCTGAACTGTACAGCCCCTGTTGCACCTGAAGCCAGCAAGTACCAGGGGCTGGGCAGAGGCATGGGTGGGAGCTGAGGATTGCTCTTCTGGAGCAGCTGGGAGGCAGAGGGTGAAGGCACCATGTGCAGGAGCCTGTGAGGGGGTGTGACACCAACCTTGTTCTTTGGACTCATCTCACCTGGGGCAGTGTCAGCCAGCTGGGGCACCCACATGGTATTGGGATAGAAAAAGAGCCCCTGAGAGCCTCTGCTTGCTTTGGCTGTCAGTGCAATTGGGGTATTTTTAGATTACACCAGTAAATATAGAAAGCTGCTTGTTTCCAACAGCTTAACCCATTGAACATGGAGGGGCTGTGTTATCTGCAGAACAACACAATTAAATGAAGGGTAAAGGAGGGGGTTTTGCCCTTTCTCTCCTCTCTGGTCCATTGTCATGCAGGATGAAGTCCCCTCTCTGGTGTATGCTGGTACCTTGGCAGCCAGGGCCTTCACCTGCTGGTTCCTGGCCTCACAGAGTACACCAGAATAGTATAACAGGGATAGTTTGGGGGTTTTTCTTTTAGAGCAAAACTTCACACCCTGGAGAGGTCCCCTGGTTTCCTATTGTTTGAGCCACTCATGCAGAGTGGAGAAAGGCATAAGGTCAAGACCATGGCCTGTTCTGAACAGTCTCCTCTGTGCTGAGAGCAGCAGGGGCCGTGTGTCATGGAATACCTTAAACTGTATGAAATAAGATTTTCTCTCCTGTTTTTACAAGAAAGCCTGTCCTGGGCACTCCTGCAAGAGCTTTAGTCAGACATGGAGCTTGGCACATTTCGTGTGGAGGACCAGCTGTGATGGCACCTTCCCAGAAACATCAGAAGTGGGAGCCTGGTTGTAGCCAGAGGGGGACAGGACACTGATGACCACAGGGTAAGTGCAAGTAACTTGAGCATGCAGACAACTTAGTGGGCTTCCCACTGACAGCCAGATATCCAAAACTTCCCAAAAGAAAGCATCTCTGCTGCAAGGAAATCACATCTGATGAGCTGCTACAGGTGGAGGAACAGCAGAAACCCAAATTACTGCAATCAGGGACCACATGTGGAAATGATGATAATGATTCTATGATGATGATCCCTACCCTACAAAAGCCTGGAGCCAGGGAGGGGGTGGGGAATACTCCTTCCTCTTCCTGAAAGCCTGGAGATCATTTAAGACATTCCCCTGTAGTGCTGGGAGCAAATAAGGCACCTTTCCTGCTCTCAGAGAGGAAAAGCAGGGTCACATCACAACTCAGGGGCTGGAGCAAAGCTTCAGGAGGCACACAGCTGGAGGCAGGTACAGGCAAAGATGGGAACAAACTTGGATGTGTCTGTGGGAGCAGGGCTGTTGGATCATCGTGGGGAGACGTAATTAATGAGTGTGTTTTGTGGGGATGAGCTGTACCTGTGTAATGTGTCAGGGGAGTGCTCTGTGTGGGGACATGTCTGGTGCGTGTCTTTGAATTTGCTTAAGTAGAGTGATTATTAGCTGTCATTAAACAGTGCTGGCAGGTATGTGAGGCAGATGTTGTGGATGTGCTGGAAATTCATGAGATGTGCTGGTTTTTGCTTGTGTGAGTCAGAAAAAGCTTTGCAAGAATGGTTATAAGGATTGCACTCACTGACTCAGAATAACAGTGGCTGTGATATCTGTTAGTCAAGGCATCCTTGGCTCCCCAGTGTCATGAACTTGTTTTTATACTCTAGTTAGAGCTGTAAAGAGTCGTTTCAGGTGTGGAGGCCTCCTCTCATCCTTGGCTTCAATCCAATGCCAGCTGTAGCCCTTTGGGTTATGATGAGGGAAACTACTAAACCTTGCTTAAGGAAGGGCCAAGGCAGCGTCTGCTGATGCTCAGCACCATTCCCCCCCTCCCCTGCTTAGGTAGGTAGAGCTGGGCTGTGGAAAGGCCACCATTTACAAGGTGATAAAATGGAGTTGCAAAGCATTAATGCCCAGGATGATCATCAGCTGAAGTTTCCTAAAGCAGACAATTGTTTATGTCATTGCTTGAGGAAACAGATGCAAAACAAAACCCCCTGGAAACATTCTGGCCAGTGTGAATCCCCACCAGTGTCCCCAGTCTCCACCTGGCTGGATCTCACTGGGGCCTGAGCTGCATGAGAGAGAACCTGCCAGTGCAGGTGTGTCACCTAAACCCCCTGAGATACGATTGCTTTCTCTCCAAGCTTGTTGCAGCTCTCTGAACAGAAAAGGCTGGTTCAGGAGAACATTTGAGGTACCTCTGTGTCATCCACTGTGGCTGTTGCAGGGCTCTTGACAGAGTCTCCACTATGCCTCTTCTTCCTATGGCTCCCTCAGAGAGCTGTGATTGCAGGCAGGGGGCAATCAGTGAATCTCTTTGGTTTGCAGCAGAAGTAGAGGTGTGGAGGCTGCAGAGTGTCCTCTTGACAGAGCTGACCTTTACTGAGAACCCATCTCTGTGGCCAGCTGTGCTCCTTTGCCAGGGGGCAAATTCATTCCCAGTTTCCTCAGAGGCACTCTGAGCAAGCAATGGAAGACACCAAGCCGTGTGCCACACATAGAAACAGATGAAAATCAGTCCACAGGGTTACAGCTGCACTCCTGGAGCACAGCATCCAGCTGGACAGCCTGTGGCCTTCTCCCACCGAGCAGCTTGGGAGCGCTAAGGAACTCCTGGTGCTGCTGCTCCCATGGGCTGGGCCAGAGCTCAGTGCAGGGGATGGAGGCTGTCACTGACACTGCAATTCCTCACTGCTTAGTGGGTGCTAGGCTTGTTTCTCTTGGCAAGCTGATGGTTGGACTTGATGACCCTAAATGTCTTTTCCAACCTTAACAATTCTGCAATACTATGAAATAAAAGGAACATAGAGGTGGCAAGGCTGCAACACAGTGCTAGAGCACAAGCAGGGCCTTGGTGTCCCCCACATCCTTCCACCTGGAGTTCATTTCTGCCACAGAAGTAAGCCAGAGCTGAGTGCAATTACCTGGTTTGGGTTTTTTTCCTAGAAATAAGCATGTTTTAGACTGACATCTTAAAAGCTCAGGTTAAAGCCTAATTAAGCAGCCACGAGTAAGATTTTTTCATCTTTCCAGTGTCCATACTGAAGTCTGCCCCTTCCAAATACAGTGCAAGGGGGCTAGAGTGGGCAGGTGGTTTTAACAATTGGAGGGGTAAGAAGAACAGGAGCAGTGGACAGCTTAGGCAACAGGAGGCTTACTTTGGTCCCTCTTAGAATTAAAAACATGAATCCCACAAATTCATCAGACCAGCCAGGGGGGACATTGATGACACCTTGGTGTCAAAGCCATTGCCTGCGAATGCCAGGTCCTGTGGACAGCTATGTGGGCAGGACTCAGGCAGGAACAGCAGGAGCCGAAGGGTAGGAGAGGGAGAGGAGAAAGGGAAGGAGGAGAGAGTGGAGGCAGCAAACGTGACAGAACCTAGATGTTGCCATGGAGAGTAGCTCATGAATTTTTCCTCTGTGGCCTGCTATTAAAAATGTTTTGTTTAGCTTCTGCCAGCACATTGTTTTTATTTTCCCCTTCCATATCCGAAGGACATCCAGAGGGAATTCTGGCTCCCTCCGTTCCCTTTGGCCTTGTTGTGCATTAAAACATACAGTCACTTGACAAGGGAGAGCTGGCACCTGCAATCCTCGTCTCCACGGGGTCTGTTCCAACTCCCAAGCCTGCAGAAGGCAGGCTCTGTATAGGATTAGCTCCCTGGTTTCCCTACACACGTGGAAAGTGGCCAGCATGTCCCAAAGCACTGGGTGCCTGTGAGTGATCCCAAGTGTCCCAGCACTGGGCTGCAGCTCCAGTGCTGAGCTCTGCATCTGTTTGTTATTAGCAGGTTTGTGTCATGTGGTCAGAACACACTTGACAGTGTTTATGTCACTTCCACAGAAGACAGCCCACGTGCAAGTAAGACAGCAGTGCCTTTGCATCAAGAATGAGATTTTTCTCATATTTAATGCTTTAGAAAAAGTTAACTCTCCTAAAAATGCAGAGTTTTAAAACAAAAACTTCAAAACTTGACTGCAACCAACTTTCACAGGCTTCTAAGGCTAAAAATACACAGCAAAATCTTAAATTACATGGGGGAGGGGCTGCATGGAGGTGAAGTGACTTACTAAAGCTTTAATTATACATGGACCCATCAATATTATTTTTACTCTGCAGCACTGCAATGTTTTGAACACTTAAAAGCAGCCACCCATAAATAGTGAGATTGAAGTACAGCTTGTTCCACTGCCAGACATTCCACAATCCTTGGGTGAAGTTTTCCAGTCCAGTCCTATGGTTTAATTCTGTTGACTTGATGCATAAAATTAAGGGTGTGCTTGAAGTATTTGAGACTGGAGAATTTCTGCTGAACAGCAAATGAAGGCCCCACTGCATAATCCACAGTGGTGGAGCAGACCCCAGAATTCTGCCAGGACTTGCTGAATTATCTTTGCAAGTTGCACCTAATTGATTCCCAGACTGGTTTTTTTTCACTCTTCTTGGATTAAAGATGTGGTCCCAGAAACACCAATGACATTTTGCATCATATCAGAAGTGGGTGACAGCCCAGCTGCATGTTAGACAGGGAATGAAGAGCCAGGGAGGCTGAATGACCTGTCACTGCTCATGCTGCTAGCCAGGGGCACTGCTGTGAAAACAGCCGAGGCACTGCAGCCTTGATTCTGCTCAGTGCTTGCTTTATTTTTTTTGCTAATGGAATGGAGGGAGGATTTTAATTAATTTGCATCCTTATTAAGTATGCCAGCATTCAGGGAAATAATGCAATTGGCTTCCAATTATAACAAACATCAGGGAGAACAAAAGGCATGACTGCTGTTTACAGCACAGGGCACTTTGCTCAGAGCTCATGACCTAAGTGGACTCGTTCCTGCTGCTCTGTAATTTTATCAGCAATTTAAATGCTCTGTTTCATGGAATCAACTCTACTGCTGATTTCTCTCTATTGTCTCCTGCCATGCAGAACTTTCTGTATTTATATTGCTTACTGTTAAACCATGTACTTATCCCACCTTGTGTTCCCTTCTCCTCCTGTCAGCTGCCAGGAACACCAGCTTGGATGCTCTGCCATGGCTCTCGTAGTCCCAGTCCCAGGCTGCTCTGCACCCACCCACTGTAGGAGCCTGGGACCTAAATGGGAGAGGAACCAAGGAGCCAGAAATAACTGTCCACTAAACCATCTCTTCTTCTTTTTTAAGACACTCTTTAAGACTCTGATTCTATCCACAGAAATGAATTTTCTGGTTTTTTAATGTACATCCAGAAACAAATCTCAAGCCATTCTGTTCTGTGCTGTTGATACTGAAATAATTTGAATGTGGTTTTTCAGCCAAACTTGACAAACCTGGAAGCTTCAACAGCAGAATGTCTGGGGAGAGCCCCTCCTTTCAGAGAGGCCATGAAACCTCCTGCAAGAAAAGCTTTCTGGCTTTCTGATACCTCCAGTTTCTAAAGGATGGTGGAAGTAAAAGCTGTGTAATAGCAGAAAAATGATGAGGAAAAGGTTATGGATTCTTGCGAGCTTTCACAAAGGCTCTTGCCAATTATACTGACGTTTATTCTTAGCTGTCTGTGCCAGGGAAAGCTCCTCCTTGTCAGGCGCGGAGCGGGAGGAGGGCATGCATGACCCTCCAGCTCCCACATGAGTTTAAGGGCTACTGGGTGAAGCCACATCAAATGCTCGCTGTCTTCCTGCCTCTGCCCTCGTACAGGTTAATTAAGTGCCATTAGCGCCCATCTCGGGGAGCTCTAATTGAGCAGAAGGAAAGCAGCAGGCCAGGGGCAGCGCAGGACTCCCTCCCTCCAGCCCAGCAGCCACAGCTCCAAGCGAGGTCTGCAGCTGCACTGCCTCCCGTCTCTCTCATCAATGCCTTGCAACGAGTTTAGCCCTTTGAAGCTCCCTAACAGCATCAGCTCATGGAAGGATGGATTAACTACTTCTAAGATTCACTGAGCAGCAATTCTGAGCTTGCTGCGATGCCCTGGAGCCCGTAACTGTGAAGACAAATCATGTTAATTAGGGACTACCAAGACACAAGACAGAATTAATCTTATTAGAAAGTTAGATGGGGATGCAGAACAATTAGAGGTTATTCTGATGAACAAGGCAGCTGCAATGGCAGTGTAATAAATTACACCAGCCTCCACAATCACCTTAAAGTACAAGCTATCTTTTAAGGACTAGAGGAATGTAAAACAAAAGTGACATAAATGTTTGGAGATCTGCAGTGATGGGTGTGAAGGAGACTAACAAAATTACCTTTTCTTTTTCTTAATCCAAAGAACTCAGTGCATGCATTTTATGAGCCAAAGTGTCTCAGGCAGGGACAAACAGGACATAAAAGAATTGCACTCTGTAGCTAAGTGATGTGGTGCTGTACCCAGGAGTCTGGAATATGATTTGTGAGACCAGAACTCCATCATAGATTTACAGCTGCTTGCTAAGTAATTCGGAAGCTGTAACTCTATTCTCATAATGCCAAAGTAACATTATTAAGGTGTTAATTTAGCTAGTCTGTCAGGAAATTTACTTTCTAGCCTCATGGGGCTATATTCTTGTTGTTCTGTTCAGTGCTACCATTATTCAAATAGTGTCCAGGTCTTGCTTTTAAAGGACATTTTTCATAAATCTACTATTCTTAGACTAAAGGTAAAGCACTTTATTTACTGAAGCCATTGCTGTTTTGCTTATGTACATAGCATCCAAAATATTTAGGAGATGGTACTTTACAGTCTAAGTTTGGCTTTGGTACCTTCAGGTGATTCAGCCAGTTCACAAACAAAAATCTCATTTCATGGTCGTTTACTTGATTAAGAATAGAAAGATGTTTTATCCTATTCAGCAAAACATTGGGGAACATTTTCAACAAAACATGCAGCTTTTGCATTCCTCTGAAGCAGACCTTCCCACATTGCCATCCCTGATCAGCAGATTCAAACGTGATGGATTCTGCAGAAGAGCAGTGTGGGATGAGGAGGACAAGGATCCACAGAGAGCTGGGCTGCAGCAACCCATGGCCTCTTTGGTGAGGGTGTTGTAATTCTAGAGGTGAAGCACAAAGCCAGAGTGAGCCTCTAGACATGACCAGTCTTGTTCCTGTGGACGAGCTATGGAGTCTTCCAGAGCCATTTTGGCTCCCCTTGGAAAGGCCCCGTGGAGACCAACAACAGCAAATCTCTTTTGGCAGCAGAGAAATGAGCTGTGGTACCTTGTGCCTGACATCACCCCAGCCCAGGCTCCATAAATAGTGCAGGCTGGGGTGACCCCTGACTCTACAGATTCTGTGAATGTGAGTACCAGCCAAGACAAATGAATCCAGCCCAGATAGAACAGTTTTCTAAAAGGAAGATTTCTCATTAGGAATGAGAAAATGTGGCTATTATGGAGGCTAGTGCATGTGTCAGCATCAGCAGATGTCCCGTGATGCTGTGGATGAGGACCTGAGCAACTTGCTCTACTTTAACCCACTTGGAGGAAGGACTAAGTGACCTCCAGAAGCCTCTTCCAGTCCCAGCTATTCTGTGGTATTTCAGTAGCTTTAACTACTCCACACAAGATCTCTCTGATTCTTCTCCCAGAGCCACATCCTTCTGCCACCACGTCTGGCGGCTCTTGAACACAGGCCTCTTAATGATTTCTCAATTTATTTTTGAAAAGCATCTCTGGTTCTAAAATGTCAAGTGCAATTACTCTCACAGCAATCAGAAAACTTGCTGGTGAATTGCTGATCACATCAAAACAGGTAAACTTCAAGTCACTCCCCTGAGCCTTGCACGCTCCTGTCAAACAGCTCAGCCAGCCTCTCAGGGGAGATGCTTCTGTACCGAAGGGAAATACTGCTTTGTGCAGAAGTGGGGTCCTTCTTTAGAAGAAATATTTACATGCATTAAATCATAATTTCTGCAGGGACTAGTCCTCTTCTGTCTGAGAGCAAAGCTAAAGGAAATACCACAGCTTAGCTAAGCAGGTCACAAACATAGATGAGTACTGGGTCATGTTCAGGTGCCAGGTTATCCACAGCTAATGCTTCTTGGCCAGCTGGGATGTGTCCAGCAAGGCCTGCAGAGGCACAGCCCTGTAAATGTGCTTGTGAGATTTTATACATGGTCTTTTCATCTGAATGCTCCCCTCTTCCCCTCACCACTAGAAGTTCTTATGTTACTAGTTTGCAGAAAATAGCATTCGATTTACACATATTTCTGTCAAAGGATAGATGTTGCCTTCACCAAATTCTTTAAAATCTCTGCCAACTAGCTACTGGTCAGCTTTAGACAAAAATTCATATGTATTTTTTTGTAGATATCACAAAGCACTGAGCTCCCAGCATCACAACAGAGCACATAATGATTTTGAGTAAAACATGAAAGTAATAATTCCAATATACAATGACTCAAGGACCTCATTTTTCAGAGGCTAGAGGAGACTCATCTGGAGTGAGGTGTACCAGGAAAAAGTGCTGTACAGAGAAACTCAAAATGAACATGGTTTCATCCTGCTCCTCTTTTTTTCTTTTTTTTTTTATTTCTGATGTGGAATAGGTTACAATGAGGCTGGGGACAATGGTAACATGGTACAACACTGCTATGCAGGGCTGCTGGAAGCATTTATCTCACTGTCAAAAGGTGCAGCTGAGATTCAGACTTTTAAATGTCCTTTCCAAAAGTCACATTGGGGCAGCAGACCAACCATAACACCTGACACTGCAACGCAAGACTTCACAACCTAAACAAAGATTTTGTTTCTCTGCTTCTCTAGGTCCTCCAATTAGACTAACTGGAATTTACTAGGGCCATTTTTTATGGTATTTTCTAAGCAAGGCTGTTTTTTGGGGTGTACCAGTCCTGCAGAGGAAACAGAATTGACATTTGCCACTTGTGTGCCAGCTGGGGCCAGGACCTTCAAGTGGGAGGCAGTGTTTGCATCCCATAACACTCTCCCTGTGCCAAAGAGCTCTTTCTGCAGTTCTTGAACATCCCCAAAGCTACTGCTCTCATATTTTTTTGGGAACTGTGTACTGTGGCTCTGTGGAGCAGCTCAAAAAGCTTCATAACCTCCCACTCAACAAGGGCTGCCTTTTGCACCTTGCATGGCTCCCCCAGTCCAGGACTCTGGAGCAAGCAGCAGGGAAAGCTGAGGAATGCATTTCCTTGGAAAGAAGGAGCGGCATAGAAGGCAAACACTTCCTTCAAGAAGGCAAGGCACAACTGAGGGGCCATCCATCTAACCTTTATTCATTCCTCTGTTGGTTTACTTTTCCTTCTGCCAAAAAATACATCTATATTGGATCCAGATTCATCTCTGATGTAAATTCACTGACTGCCAGAATTACACTGGGGATTAATTTGGTTCACCAAGTCTAACCTGATCTTGGCAGCAATTCTGAAGTGCAAACTGCAGAAGGACCGTACTTTTGAATAACAGTAACAGGCCCTGTCAAACAGCATGTCTGCTGCTTGGTATGAGGTTGATAAGTCAAACATGGCTGACATGAATAGCATGGATACATCCTTAAACAGAATTAGAAATGGTAGAAAATTGATTCTATATGCATAAGTGTACTTTCCAAACTTTTTTAACAAGTCTGCTGAGCTGTATGAGGACCATACATCTGATGCTCTGCTCAGCTGATGGTGTTGCTCTCCTTGCTCCCCAGCTGAGCAGGACCACAGTGCCTGGTGATTGTGGCAGCTCTTTGGGCTTGCCTTGTGCCCAGAAGCTGTACAGCTGGGAGACTCATTATCCAGCTCCTGTGACTCTCCAGCTTCTAATGGCCAGCTGTGGTTTAAGCTCATTATCCCGCCTGGATTCACTCTATGAGCATTCACACTACAATGTGAATTCAGCTTATGGGACCCCACAGCTGAAACTAAGGGGAGATCTGCACTTTACCCCACTACAGGAAAAGGTCCCTTGCAAGTCTCCTACCTCTGCAGAGTTGTGTCAGTCACGCAGCTTCACTTGTCTCTCCAGCTCCCCTAACCAACTTCCTCCCTCCCTTGCTTTATCTTGGAAATGTTGCAACATTGCCTCAATTCCCCTTCTTTCACAAAGGAGGTTTCTGTCCTCTCTTCTGAAATAGCGCTCCCGACGTCTGCAAAGAGTCTGGATGGGTGTCAGGACCTGTGTTCCATGTGCAGTGCTTCTGGCTCTGGTCTGCAATAGGGCTCTCTGCTCTTTGGCATCTTGCCATCCGTCTCACTTGTCTCCTGTGTCCTCAGCATCTCTCACTCTTTGTTACCATCCTTCTCCTTCCCTTTCACAGAGGCACTGACTCAGCTTTTGCAATTCCCTTCCCCCTGTTTTCTGCTCCCTCCATACCCTGCCCTCTTTAAACTTCAGCTGCACTCAAGCCTTCATGTGCCATCTCCATTTCTGTGCCAGTGACTCAACTCCTGCATCTCTTTAGGACACTTCTCCCTCATCCTGCCCACTCCTTCTGGTTTCTCTGCTTGGACATTCTCTCCTCTTAATGAGGATGGCAAAATCAAACTCCATTTCTTTGCACAGTGAATGGTTCTTGACAACGACACCACCAACCACCTTTCCATCAATCTGACTTGCAAGTAAATAGAAAAGGAGGATAATTATGTATTTAATTCCTCCCTCTCCTTTTCCCATGCACTAGGGTTGCTCCAACTACTATTTCTTTTTCCTCTCTCTCATAAAGTCAAATGTTTTTTCCTTTCTTATATTCACCTGCCTTCTAGCCAGAGTTCCCGTTCACATGTCACGTCAAATGCTTTTCCCTCTAAGACTTTCAGAGCTGGTGAAAACCTGTTACTGTTTTCATTTACAGACATCCTGCAACACAAACCCCCTGCCTTGAATCTGAACCTTGAATTTGTTCTAGATCCTGTGTGACACAAGGTAACCTGCTGTAACAATTTATTTCTGTAGTTAAAATCCATATTAGAAATCTATAAAGGTTTCATCAGTTAACCCATTGTTGAGACATTTTATTTTTTATTTATTTATGACTAACCAATAGGTCAGATGCTTTTCTTGCACACGTAGGTGCCTGCAGCTCTACCAAAAAGACAGGCAGCAATACTTTCTTCTGCCCAAAATTCAGTAATAGTGCTCCTTCCCACACCCCTCCTCAAAGCAGGGGCTCTTGTGTGCTCTGAAAGCACAGACACTGATGTGCCACTACACACCTCAGTGTTCTCCTACTTAGGAATTCCTTACTCATCTATGCTAATCCCTACAGGTGTATGAAGTGTATTTCTACTGTCATTATAACTTCCTACACTTAAGTATTAAATTACCCCACGTTTCTAGCTAAAATAATTCATTTTTCTTTTAATTTTAGTGATTAAAAATGTAGCACTTTTCCTTCTCTCACATTTTACAAAGTGAGATTTCTAGTACAGTACTGTACAATAGCAACAATCCAACACATTAGAGCTATTCTGCCATCTTTTATTGTGCCTCCAGTGAAAATAAGTAAGCATCTATTTTTAGCTGTGCTACACAGAACAATCTGATAGCAGAAGCCTGTTATTGTCATTCAAAGGAACATTTGTTTAACCAGATGCACTCATGAAAAGTTATCTTAAATTTTACAGTTAATATTTTGCAGAGAAAAATTTCTGTTCCATGCAAAATCCAAATACATTGATTCACTAAGACCACATCACAGAGCAGCTGCATCTTACTCCTTTTCTTGGAGACAGATTGGAACAGCATCACCACCCCTCTGGGACATCAGAGTCATCCACAGCAAACCACGCCTCTCAGACACAGGGAAGGAATTAAGACAGTGCAATACTCTCAGCAGAAGGGTTTACTGTAGGATCTCACATCCTTAATGATTACACTGTGCACTACAAATGGAACCACTGTTCTACAGCAGCTCTTTGTAGGGAAGAGCTACAAGTTGGTTCACAGGACAGCAGGGGAGAAGGGAAGTTTAAGCTCAAAATGCACAGGTTGAACTCCTGAATGAGAAGTTGCTCAGAGTTGTGCAGACCACTTTAGTTCTCACCCAGAAAATGCTCCTCGTGCAGAAAAGGAATTTCAGCCCACAGTAAAAGCACTGGGTACTTGTGACTGGGCAAAACTGGGGTCATAGGTGGGCCTGGGGTGTAGGTGGAACAAACCAGCCTAAATGTGTGATTCATGAAGGGTCACTAAGCACAGGGAGCTCAAGGTTGCAGTGCTCCCCTGGCAGTTCCTACTGTGGTACCTGAAAGAACTAGAGGTAGCCCCAGGATGTTTTAGAAATCTTTGTATTTACCTTTGCAATTTGCTCTGTGCTCTTCTCAGCTGTTGTATCTGACAAAGAGCAGGACCAGATTCAGGGTGAGAGAAGGATTGGATGGAGTGAAAATTGTGATTAATTCCTGTCAGTACTCGCTGAGCTAACACTGAGCAAAACACACACACAGAAGGAATGTCAGTCAAAGACTATGACAATACAGGGGTGCAATTACCACTCATGGGGTAGGAAATTCCCTGAATCTCAGAATATCTTGAGGAAGAAAGGAGTATCTGGAGAAGGTGCTGGTGCATTTGCTGACATGCTGGCTGGCTGCACAAGGCAGAACCTGTCTGGTGCTGTGGGAAAGTTCAGTCTTGCCATTGCCAGACCAGTGACAAATCAGACAAGGCAGGCACAGTCTGACCATCCATGGGATCCATGTGAAACATCTCATTTCCAGATCTGGGATTAAGGCAACACAAGTCTATCAGAAAAGTGCTTTTTATTTTCTAGTTAGTAAAAATTAACAGCTGAGCCAAACTGCTCAGCAGGGAGAGAACACAAACATAATTCTTACCCTTCTCAAACGTCTGGCCCCAAACTATTTATAATCCTTCAAATTTTTTTTTAACATATGCAAGTAACTGTGTCTATTTTTCTACTTACTCTGTTTTAAACATACTGTCTCTTCTGTCCTAATGTCCACACTGACCAGGAGCAGCACTTCATCTAGTTCTCTTTATTTTAGCATCTCATTAATGCTAATGGTATCCCAGTGTATGTCTGTGTAATTATACATGGCATGTTCTCCCCTTCTGTTGGAGAATGATAGAAGGAAGGAAGAGAATCCAGAGCATGGACCTTTGAAAACACTTAGGCACCAAATTCCCACTGGAATCAAGGAATTCCAGGCTAAATCACACCTCAGGCCATAGTGAAAGAGCCATCAGGTTGCTCAAATTCTGGCTTTCTTAGTTGTGCCTTGCTGCTCTCCATTGGTTTTGCCTACAGTGGAATATACAGATTAGGATTACAAGTATGGACTAGAAAATAAGTATCTTACAGGCTATTAAGGAATGTTCATCTGAAACGTCTTTCCCATGCTGTCATAATTTATATTTCTTCATGTTTAAGCAATGCTGATGATATTTTATGAGGATTTTTATGACTTGAGGAGAGCAGAGCTGATCCCATAGCATCCTATCAAGTGTTTATTCTGTGCAGCTACATTAGAATTTAGTAGGCTGAAGAAGAACAGTGGCCAGGTAATTAATATCTTCTTAGTGTAGGTTATAAACCTGTATCAGCATCAAAAGAAGGGAACATGTATGTGTCACAGCAGGTTCAGTGAAAAGTCTTTCCAGAGCTCCCCTAAACTTAAACTTGGCTTTAACCATGGCTTTGCACTGAGTTTTTAAGTAGATGATTTTCTAGGCTTTTTCTTGATGTGAGGTGCTGTCATCTCCAGCCAAGATCAAGGGACAGATACTGTTTGTAGAATTGCTACAATCAAGTCTCTAATAGAGGTGTCAATGTCCAGGGAGTCAGAAACATGAGACAGGAAACCTTTCTACATCAGTCACAACCAGAGATTACTGCCAGGCACCCTCCTGGCTGGCTGGGGTGAAGTGAGGAGAGGCAGCAGCCAGCTCTCAAGAGACACCTGGGTTCACCTGTCAGCCCCACTGGTAAACACAGCAGCTCTCAGTGCTACTGATAAGGAGCATGCAAAGACCTCTCTCATGTTTTCTGTCCCTTAGATAATGTATAAAGGAAAGAGGCATTGTGGACATCCAGCACACCCCTCAAGGAAGGGATCTAAATATCATCATGAGCAGTGCTGAGAGAACAAATGCTCAAGGTGTTCCACAGTCAGCAAAGCCCTCTGGACTTTCAGGCTGTGCTAAGGAAGGATGCTATGGAAGAGCAGGACCAAAACTGGTGATGTGGTGAGCTGCCCATGGCTGGCTGCCAGACACCCACCCAGCCACTCTCTCACTCCCCTTCCCATCCAAAGGGCAGAGGGGAAAAATAAGGTTTTAAAAGTTTATGGGTCAAGATAAAGAACAGCAAGATCACTTACCAATTATTATCAAAGGTGAAACAGACTGAACTCAGGGAAAATCACTTTATTGACAATTAAAATCAGTTTGGATAGTGAGAAACAAAACATGACCCTCGCCCTTTCATTTTCCCTTCACCCCCTGGTTCAATTTCACTCTTTCATTCCCTATTCCTCTTTCTCTGCCCCAGTCTGAACAGTGCAGGACAGATGGGGACTGACAGGGGATTTGTGGTCAGTTCATAGGAGTTCCCTTCTGCCACTCCTTCCTCTTGATGCTTTCCCCTGTTCTGGTGCAGATTTTTCCACAGGCTGCAGTCCTTTGGGCTAAATCTGCCCTAGCATGAGCTCTCCACAAGCTGCAGTTCCTGCCAGGAGTACCTGTTCCAGCATGGGCTCTCCATGCACGTCTCTCTGCGATCTTCTCACAGATGTGTCCCCCTCCGTCCCTGCAGTGCTCAGCTGCCCAAACCTTGCTACAAAAACTCAGTATCACACACTTTGGAAAAGAGCTACCAACTCATGGAAATTATAGAAATTACAGGGTTTTATGTTGAGCACTCATAAGAAAAAGAGGAGGTCTGAGCTTCAAAACTGCACAAATTCCGTGAGACACAGCAGGTGTGTATGCAGGTCAGAACTACTTCAGTTCTTGTAAGGATGAGATGAGATCCAGAAAGATGTGTGGGCAATGCCTGATGTATTTTGAAACTATTGAAGCAAATGCCTTATTTTGCAAACCAGATAATGGGTAGCTTTCATCTGACCTAACTTCAGATATCTGCAAGGGAGGTGTCTTGATCTGAGCCACTCACCCTTTGGAGGTAAAAAAACCCCCAAAAACAAAAAGAGATGGAGGCCCCCAGAGAGTGTGATTCACTTGACCTAATTTAAAGAGATGAGTCACATGCTGGTAGTACCTAATTCCTCCCCAGAAATTATAAAGGCAACCAACTCCAGTGCACAGGTTACATGAACCCCATCCAATATGCCCAATAAAAACATTTCCCATTAAGCTATTTTGATTAAATAATACTAATTAAAATTCTCCTGCTTTAGTGTATTAGCCAGCTAATCAACTCTTTTAGGAGGAGCTCTTCCTACAGGCCAGTAGGATTTAACTCTGTTCATTAGAGATCTTCCTCTGAAACTTCTGGTACTGACAGTGTGGGGCACAACAGAGCAGGGACTTTGTTCTGCAGGACTCCTGTGCCCTCGGTGTAGAATACAGCCCTGTTTCCATGGATACAGGAGGATGGCAGGACCTAAACTGTGGTTTATGGCAATACCACTGCACCTACTTTTAAATAATACTTTTACAGCTCGTCCCTGTTGGTAAAGAGAAGTGATGCCTTAGGTTTTAACTCATAATTTTCAAATCCTGTACTGCTGAGTGTGTAACTCTGAAGTTTCTTGTAGCCTGCTCATTTCTGCTCTCTCGTGCTAGCAGACATAACAAAGCCTCTCTGGGCCTGCTCTTCAAGGACACCCACATCATCCTAGGCCCAAAAAGTATAAACCAAAGAGCCCCTAAGGGGGGCAAGGGGAGGGGAAATTACATCATTAACTGAAGCTTTAATTGGAGAATTAACCCTGATATGCAAATGAATCAAACCTATAAAAGTGTGAAGAACTGGTGACCTGCCATCCATCTTGGGGTCCATTTTGGCAGTAGCCTGTGGCTCCCCAGGAGGTACCTCTGAAGGCCTTTCAAATAAATACCTACTTTCATTCCCTTACTCCTGTCTCGTCTCTGTTTATAGGAGGCCTCAATGCATCAGAAGTGAAGATGAGTTCTTTGTTCTGATCATTACATTTTATCAAAATGACCTTGCTGTTGCTGGAAGGCTTTGCAAAACCGATGAAATGTTCCTGCAACAGCAGGAAGACATCTAAATTTGATGTTTCTAGCTCTTTTCATACTGTTTTTCTTCTGGAGGGTATCTTTTTCCAACATGACAGGGTTTGCAGGGCTCAGATGAGCCTGTTGCTAAGAAACAAGTCCCAACTGTGCCTTTAAAACTCTGCCTTTAAACATACAGCTCAAGGAAATGTTTTTCTTTTCATTTCACTGTATTGTGTGTTTTTATTATGACTTCTTTTAACTTCGATCTGACTCTTGAGGTTACATTTCTATCACTATCTTCTGGGAAAGGACTTTTTCTATTGTTTATACAGTGCCATGGTCACCTACACAGTTGCAGAAATAATATTTTTTAAAATTCTATTATTTAGAGGTCACAGTAAGGCCTCATTTTGCGCACAATTGTGGTGCAAACAAGAAGGAGTACAGAGCCTACTTACTGCAAATATTGTTTAATACTAAACTACAAAGCACAGGATAAATCAGTGCTCTTGCAACTGGCAAGCCCAAGCTGCACCTGTGCTTGCCTGGCTTTGGGTTTTGGTGTGGGGGTTTTTTTTTTGCCATATACTAACTAAAAGTTAAAAAGTTAATGCTGAAGCCCCTCGTGTGTGTGCAAGATAGTTTATGGCTCTCACAGGCATAAAGCAGATCACAGAAACATGTGAGGGAGCAACCAGCACATCCAAACTAAAAACTGCTTTGTCCATCATACCTATTTCCTGTGTTTTCATTAATGCATGGCACAGACAAACACCTCTCCTCTCATTGAACACAAAGTCCAAGAGTGATGGAGGGAGTTCATTAATAACAGTTTTCCTGGAAGAGATTAATAGAAACTAAAGTGTGGCTGCATTATTTGAGGCGCTGAATTCTGCAAGAAGTCTGTGTATATTCTCTTGCCAGTTTTGCCACCAACTTCCTGGACAACCTGGATATTTCCCCTGAATTCTCCACTCAGATTACAGACAGTCTTAAGTGTGCAATATCATAACATTCCCTTCTGGATCATAACAGGACTTGAGTGTAGTCTGCACCTCACAAAGCTACTGAAGTAATAATGTGTGTATGTGGCACTTAGGGACAATGCTTAGGGGTGGCTGTGATGGGTTAATGATTGGACTCAATGATTTTGAAGATCTTTTTCTGCCTAAATGATACTATGATTCTATGAAAAAACTGCTTAACTACCTGCTGGGCACTTCTTACACCAGTAAATAGCGAACTTCTCAGGAAAGATTTAAATCACAGTCACTGGAGTAAGTTATCATGTCATTTAGGTATCATTTCTTTTACAAAATGTACTGCAGAACATTTACTACATTTACCACTACTTACATTGTGTGATGAAGTGTCATAAATATTTAAAACAAACCCACATTCATAAAGGAGAAAGAAGATTAAGTTTTATGATGCAGCATGAACCAGATTTTTAGCTTTGGCTGCTGGCTAATTTGAGGAATACAATTCTCAGTGAGTGTGCAGCTTGGTACTGCAACTTGGGAAGAGTCTTCCCTGGTTTAAAGGGCACAGAGCTCAGCTCTGCAATTCTTCTTTATAGTAAATAATACAGGAGTAAACTCAAGGGGCCAGCTCAATGTTACTAGAAGCAAAAGAGGTGAGCAGGGGTGAGACAAAATAGTTCTAGAGCTGCAACAGCACATTGCCCTGTAAGTTGT
This sequence comes from Lanius collurio, assembly GCA_020086605.1. Lineage (NCBI taxonomy): Eukaryota > Metazoa > Chordata > Aves > Passeriformes > Laniidae > Lanius > Lanius collurio. Next base: position 1,520,419 of record JACBWW010000067.1, read on the forward strand.
GGATTCTCACCTCTAACAAGCGAGTTAAGCTTGCAACAGGAACCTTTTGTACCTGTTTTGCACTGGTTCATATGATGGGTTGGTGTCCCAAGCAGTGTGACCTGGAACCTACAGAGCAACTGGAAAGGAGACACCCTCTCTGTGCAGTTCTGCCTTGGTGCAGAGAGTAAATGAGCACTGAAAGAACATCTGGTGGATTGAAAGCGTTGATGTGAGACCAGAATGCAGACACACACATGTATTGTACCAAAAATACCATGTTTTAGTTAATACACAGAAGAAAAAGCTTTTACTCCTTGTGTCAGCACAACTTTTAGTCATCACAGCCTCAGTAAGAGAAGGATTCCCTGTGTAATTGCTGAGCAAGAGTGGTTTCTGGGAACTAATGCTTGTTCTAAACTCCACTCCCAGCTCCACCACAGCTTTCTTCTAAGTCTCAGCTGCACACAGCACAAGGAGACAGATCCTACTTTTAACTGCACTGCCTTGAATTTACCATCCAAAGTGGAAATACTGAGGCTTAGCTCTGACGGAAACGAGCATTTGCTCATCGGCGCCGTTGTGTGAAGGCATTATTTGGGTCAGGATGGGCTGAAGCCATGGACTGGCTGAACCCAGAGTCCCCCATTCTGCTCTCTGCACCCATGGCTTGGTTCAAGCTGTGCTCTGCACGTGTGCAGCTGTCCACACCTCTGCAGGGTGGGTGTAAAAACACACGGATTTTTTGTGGCAATATGTGATGTAAGGGGTTGACTCTCCAGGCACAAGAATCAGCTCCCCATGTACAGCTGACCAAAAAACAAGAAGCAAGTTAGATCACCTCAGGGAGTCAGGAGAATCCATTTCCACATTGTTTCTGTGGGATGTGTGTGGGACCAAGTGAAATAAGTACTCAGGTGCAAGTCAATGTATAAAATTACATTCTGACTTTTAAAAGAGGAAAACAAGAGACTGTTTTTATACTCTCAACTGACAATGATTGTAGTCCCTGTGCTCTTTTCTCTCTTTTACATGAGACAAGAAACCATCCCACCAGCTCTCTGCAGCCACAATGAAATTTCAGTAGGAGGAAAAAAAAAATCCCGTGATGCTGAGTCTAAAATACTGTTTTTAAAAAAGTTTAGTTCTTGTTTTGTCAAAACCTTGCTAAACCTTCCCTGGCATTGATCAGTTTGTCGGATGCAGAGCTAAAGCAGAAATACATGCAGCAAAAAAAGCATCATCAGCTTTGGACTACACACAGGAAGATTTGGCAATGCTTTCACAATTAAACAGATCAAGAGAGGTAACTTAATGGCCCAATCCAGAGAATCCACACTCATCAAACTAACTACATTGGAGAAAATGTTCCAAGTCTTTCAGTGGATTACTCAGTGACTAGTCTGCTGCAAATCGATTTGGAAACGAGTCTGCTTTGTTGCAATCATCTCAAAAAGACAGAAGGAAAGTATGGGGAACCATGCTGATCCCTCAGCCAGGGAGGGATTGTCCTCTGGCTACAGCTCACAAATGTCTCAATTTGTGACCATTCCTTTCTCACCATCCTAAATCCTTTGTGAACCCCTCTCACTAAGACAGCAATTCCAGAGTGTGTAGCAGGGCAATGAGAGTTGTGTGTCCTCACAGCTGCTTTGTGTAGGGCCAAAAAGGTCCAGCTGTACTTTTAGCCAGAATTTAGTCTTCACATTCTTGGAACCGATTTTCAAAGGAAACTTGAAGTCTCCTCACTCCAAAACAGTGTTCACAAGAAGACATGAAAAAAACCAAAAAATCTAATTTACAGGGAATATAAATATATATAACTCAATCCAAGAGCTTTATTTTTCCTTATTATAGTGAACTTGTCCTGATCACTATCAGTGAGAGGTCTGACTCTATGGGCCTCTCTGCACTGTGATTTCTGTGGGGCCAAGTAACCATCTCTGTTCCCCACACAGCATAGCAAATACAATGTTGGATAGTCACATCCAAAATATCATGTTTATGGAAATCAAATTGTCATGGCAACAGAAGAGGCCTTGCAAGTATTTTTAAAATAGCAAATTAACAAAGCCAATTTATGAAATATAAAATCCATTCTTTTATGAATACTCTTAAACAGATACAACAAATGGTTTTCTACCTACAGAAGGCTTTCCTTTAATGCTATGATCTCAGTTCACCATAGTGGCATATGTAATAGATATGCATGGAAATAAATACACATTTTACACTTAAACCAGGAAAATATTTCAGCTGGACAGTATCATACTAATGTGATCAGTTAGCTTATTTCAAGTAAAATGTTATCACAAAAACATCATGATTCATACTTTGTGAAATTACTGAACTTTTTAACTTAGTGAACTTGTAACAATGGCTCGTTATAAGCTATCTATTAGTGAACAGTAAATCTCAGTTCTTCAAAGGCTTATTAACACTAACACTCAGTAAAAATGTACAAACACTTTTTTAAAACAACATTCTTGTTTGGTCCAATTGATTTTTTTTCCCCAACACAATCACAAGATTAATTTGACCATTTAGTCCTTTTGCATTCTTTAAAAATTTATTTGTGTTTTAACTAAAACAAAATTTATTATCCACAATCTCAAAGCATTTTTAAGTTTTGTGTGGGTATTCACCAATGCTTGTGGCCAACTGAGAGTTCAGCCCAGAAAAAACAACAGTGAGAGGCTGGATAATGACCTGACACATTTAAACTCATGTTCCTAAAGATGGCCTTAGCCCCCTGCACAATTCCTTGTATCAGCATTATTTCTGAAGTTGGAAATGCAGTACAGGATGAACCCCTGCAGAGAATGCGATTCTATTTCCAGGAGTTCCACTATTGATGCCATTCACCATTTCCTCTAACAAAATTTGACCATGATCCTCTCCAGGCATATCCTCTGGGTATGTTTACTCTGGGACTTTTAATTTAAGTTAATGTATCACCCATCAGTTTTTATCAACCACCTCATTTATATTTACTTTATTTCATGATCATATGCTGAAAGACATGGATGTCCATGGTTTTGTCTAATATGGCAGTTGTAAATTAATTAGTAATGTGTCCTCTTCTTTAAATTTAAAAGCTCAGTATAATTTTGCCATCCTTCAGTGCTGAAAAATCATGACTCAGATTCCCAAAAACGGAGAATTTTAAAAAAGGCAATTCATTCTTTCTTCCCACAGCCTCCTTTTTTTTTTTTTTTCTTTTGAGACAGGATCATTATCTTCAAATCCTGCTCCACAGCCACAAGAGTTACATTTTTTTCTTTTCCTGAAAGCAAAGATTCTCATCTAATCAAGAGCCTCAGGGGACAAGATTCTAAGGAAACACCAAATGTTGTGTGACTTGGGGTTGCATTGCCAGGCCTTTTGAGGAGCTATCAAGTAGTTAAGAGAGAAATTGTTTGATTTGTAACTCCTTTGGAATGGAAACACTGAGTCTGAACTGCCTTTATTACAAGGCCTACATTGCTGAAGGAAGGAGAGCAGCTTCTAAGTGGTAATATGTAGAGAGAACAAACTATGGAAATGAGTATTTTAAATCAAATATTCGAGTTCTGTCCACTTATTTTTTCCTTGACTCTACACAGAATGAAACCTAAGTTTATATCATGAGAAATCAACAAGTGAAATATAACTAGATAGAATGTCATGTGATTTTTTTCTCAAGTTCTCACAGTATTTTCATTTTGGACCTCCACAGGTAACATAAACGCTCACAAACCCTGGCAAGGGGAAGAGGGATTAATTTCTTCCCTTAATGAAAAAACTCCTTATCTTCAGCAGAACCAGGGAAATTCATGTTTCACACTCCTGCAATCTCTAGAGCAAGGTCAATGACACAAACTTTTATTCCTCCTGTGAGGCTGGGCCCTAAGCCTGTCAGTGTTTCAAAGCCATTTGGACAATGGCCTTAATAATATGCTTTAACTCAGTCAGCCCTGAACTGGGCAGGCAGCTGGAGAAGATGGTAGTTGTAGGTCCAAATGAAATAGTCCATTCTGCTTTGACCAGCATCTTTGCACAGTGCTACAACCAAGTCTGTAGACATCCACCATGGTGCTGCAACTGTGTCACCTTGGAGTTGTAAAGTTCTACAATGAAGACAAGTCCAAAGACAAGAGAAAAAATGTCATCTGTCGGATTGACTTCTTAATTGAATATAAGACAAGAAAGCTCTTTTCATTATCTCTTTTCCAGGTTACCACTGAATATAAGTTTTCATAAATAATTGCAAACTCCAGCCCCTTTTACAAACCTTAGGACTATTTGAGAAGCCCTTTACCATCCAATCACTTGCTTCTCCACAAAATTCAAAACTGGGTACAGATTCTAAAATTCACCTTTGTTTCAGCCACTGCCAACTGCGGGTGTGTTTGTGTTCAGTGTCCTGCACTCAGTCTGATGGGTAAGGAGGACCCTGAAGAACCTGGTTTCAGCTTCCTGCTCCTCCCTTTACAATCCTGAACAGCTACAGAAACTCTCAAAGCTCTTCTCATGGTGGAGAGATTAAATGGCAGCAAGCTGCTGCAGGCAATGGTGCTTCATCAGGCTTTGTAAATCTCTCCAACACCCACTGATTCAGAGCAGGAGAAAATTCACTTCCTTCCTGCATCCAGACTAGGAAAAATTCACCTGTCAAAAGCACTCTCCTCATCCAAGTTACTTTTACCTTCAAATCCTTTCACTCATTTTCTCCCTTGCTGCAAGAAGTTCCAGCTCTTTTGCCTTCTCACTGAATCTCTGCAAATGTACTTTTCTGCTTCTGGACGTGTTTCTGTTTCTCTCCACGTCACACCCTTCGTCTGGAACAGCTTTCTAGCCACCTTAAAATTCAGCTGGTTTACTTGGCCATTTAACAGCTCTTCTCTGTTGCCTGCTCCCACCTTCACTCTTAATGTTCAAGTACATCTGTCCAAACTGCATTAAATGACAAACAAGATTACAAGATGCTGAGCAAACCCTGTCTCCTTATGTGTTCATTAAGTAATGAATATCTCCACAGAGCTGCTCCAACAACAGCAGGGAGCAAAAACCACTGAACAAAAACGTCCCTGGCCATTTCTTTTGTCTTCTATATTGGTGGAGACAGAAGGCATGAGGGAGGCAGAGAAACTTGTTTGCATTTTAGCTGGTCTGGCACTGACAGCAACTCAAAGGCTGCAGCGCTGGGTTAGTGCACAGCTTGACAGCAAAATGAACCAAAAAGTAATTTTGAATGCAAGTGGAGCTCAACAGCTCACTTTTACCAACTGCAAGAAGCTAGGAGAAAAACTAACCAAAGGACAGAAACAGTACTAAATATTTGAACCAAGGAGCTACAAACTTGAAATACTTTTGCATTTATTCAGATCACTAATTATCTGTGAACCTCTTTTGAGTTTTCCAGGACTCTAGGTGTCGTTCTAGGTGGTCCAGACACTTCACGGCACAAAAATATTCCAGACTACCCAGTGGTGGTAAGATTGTGGAATGACTGTTCAATTCCATCAGCCAAGTAAGTTATGTAATACAACTAGATTTCTCACTTACATCTCTGTTATAAAAATAAAAGAAAATAAAATAGGAAGTTAATGGTCTTCTGCTTGCTGAAAAGAACAAAGACCTGCAGGTGCAGAAACCTGAGATTCAGCTGTTCTTGTGCCCAACTTTAGCTCACTGTGAGGATGATCTACAGCTGATACCACCGGTACCAGTAATGGAGCAGTAGCCTGGATGCACACACTTTACTGCAGGTCTCATTTCCCACCTTGCACAAGCACAAGAACAAATCACCATAAAGAACTTCTTGACCTTTTCAGTGGAAAATACAAAACCTGACAGAGCGAAGTCTACTGGCAATAGGTTTGCTTTGTTTAATTATGCTCCCATAAATAAACAGCTTGTTTCTGCAGACTACCAGCATCACAGGCTGAAAGGCAATGTTAGCTAAAAAACTGCAGCAGTAAAGTTCACAAACATAAATTCACACAAACACTCAAGAAAACCTTTGTTTTCCACAAATGAGCTGGTAAATCACACAGATTCATTAGTTTGCATGTGTATAAGGAAAAAAATATTTTAAAGGATCATCAAAACCAAAAGTAGTTTTAGATTTTAATGCACAGATGTCTGAAAGCCCAAATTTCTTTTTTGCACTGTTTGCTCTACTGTAGATAACAAAATGAGTTTTTTCCTTGAAATTCTTTGTTTCAATAATGAAGGCAATGGATGCTTGCTTGAGGCATCTATTTACCATTCCAATCACAAAAAATAAAATGGGTATTGGTAATTTTATGCAGATCTTATCCCTTCAATTTTCCCAAGTGTTGTATTCTGTACTTCTATTCATCTCTTTGGAGAGCTCATTCTGCTCAGGAGAGCCTTGGTTTCTAATGAGAAGATGCCTGGCTTCTATAAACCAAGTATTAAAGCCACATTCACACAGCTGAAGGTACAGTGCTTGAACTCCATCAAGACTGAACAAACAGATGCCAGAAGACTCGTGATACGGAGCTGACACACCCGGGAATGGGAGAGCTGCACTGTGGAACCGTGGAAGAAAAAAGTTCACTGGGTTGGGAATCACCCTTTCTTTCTGTAGCTGCTGGGAGAGGCTGTCACTCCTGAACTCCTGCACGGGCTATTTCGTGGCACATGGGTGGCTGCTCTCCTACCCTGCGGTAACATAATTTTATGCTACGTATTTCAATTACTCCCTGCATAAAAATAGCGTACATGTGTAATGCAGGCTGTGATCCAAAAGTCCACCCCCTTCCTGACAGGAGCGATTAATCTTGGAGAATACCTCAGACTTTCAGATAATTTCACTCACTTCTCACATTTCCCTCAAGTTCCCCCCCTCTTCGTTTACCCCCTCCCACACACGTGATGTCGAGAGAAGGAAGAGCAGAGAGGAAGGAGGGCAAGATTCCCATGTATCAGCTCCAGGAATGACAAGGAGCCAGATCTTCTCCCACGCTGACTGGCACACGGCAGCTCCAAGAGAACACAGTCTGCCAGCTAAAGGGCACGGCCAGCCCTTCTCCCATTTGCCATCTGCAGTGCTGCAGGGCTGGAGGTGCACACTGCTCAATCCTGCAGGAACGGGAGAACTGGATACACTTCCACCTCTGCTGACAGCATCCTCTTCCATTCTCTAGAGCTCATCACTGTATGATTTGGCCTTGCTGCCTCAGAGCCTGCTTCAAAACCCAAAGGCAGAGCAGAGGTCGCAATGCCTGTGCCAGAGCTGGAGCTAGAACTGGAGGGCACGATGGCTTTGCCACAGCACCCAGCGACTCCTCCCTCACCTCCCTCTCTTACTATCTCCTCTCTTTATGAACCTGAGCTTGGGACACCTTCACTAAAGCTCAGTCCTATAGCCCTGTTAGACAGAGATGAGAAAGACTGCACTGGACCATGGAAAACTGATCCAAAGCATTTCCAAGTGGTTGCACCTATCACAGCGAATGGAGGGAATGTGTAATTTCAAGGCTATTCTGCAAAACAGATTACAAGTAGATGGGCTAATCAAGATGTTTTACACTGCATTTGGTCTGAATTTTAAGTTTTGGCAAGGCAAAAGTTAACATATCCCCTGAGTATGAAAAAGTTCCTATGAACTACATCTTTTGTAACATGTATGGAAAGAGTTGTTAAAATCCAGTTTACAATGCATCTTAAAACCTGCAGTTCTGGGTTATTACATAAAACCCTGAAAATTAACCAACTGAAAAAAATAAACTGACTGTAAACAAAGAGAAAGTGTTACTTCTCCTGTCCAGTAGAGTACTACTGCAGAACATAAATAGCACAAATGAAAAATAAACAAGATATTTAAAATTCTCATATTTTACCCTCACAGGTGACTTCCATAACACAGGAAAGATAATTTAACTGAAAAATTAGAGGCTTTCAGATGCTGAGAGTCTGCCCAAGGATTTGTTAGCCTGCATCAGACTGCAATTTCTATTTGGATATCACTGCTCTGAGGCACGGGGCACTAATGAAAACCTCAAATGCACCAGTCTCCTAGCAGTGGAAAACTTGATTTATTCAATATTGCCCATTTTCTTGTCTACTCTGGAGGTTTCTGACCCTTCTTTGCAATTGCACTGCAGAGTCTACACATGAATGACAACTACATGCAAAACAGATGAGTGATTAATTTAGGGACTGAGAAATAGAGGGCTTCCATTAACACCTAAACACAGTCACACTCTCCAACTAAGCAGGCAGAAATACACAGCAAGCCTGTGAAAGATCATTTTAACATGTTATAAATCTGGACTACAAGAACTGATGGGAATTTTGCCATTTACTTCACGGGGAACAGGCTCACATCCCTGATGTGAGTACTTCACACCACTGCAAATCTTATCTATTTTACAAGTGCTGCTCAGCTCATTGAGATGGCTGAAGTGCAACAATGACACAAAATCTCTTTTTACCTTGAACATTCCTGCCAGTAGATTTGTGATCCTCCTGTTTCCCCTTGTGTGTGGGCTATGTGATATATGACAGGATGTGGCTGAGATTGTAAATAGCTGTATTCTAGTCAGGTGTATCATCTCAGAGTAAGTTTTCTCTCAAAATGCATGCAAAATTGGCAACTTCATTAACAGAACATTTTATTTACGTACAAACTAAGTGCATTGCTTTGCATACAGAGCTTGGGATGCATCTCCACAACAGTGCGTTTTGCCAGTCTGTAGGGATGCCACAGGGAAGGATTTATTTTGATTTGTAGTTTGTTTGTTTTGCTACTTTTGCAACAGAGTTCCAGGAGGAACAGTGGTACAGCCAGCCTGATTGTACTGCTGAAATCACTGCATCCAAGGGAAAACAAGTTTCTTTAAAATGTCCACCTGTTAAAAAAAGCCCCCAAAATAGAATTAAAACCATTTTGTGCTGGTCCAGCCTGTCAGTGGTTACACAGCCAACATGGCTGCATTGTCCAGATTCAACTCCCAAGCTTTCAACCAGCATGGGCTGGGAGCCCTGATCTTTAGGAAGGAAGCACTATCTGCTGTCCTTCTTTAGGCACCTTCCATGTGAGGGAAGGCACAACACTGGCTACCTCTGGCAGACCCACAGCAGCAGCCAGAGAAGAGCTCCGGGCATGGAACCACGTTTCAAGCCAATTCCGACATGAGGATGACTTATGGGGGTCTACCCTAGCGGGATGAAGGGAGAACACTGAGGGTTTTCTGGTGTGCTGTGAAAAGCAGCGCAGTGTCAGATCATTCAGACAAGGAAAAGGGCGTGGTAAGTCAGGCTTTTTTTCCTGTACGTCTACGGTGAAGATGTGGTGTCTTCTATGCCAACAGAAAACAACATTCACTTTGAAAACTCTGGTTTTGAACTTCTGTCTCTGAAGTGGGAAACTAAGCCCCAGGAAACCTAAAACCCCGTGAGAGCACTCAACTCCAGAGTTTGTCTTTGGTTCATCACTCCAGGTTCTTCAGGTGACTGCACACAAGGGATGTGCAAACAACACACCCGAGTACAATGCATTGCATCTGGAAGCACACATACCAGTCCTTGCACAGGAAAACTCAGAGGTATTTCAGAAGGTGCAAGTTTTCCTCAGGAATACATCCACAGGTTCAGAGCAAGCACGCTGGAATTGCAATGACTTGTACATGTTGCACACACTATCCCACCCACACTTAAGTAGTACTTTAAGCAGAACTTTAAGAATTTCAGACTTGTTAAAGATTTAAGCCACCTGAAACACATGAAGTAATTAAAGGCAGGCAGTAGCTCATTAAAAGCAGGGCTAAGTGGAAGATACTCTCGTATCACAAGAAAGGCTTCTGCAGTGGCCACAGTCGCAGAAACAGGAGCCAGAAATGGACTATGAGAGAGCTGAGGTACGGGTTAATGAGTTATGGATTATTTTGATTGGGTTTTTATTAATGTGGTTACTTTGCTTTCAGCTAGAATATTGGTATTTAGCCTTGTGTTCCAGGGGCTTTTGTAGTCTTCAAACTGTAGGCTCCTGTTGCAATTCCTAATTAAAGAGGAGGAAAAGGAAATATAGAAAGGATGCATGCCAATTTAAGGATGTGTTACCTGAGCTCACGAGAGACTTTGTATTGAGAAACTGCAAATTCCCAGTTTCTCTGGACAACGGTTCTAACATTTTCCTGGGGTCTCCATAGAAAACCCGGGACGATGGGCTCTGGAAGCTCACCTTAGCTAGCGATTGATGTGGTCACCCTGAGCTTTGGTCCTCTGACTAAAATCACAGTTCGCGAGACCCCGAACAGCTGAATCCCTTCTAATCCGCATGATCTCCGCGAGGCGAGAACGGAGGGGTCGGAAGGCGCGGGGGATGCTCTGTCCGCGGTGGCGGAGCGGTGTCGGGCCGGTGTCCCAGCCACGGTCCCCGCTGCCGTGCGAGGGAAACGCGACCCTCGCCCGCTCCTCTCGGTGGGGTGTGGACGCTGCCCGCTCCCCGGGGACCCCGCAGGGCGCTGCCCCGGCCCCCGACGCGAAACTTTGCGGAGGGGCTCCCGCCTCCCTCCTTTCCTCCATCCCTCCCCGCGGTGCCGTCGGGGAAAGTTGCCGCCGAGGCGGGGTCCGGCAGCCCGGGCGGCCCCGCCGGGGCGAAGCAGCCGCAGGTGGGGAGGGGGACCCCGCGCCGTGGCCACCTTCTCCCTCTCCCTCCCGCAGCATCCTTACCCAGCCCCGGCACGAAGGTGTTGAGGAAGAGACAGATGACGGCCACGGGGAACGGCATGTAGGGGATGGCGGCGCGTAGGGGGCCCTTCTTCTCCCGGACCTGCACCACCACCCCGCTGGAAGGGGCCGTGCCGCCCCGGCTGGGCTCCGCGGCCGCCGCGCTCTCGCCGTCTTTGGGCGAGGGCTCCATGGCCGGTGCGGCCGTGCCCCGGCGGGACCGCAGCTCCCGCCGCCGAGCGCGCTCCCGCCGCCAGGCGCGGCCCCGCCTGCGCGCCCCCCGCGCCGACCCCTCCCCGCCCTCCGCCCGCCCCTCGCGGGGCTGGATCCCGCCTGCGTCCCGGCTGATTCCCGAGCCCCTCGCCGGGCGCGCCGCTTCCCCGAGCGCTGCCCGCAGCCGTGCGCCCCTCGCCTCGTCCCGCCTGGGCAGCGAGAACCAGGGCAAGGCGCTGTCCCGTTCCCCCGCTGGAATGGGGAAAGACAGCTCCGAAGGAGGGAGCGCAGAAGCGGTGGAAGATCGTGCCCCGTGCGCCCTTAAAAGTTGAAGGTGTAAGAAAAGGTGTAAATTAAACCTACACGCGTTTATTTTTTGAAAATCCCTACGGTGAGGAGGAAAAGGGAGGAGAGCCACAAGAATTGTAAGGCAAAGAAAAAGTGTGTCCCTGGAGAGCTAATCGCGGTTTAGGACAGTGTGGAAATGTGTATTCATTCCTCGGTGCCAAGAGACGATGCGTGGCTTTGTAGGGCTGGTGATTATTGTTCAGCACAGAATTCAGTGGGTGAAATGGGAGCAAAACTTGAGCATGTCTAGGTGAAAAAAAAAAAAAAGACAATATTGTCACTGCAGATGGAATTCAGCAGAGAAAACAGGGAAAATATTAAAGGTATTAATCCTGATATAAAATGTAAGTGTGACACATATACAGGATTTTTGCATGAGAGAGACGGTAGTCTATGTCCTGCTGTGCGTTTGGAAGCTGTGTTTTTGCCGAGGAATTCCTGCTAGGAATTTAGATTTTAAGAGAAACCTTGAACTACTTTGTTTATGCCACTTGAATACCACCTGACAAATGTGTTATTCAGCAGTTTAATTGATTAGAATACAGATTAGCTCAACGAAAAAGGTGGGTAAGCTAAATGAGAGACATGTAGAATCTTCTTCTGAGGTTACATTATTTTATTTTTCTACTTACTGGGCTTCAAACCACAAAAACATAGACACTCATGTAAAATCTCTCCTTTTTAACAACAGGTTTTCTTTGCTTGTCTTCTTCTTTGCTATTTTCTTATCTCTTTATTTTCTTTGCTTATCTTTTGGCTTGTCGTCTGAGTGCATTTCATCCAAAGAATCTTCTGACTTTAAGCACATATGACTTTTTTTGTGGAAGCACAAAGTTTGGACATGTTTCTGAAACATATTAACCAAACTGGCTTTTCTTGTTTTTTTTAATGGTGACATTTATTTCTATCAAAATAGTTCGTGACTGCCTAGACCCCATATTGCCTAGACAAAAAGCTGTTGGAGAGCTGCACCTTTCTCTTGGAAAGGTCTGATCTAACTGATAGAGACTCTGACTTTCTCTGCTGGTTGATCGAACCACAGTCAGATGAGCCATCCTTATGGCACGAATATGGATTAATTAGAGCATGTACAAAGCAGAATCCAAGTTGGAACACAATCAATAACTTGCAGTGACACAATTCTCTATAGGTTCTGGAAATGGTGTGTGGGTGAGCCCACATCACCAGCAGTAAAAGCAAGCAAAAAGGCCATTGTGAGAGTAGCCCAAACAGAAAATCAAAGACGAAGATTAATGAAAACAATATTTTGTCAGCAATACTTAATAACAAGTCGGCTTTTATGGAGCATTTCCTTGGAATATCTCAAAGCATGTGACAGATGTGAGTTAATTCATTTACTTCTCCAAGAGTAGCTGGCAGTATGTAAGGCTTCCTCTACCCACGATTAAAATGCCACCACTCCTAGACTGAGCTGCATCGTTAATTTTGCTCTGCCGGTGCTCGTGGAAGTTCTCGGGCGCCTCAGGCAGAAGTTATGACTGCCTCCCAAGTATATTAAGGATACCAGCGTGTAACAAGTGGTGACATTTCCAGGCTTTTCTAAATAAGCAAATTGGTGGCAACATTACTCTGCCGAGGCTGCTCCTCGCTCCCTGAGCAGTGCGTGACAGCCATGCAAAGCATCTCGTGCTGAGCGTGCTGCGTGCCTCACTCTGGCTGAGGAGACAGGAGGCTGTGCTGGAGAGCTGAAACCAGGAAAGGCAGGGATCCATGGAAAGGTATGCTGGGACCTAAGCAAGGAAATGAAGCCCAGGGCTGAATTTTTTTTTTTTTTTTTTAATGAAAATAAGGTTATTGTTTATAAAATACAGTGATATTTGTGTGTACTAGTACTCAGATTTCTTCAGATTTGATCTTTTAAAATGTTCATTTTGCTTCTCAGCATGAAAACAGCTCACAGAACTTATATATATATGTATATCAAACATTATTTTTCTGCGGTTGAGACAAAAAATGGTTCAAAAACCAGCAACAAACAAACCCAACCTGAATTTAAAGTGGTGTTTCAGACCACAGAACTCCCCTGGCACACCAGTGTGGCACTAGTCTATTGACACACAGGGCTGGGGACACATCCTCCTCCAGTCTTCTCTATGGAGAAGTGCTGCAAGATGCACTGTAAAGCTGAAGACAAATAGCTCTGCTGTGTCAAGGGCAGGCACAAAAGAATCTTCTGGATATCTGGTGAAAGGGTAGGTGGTGCTTGCCCAGGTGGCAGCAAGGACTTCCTGGCAGATGGCTGGGCCTTAAAACCAGAGGAGTCTGGCCTCTGACTTCCTCTGGTCTTGCAAAGAGTACCTGTAGTTGTCTGTTCCTCGATAAGGAGGCGTGAACAGAGAACACAGAGAACCTGTGTGTGAAATAGCTCTGTCTCGGAGCTGACAAGGCTTAAGCTGGACCTTCTGATTGATAGTGATGGCCTCATTGCAAAGGCTTTGTGGTGAGTTACACTGCCTGTGGGTGTTGCTGGGGGAAGTAGATGCTGGGGCTTTGATCAATATCCCAAGAGTTTCATATCCATCAGGCCTGAGGTACTCTGACGTGTGGCTTGTGTCCACCAAACACCCAGTCAGAGGAGGCTAATATCCTAACTGAGAGCTGGAGAAGGGATTTGTTATGGTCACTAGCTGATTTTATCATGGGAGTTTTCCCCTTTGTTTTCCACAGAGGCTAAATAAGCTGTGTTTCAAACGTTTTGCAGTTATGGACATTTTGAGTTGTACACTAAAGGGTGAAGGAAGTGTTGTCAGGCCAAAGGGAATTAAGACCTGCTAGTTGTATTCATTTACCCTGCGGCTGTAGAATGATCTTTTCTTCTTTCCCTGCTTGTCCTAGTATTTGAATTGTTCTTATAGAGAACAAGTTGTTCAATGGATAATTAGAGATGCTGCAAAAGGAAGGGATGGTGGTTCTCTATTACAGTGCTCTGAGGACTGGGCACACCACAGTCTGCCTCTGACTTTGGAAAGGGGGGAAAAAACTCCTAAAAACTGAATGAATACCAATGACATGCCCACAGCAACCAGGGGTTCATCTGTTTTAAATGCACCCTACTCCGGAGCTTGGGTTCTTTCCAAAGCAGTTTTGAGTATCTCACAAGTATGTTAAGAGATACAAAAATAGATGCAAACACAAATCCTTAGAAGTGTTATTAACAAGACAATAAGGAGCCAAGCGGAGCTGCTGCTCACTAACAATCCCTGAGGGACAGGAGGAGCCCTGCAGTCTGCACTCCAGAACAGCCATGTAAATCCAGCATGGCTCCACACGCTGTGACTGAAAGCAGAGCCTGGCTCAAGCAGTACAGCATTCTCCTAACAGAAAAGATCAATTAATTTCATTCATGTGCAGGAGGTTAGACTTATGTCTGCCACTAGAAAATCCATTGTACCCCCTGAAATTTGGGCTGGCAGAGCCCTGTGTCCTCACAGAGACCAACGTACCCCTGTGCAGGGGAATGACTTATTTAAGTGCCACCTGTGGCCCGTGTCAGATCAGTGCCTTGGGACGGTCATGACACTGAGACCTCATAAATTGCTTTTGTCCTACAAATGTCAGACAGTCACATGGGGCTGGGTTTGTGACTCGGTGAGCTTTTCCTGGTGCAAATGAGAGCTATGCTTATTGTTGACACAGTACATGGGTATATCCTGCACACAGAAGATTTCCCACTAGTTAAAAAAAGAAAAAAAAAGGATTCTTTGTGTTCCATCTGGGGTAAATCCTACATTGATTCCACTGGGAAAAACAGTAGCTTCATATTTATTAATTCATCTTCTGTTCCATGAGTGTCAAAACAACAGGAAATCCTGGTTTCCATAAATTTCTATTAGCTTAAGACTTTTAATAGTGGCATTTGCAGCTGTGGCCTGCTATGTCTTGAAAACACATGATTCTACCAAGATCACCAAGAAATGCTTAGGACTCTAGGACGCATCTGTTCCTCTGGCTCCTGCCTTCCTTCCCAGGCTTCAGTTAAAGCATCCCTTCATCCTTACAGCCTGTGCAAAAGGAATTGCAGTGGTTTCTGGGAAATGCAAGGACCTTGTCATAACAGTCCTCATGTTTTAATACATGTAGCTCACTTTCCTTCTTCTCAACTCACTGTTCATGCAGTTGTTCTTCCTCCAAACAGCTTTGGACTGTTATGTATTGATCCCATGTATCTCTGCTGGGCTCTGTAACATCCCCTAAACTCACCCAATGTGAACTGTGTAGCTTGGAGAGAGAAAATGCACAGTAAGTAAATTCTCCTAGCAGAGAAACTGGGACAAGAGTCAGGAAAATCTGTACTTATTGTAACAATGATAAGATAGGTGAGGAAAGAAGACAGGCACTAGGGAAATATTCTGGACAGGCCTAAAGAAATTCTGCAAGCACAAACCTTCCCTTGACCCATTTTGAGTCATCCATGCTTGCCCTGAAAGTAGAGTAGATTCCCCAGGGCTTAGTTTCTGTCTTCCTGCTTTCAGAGTTGTCCAAAAAGGGGAGATATGAATGAAAATCTGGAGCTTAATCTATTGCATCACAGCTTATAATTTGGGTCTGTCTCCAGTTCAGTTGTGGTTTAGAGTAGTGTGGCTTAAGCTTAATGTCAGTCTTCATCTGTCCAAATGATTTGACAACACCTCTAGAATGATCTCCAGAGATTTATTCTGGAATTTGTCATGGGTTAACAAAGATATTAACCTGTACTGAAACCTTCAATAGTGTCAGGCAGCTGCATCATGTAAGACAAAGAAAGCAACCTGACCAGAATCAGTTTCTACCCTGCTTGTCCACTAACACCAGCTGCTTGTCCAATGGGCACCCTTTGCTCTGAATTGTATCCCATGGATAATTTTTTGCCACTGAAATAATGTCCTTTGTCTTAATCTTCCCTTTGTTCTTCCCTATCATTAAGTCTTTTGGATGGAAATAGACACAAATGACAAAATTTAGAGGCAGATCTTAATTTATTCTCAAACACTCAAAAAAATCTTTAAGAAAGAAAAGGAGGTCCTTGCTCTATTAATGCTTTGCTACCTGATTTTTTCCCCCTAATTTATTTTCTGCCATTGAAACAAACACACTTATGGAAAACATCAGGAGGGCTATAAACACATCAGTAACACTATAAACAACAGCTGCTGTGTCACAGGGGGTGAGCTTGTGGCACTGGCCATTTGTTTTGCTGCCAATTAATTTTTAGCAATGTCTCTATGCCCATCTGAGCTTATGGAGATTCTGTTATGCCACTGAAAAGTTCATTTTTCTTATTTTTCTTGATGTAACTCATTGCCCCCTTTTCCAGCACCTTTCTCTGTGAAACTTTCTACCTTACAACATAGCATAACACTTTGTTACTGATTTAGCATTCTGTGGACTTCCATCATGTTCTTTGATTTGAGCTATCCTCCCCAGCACGAACTAATTATTGATCACAGGCATTATGTGATGCTCCTGGGCATTCACTTTTTTTAAGTCTGGGCAGTACAAAGATTCTAGGTGTTAACTCTTGTGACATTTAGTAGTTTGGATTATTCAGTCCTCTTACACCATGGTTCAGCAGATCAGTTGCTGTGCTAAGAAATGCCCAAGGCTTTCTGGCATAAACTGTGTTTTCCAAGTTTATTCCTGCACCTCACAAAACACAGTCTCCTTCCCCCCCCGCCCCCTTCTTTTCTACTGAGGGAAATCTTCTTGTCAAATCCAGCATCTCCACATGCTGATGCCTTTTTTTCTTTCAGCCTTGCCCTCTAGCTTCTGGTGCCAGCTTTATTCTGACACTGCCAAATTGCTGCTGAAAGCCAAGATAAGACCCTGTTCCTTCAAGAGCTTTTAACCTCACTCAAAATAGATAAGTAGTTTCCTTAACATAGATAAGTTTGGTGTTGCAGCTAGTGGAGAGGCAGATTATTCAGTCTCCTAGGAATTATCAAATCTACTTAAACTGAGCATTTGTTTCTATGGTTAAATTTAGGGGAAACCTGTAGAAAAAATTGGGTATCTTCATCCAT
The DNA here is from genome assembly GCA_020086605.1 of Lanius collurio. Taxonomy (NCBI): domain Eukaryota; kingdom Metazoa; phylum Chordata; class Aves; order Passeriformes; family Laniidae; genus Lanius; species Lanius collurio. The sequence continues at coordinate 1,537,662 of JACBWW010000067.1, forward strand.
TTTGCATCCTTTCTGCTTTTCCTTTTCTGGAGGACAAGAATCTAATGGCTAAGTACACTTTGTGCAAGGTAGAACCAAGCATCTCTGTGTATGGTTTCCTGAGTGAGTATATTTTGCCAGCGACTGTTACTTAAAAGCTGAATACTGTTACCACTATGCTCTGGGCAGGGCTACCCTGAGGGGCATAGGAAGGATGCAAAAGACTAAAGTAAATCCCAGCAGAACTGCAGGTGAGTGAGAGAGAGACACCACAGCTCATAGAGGAGCGTTAATGAGCAGCAGCAGGCAACTAAAATTATGTGACAGGGAAATAATTTTTCTGTGCAGTGAAGCACCTTTAAATTTAGGTGCCTGAAAGATTAAACAGTCCTGAAAGGTAAGCAGGAATGGATTACTGGGTGGATTTAGTGGCTTTAGGATGTCTGAGTTATGACTTAAGGCAGTGTTTGGACAGATGAGATTCCCTTCATTTTACACTTGGATTGGCCCCCTTAAGGTCATTCTTGGACATGTTTTCTACCATGAGATGAGATGGGAGCTTTTTGTACACAGGCTGTTTCTCTCAGATTTAGTCTGAGGGAGGCAAATGATGTTCTGTGGCTTGAGAACCACAGCAGTCTATCAGTTAAACTACTGCAAAGCAGTCACGCTCTGCCTTAAGTGAAATTGCGCCTTAGATCAATTTTTTTGCCTCTTACATAGTACTTCTTACTTCTCAATAAAAGCTAGTTCAGACAGGATTAAATGTTAGGTATTGTAAGACAGCCCTTTCAGAAAGCTGTGAAATAGAAAAGCATATGCTGCTCCCCTTTCTTGGGATTTGCTTGAATCGTGATGCTGAAGAGGCTGATTTGCCAGCACACATGAATTTTGATCCTGGAGAAAGGTACCCATCTCTTTGACAGCTGTGAGGAATCAAATTTATCAACACAGGAAAACTGGAAACGAGTTCTCTTCCTCGTACTGTTCTGCCCCTTATCTGGCAGGACCAGTAATAAAAATCAGTTAAAGGTCCAGAAGTGTGAGTCATTCAGTCTTTGTTTCTCTGCCACGGTTGCCCATAACTTTGTAGTCTCAGCTGGATGGGAATCAGCAGCTCCTGTGGCACAGGTCATGTCAGATGAGGTGTAAGCCATAAGCCCGGCTGGGTAGCTCAGGGGTTTCCAGCGGGATGGGCAGTGTTATGCATGAAACAGAAGATGTTTTATATTCTCTTAAGCACAGCTTCCTGGGCTCTGATCCATGCTGAAGGTTTTGTCCAGCCCTTTGTGGGACAGCAGTAGGTCTCCAGCCTGTTCCAAGTTATAGAAATCCTCAGCAGGAGTTTAATAGTTTCAAGCAGACTTGCTGAGAACAGATTTGAAGGGTTTTGCCTGAGGAATGCCTTCTTGAGATCACTGATAGTCTGTGATGGGCAAGAATTTCAGGGGGTTTTGTGATATAAACCCAGGGGACTTCAAGCTTTCCAGTGGGGATGGGACTCATTGAGAGGGCATCCTGTGATACAAAGGGGAGGCCTCTTATTCTGCTCATGATGGAGAAGTTTTAAATATACACTGTCAAGTATTCATTGCAACATGAACTTTCTCTGCTGCCAATTCTCTCTCTCTCTTACGAGCAAGTAAGGAACTTAATTTTCTGAGGCTGTACTAGCTCATTTTGCAAATCCTGCACTGACATACAGCAGATTGTAGCAATGTTCTATAGCTATTAGGAATTAAAATAGGAGAAAAATGGCATTTTTAAGCTTGTTCAGCAAAAGAAGAAATTGCAAATCTTCACTTGAAGCTTAATGCACCCAACCAGCTTTGGCAAGAGTTGCAAATGTTAAAGTGAAGGTTGTCATAATCAGCAAGGCAATCATGGCAGAAGGTGCTGCTCAGGCAGTGGGAGCTGACATTAGCAGTGTGCAGAGGGACTGGAAGTCCTGCTGTAAGTGGACTCAGGCAAGGGGAAGGAAGGCTGCCTCATTTGTTTTAGCAGGTCATCCAACTTTGTGCTACCAATGTGCTACCAATACACTATCAGTCTAAACCACTGCCTGCTAAGCTATATTTATTTTCTTCCTGAGATTCATCTACTTCTTTTTTATTTCTCATGCCAGAGCTGGAAGATTACTTTAAATTGCTTTTTGGCATAGAAAAAAACACCTGTGTAAATTCCTTTTAATCTAGGATGGGATTAATGTTGCATTTGCTGATCTTGTGAACTATTCTCGCCCACAGGAAGCCTATACCTGCTACATTGATTTTAAGAGATGAGTCAAGTGCAATGGGGACTGGGCAGGAAGTATTCCCAAAACCCTGAAAGGGGTGTTTATGGTGGAAATTATCCCATTTCTGGATTTCTTGGGCAAAAAGGGGTAGCAGCTAGATAGAAGCTGGACGGAGGACTATGGTGAGCTCGGGGAAAGACTACCATAACTGCTTTTGTTTTCAAAGGCTGAGGGAGCGAGGACAGCCTGCAGTTTTCTACCCTTGAATAAAATTGCCTAATTTAATCTGAACCACTTTATTTCAGGGGGATTGCAATTTTCAGTGGTGCTTTCCATCCCAAGGTGGTTGTCTGTGCTAGAGGAGACCTAGGGGTCTTTGCTGAGGAAATAGACTGAGCTCTGTGTCACAAATAGCTGGCAAAAAATTTCACTACAGTGTCTGATACCCCTGGGCTCTATAGGAATGCTGTCTGAGGCAGCTGGAATACTTATTAATGATATGGTTGTAGGGAACTGTCCAGTCATGTCACCAGAGACTGAGATTCAATTACATGATCTCACCCTAAGCATTCTAGTGCCTTATCTGCAAGACCAATGAGCATTCCTCCTGTGAAAACCTTGTTCTGGTTGCTTGGGAAACTTTGCTCCAATATGCTTCTGCATTGAACAGCCTTCTCTGTTAGATTTCACTGCATTTAAGAGAGCATTTTAAATGCCCAATTAAACTGGAAAATCCATGTTCAACAGATCTAAGTGGGATTCTCCATTTAGTCATTATCATTAATGACATCATAACTTCCTGAGTCGTTCCTGTGTGTCCTTAATTAACACCTCTGTTCTGTGTCTATCCCCTCATTGTGGAAGTGAAGCTGTGGGTTTTTTCCTGATTTTTGGATCCCTCATAGACCTCAATATGCACCAGCACCTCCCTGACCCACGAGGTCCAATTCACTTCTGGTCTCTCTGGTTGCTTTCTAACACTCTTGTCCTAGAGCCCATGTCCCATCCCTCTTACTCAGCAGCAACACAAACTTCTGTGGACAGCAGCTTTCCCCAAAGATGTTTGCTGCCTTTTGAGATGGACACCTTGCAAGTGGCTGCAACTGTGTGAAGTTTTTCCCTGTGAAAAGCTGTATTCTCAGGAGTTTTACTTTCCCATGCCACATTCAGCACAGCTTTTACTCAGACCAGGCAGGGCTTATTTCATTCAGTTGTCCATGTGAAAGTGGCAGAGTTGAAGTGATGGATCTCACTCCTTTGATTCATATGCTGCTGTATTTTTTTGTATTTTTAGTTTTGTTTTTTTTTTTTTTAGTTAATTGCTTGATTTTTCTGAGACAGATCCCATCTGGCCCTGATGTTTTGTCAGCTTTGTGACATTCTAAAAAATTTTATAACTATTTCTGGCATTATCTCAATTTCTGACTATTTCTGCTTTCTTCCTGAAAATGTATGGCTGTTCTTGGCATCTTCTCCACATTCCCCATTCCATATAAACATTGCACAGATAACTTGTTTTATCCATGTCTGCTTCTTCTGTATATAATTTACCTTTCTACTCTGCTGAGGAGCTGTCCCCTCCAACATGCCATGTTTTCAGCTATCTGTAATTCCTCTTTGTCAGAGGGAGCAGTAGTTCTGTCAGCCACCACTTGCTGCTTTGCCCATCAGCTTCCTGTACACTTCTGATTTTTGACTCTCTTCAGAGGTTTCTGCTCACCTCAGGTAGTCTGCCTGGGATTTTGATCCCAAATTGCGTTCCAGCACACAGAAAAGGAATATTTGTGATTGTAAACTTTGCAGTGTTCTTTTTATTTCCAAACCAGATTGATTTAACACTAGAAATCCTTAAAATACCTTTCAAATTATCTAAGTGTGGAAAACATACCTTCAAGGGGAGATCAACGGAAGATTTGATCACTTTGCATAAATGTCTACATGGAGAGTGATGTGAATGTGGGGAAGGCTTTTCAGCCCTTTGACAAAGGCACAAGCAGATGGCTCATTTCCAGTCTAGTTTTGCCTTTCTTAGGGTGACATGTTTGATGTCTCTCTTGCTTATGAATGAAAATTTAAGCTTGCAGAGGTTAAATAGAAGCACCAGCTTCCTATAGACTGATCCCAAATCTCTTTTCTCCTTTTATTAATTAATACCATTCCCATGGGTACTTTTGAAGTTGTTTGCTGCTGTACCCCAAGCTCTACTTTCTATGTAAAATTAATCTGGAGCTCTTTGGCCAGTTCATAACCTTGAATATTTTTTTTTCTTTTTTTGAGATACTGAGATATTCTTCTCTCTGTATCCCTAATCTATTGTCCTTATGCCTCCTGTTCAGCTGGGGAAGCTTTCCAACCTGAGATGTTTTTGTGCACATATAAAGGATTCATGACATCACACACTTGCATATTTCCATGGTTTTGGTGTGATGGTTGAACTCTCTCAATGCATACTCCTCAGTGACTCCAATTTAGTGGAGAGCTAAGAATCCAGCAAGTTGCAGGTGGTGTGCCTGAAAGAGAGGCAGCAAATAGGCCTTGCAATTGGGAACTACTATGAGTCTGCAAAAGCCTGTCCCTGCTGGCAGGGACTGAAGTGGTTTGATAGCTCTGTCAGTATTGTCAGCAGCATGACAATACTTCAGGAGAGCTTTGAAAACTTCCCCTGTATTTTTCTCTTGTCAATAGATTTGTTATTATTTGGTGTTTGCTGGCCTTTCTATAGGTTTGGGAGAGACTCCTGACAGAAATATTGTCAGAGTAAACTCCCCTGCATTCTAGGGAGGAGGGGGAGGGGGAAAATCAATCTGAACACTGAAATAAAATCTTAATTAGTAACATTTGGAGGGACTTTATGCAGTAGAGCAGAACTCGATCCAGCCCAGCGCTGTGCCAGGTGCTGTGACTTCCAATGACCCGTGTTCAGCTTGGCTTTCCAAAGGTATTTTTGTGAATCTGTGTTGATCTACATGTGCCTTTTAGATCTAGGCAAGATCTGACCTCCTCAGGCCTTGGTGGTTTCCCACAAGACCAGTTTGTACCTGTATCTGTGCTAATTCCCTCACGACATGTTATCTACTGTAGAATCATATTTTGGGGCTTTCTCAGGAGAAAGTGGAAGAAAACGTCCCATAAAACCCATATGGATCTGTTGGATACCAAGGGTGCATCAACAGTATCTCAGTAGGGCTGGAGAGCAGCAATAGGAGGAATATTGGGATTTGTAGGGGAAATTGAGTGGGTAGGATCTCTCTCACTTAGTCTCTTAGCAACAGCAGGCCCAACGGGTATGGCACTGTTTGCTGGGGCTGTGCAGCCCCCTTTGTCAGAGAAGAGCAGAACTTTAGCACAGAGGAGATGGGGAAATGAGGGGAGGAAGAGTCAGTAAGTACATGAACCATATCACTCTGGGGGAGAAATGATGAAAGGCAGCTTACCAAGTACACAACCATCAATGGAGGGGTTATTCTTTAAGCAGCAATGGGATGGCAATGAGAAAAGGGCTCTCACAAGGCACGTGTGCAGCCCTGGACTTCATTTATACCCCTTCCTGTGCATACTCCCCACCGGGGCTTTTGACATGGGTAGGTACCATTAGTGAATGTCTGAGCTGGGCAGCTCACCTGACCCCAGAGCACTGCCTGGCTCCCCTGTGCCTTGCCTGCAGCACGATTGGGTGACCCCAAGACCTCCTCCTCAGTCCATCCTGCCCCTACACCACAGCACAGTGGGAGACTGCACGAGCAGAGGCTGAACTTCAGTGCATCTGCCACTAAGATGCTTGAGCCCCAAACTTTTCTTTTGCATTACAAACTCTTGCAGAGCTGGTTTCTGAGGGTCTGTCCCAATGAATTTCTCGGGCCTGGAGAGTTCAATGTGCAACACTGTGCCCACAGGCTGTGTTTTGCAGCTGAATCTGTGATCCTCTGTTCACAGTAGTGGTGACTGTGGTAATGCCAACATGCATATTGGAACACAAGACTGAATCACACATAAGTCATTTCCCACATTATTGCTCTTCTGAAGTATGGGGTATGTTTGCTATCCAGCAGGTAGGCTGTGTTTTTTTTCCTTTATGTAAATAGTGGGATTTTTGTATATAAAATACCCTAAGTCATTGTGGGAAAGGAGAGGTGAAGAATGGTATTCATGTCCCATCCTCTTATGTTCTGCTTCACCTTCTTCCTCCTTCTGAAAAAATATCAATGCAATTTTTCCTCTGGAATGGTGCCATTTGCTTCTTTATACCTGGAGAGGTATTGTGTTAAATCCATAATGAATCATTATAGGTGGCAGTGGCAGCATAATGGCAGCTTCCAAAGACCCTCTTTTTCACAGCTGCCAGGTTGATGCTGAATTAAAGTGCCTTCAGAATGGCAGTATTATTTCTTTCTTACCTTTATACCTTTCCTTGTTTTTTTCTTTTTTTTTAATGCCACATTAACACATAAAACAGAAAAGGAAAAAGGATTCTTATTTTTGCTGTAAACCTTCTCTTTGTGGCTGTTAATGGCTTTGGGAATGACGACATGCAAAGTATTCCAGAAGGCAAAATCAGAACTTGAAGTCAGAGTTGTAGTCTCAGCTGTCTATCCTGGCACTGGCTGTTATAGTTGGATCTCAGCTTCTCTGCAAACACAGACCCTGAATTCTCTTTAAAACTTATTGAGACCCAGCTCTGAGCACTGTGACAACCCTCACACTGCCGATCTCCTGTTCAACATGTTGACATTTACTTATGACTGCAGGTGTTATCTGCCTCCACTCTCCTTCCAAAATATCCCCAAAATGTAAGTTTTTAAGGTGACTGGTACTGTGTTGAAAGGGGAAATTCTTCAATGCTGGCAGCCTGAGAGACTGTCTTCCATATCTGATCCCTCTTGAGGGAGAGAATTATGCACCTACAGCATATCTGCAGCTACCACTGATCCTAGATGTAACTGAGTTGTAAAGAGAATTGTAAAGAGACCTGATCCTTGGCACCTCTAACTTAGACTATCCTATGCTTGGCTTCAGGATGTGTTCCTGTATAAATCAATCTGTGTAATAGCTACAGGTGAGTAGTCTTTTATACTGTAAGTCACTGTAATATCTGTCCCAATAATGGATGAAAATTGTCCTGTGTTGCACTGCTGCCATGTCTGACTGTGCTGTGAATCAGGCAGTGAGAGAGAGCAAATAGAGATGGTGCCATTGGCCCATCAGGTGTTAAAAGAAGAATTTAGCAAAAATGAATGTACTGGAAAGGAGAGAAGGGATGTATGTGCGTGAAACTGCAAAAGAAATGCTCTGAATCTGTGATCAGTAGTGGTCTATGTATGGTAAGAATCTGATATGTCAAAGGAGATGCTGGAAAAACCTGGTAAAGGAGCTAAAAACCAAACTGTATTTGTGAAAAACTTCTGAAAGCATGTAGTCAACCAGCAGGCCTACCTAGGGCTCCATGAGCTTCCTTAATAAAATCAGTAACTACTTCCAAAAGCAGCCAGCTTGATACCCATACTGAAAGGTGCTAGGTAGGATCCTGACAGCCTTCTGTCAGGCTGGGGTTTCCTCCAGAGAGCAGGAAAATCTCTTTAAATGCTAACTAAAAACAATTCTGTAAGAAGCCTGAAAGAAGACAATAGATAAAAATCATCAGGAGTCTTTAAAAAGAGATTGATGTCCTGTAGTATATATAAATCAATGCTGCTTCAAACAACATTAGTGAGAAATTTGGCTCCATAGCCCTGGCATTTGTCTTTTAAGCTTGAAAAATTGAGGGCTTACTCTGCAAAACATTGATTATAAGGAATATAGAAGCTCACCATTACTTTTGAAGCATGTCTGTGCCATAACATTTGCTTTGAAATCCCCGAGTCTGTATGGCAGCAGAGAAATGACCCACAGACTCATCCTCTGCCTCAGAAACGTGTCCTGTCTCTCACATCAGCCAAGCAAAAGAAAATCTACAAAGAGTGCTGAGCTGAGAGTTCTGCTGGTAGTGCCAGCCACAGGACAAAACCCAGCTCATTCCCCTGTGCTTGCTGCTTCATTAGTAAAGATAAGATTTACAAAAGCACGTAGGACAGATAAACTGAGTAAGAATCCCTTCTGTAAACTCAGAATTCTGAACTGGCTTTTTAAGGTGTTTCCAGCAAACTCTATTTCCAGAGTTCAGAGGAGAGCCTGTCAAAACATTCCATGTTTATTGTATTGCTCAGGCAGTGTGGAGAAGGTGAGGCCAGTGTTTTCCACAGGGTTGTCATGAGGAAAGGGGAACTGCAGCATCATAACTGAATCTCTCTGTGAGGTTGATCTAAAAGAGGGTGAAAAGTGACTTGCACCTGGTATTTGTATCAAGATGGGAAAAGATCCTCTCATTCCTTTTCAATATGTATAAAGTCCCATCCTGAAATCTGTACTCAGCCAGGAATTCCTGGGAGGTTCACTGTAAGGAACACAAAGGTCTCTGCTGCAAAGCCTCTGTGTATTGACCCACTTCTGATTGAGCAACTCTGCATCACTGTCAGGGGTTTGGTTTTCTCACTGGAAGAGACTTTTGCCCACTGCTGTGCTAAACATGTTTGAGATTGAGTTGGAGCTCTGGATCATGACTGTGTGCACCTAGAAACTGAATCCAAGTGTGAACTCTCCATCCAGGAAAGTCCTCTAGGGCAGGTTAATTATTCTGATGACACAAAATGAACTTCACAGGGTAACAGTTCATGAGAGTATTTCTTCAACAGCACAGGTGGTGGAGTCATGTCCCTGGAGGCCTTTAAGGAAAGGACTCAGGGCCATGGTCTGGGTGACAAGGTGCTGTTTGGTCATAGGCTGGACTCAATCTCAGAGGTTTTAACAACCTAATTGATTCTGTGAAAGGCTCTGCACCTTGGCCTTACAGATCACTCAGGAGCCAACAAGTCTCATTCTAACTTAAATATGTGAGCATTCCTTTGCACACCAGGTTTTTTTACATCACTGCTCAAGCCATGCAGTCTCTGCCACATTCCTGAGTTGTATTTACGGCTCTACTCCTACTCTTCTCTAAGTCCCACCTTTTCTAAGTGACCAACTGAAGCATTTGAATTTCCTTCTATTTCAAATTCAGCAACTCAACTTGACCCTTTAAAATAGATACTGAAGCAGTGTTTAAACTAAATGCCATTTCTAAGCAAACACCCACAGAGTTATTAGGCATTTGCTCAACAGAGTACATCCAAGTTACATTAAAAGGACCAAGCTGAGACCCATCTGCTTTTTAAATATTAATTGGCTCAGTCCCCAAAACCAAAAGTGGTAATATTTTTTTTTTTTAACTGGGGGTTGTGATTGTCTTCTCAGAGATTTTACAAGAGAAGATTAATTTCCCTCTTTAGCAGTACTTGGCATGACCCACAACTGTTCCTAATGGGACTGCCTGGCTAGGAGAATGTGTTTTTACCAGTACTCTAAAGTGCAGTTAGTAGTAATGCAGAGAGGATTATGCTCACTTTTGCAAGATCAGGTTTGCTGTCCTAATGGAAGGGAAAAAATGCTGTGCTCAAATCTTCATCTGGGTAAACTTGAGAAATGATGTGGCTTTCTGTGGGGAGGACCTTTCACAGAAGCTGAATAAAACTTGAAAAACGGTCAGTGTTTTTCAAGCAAAGAAGAAATTGAACAGCTTCAAAATGAAAACTGCCTTGTGACGTTTTCATATTATTAAGATTTTTTTTTTAAGTGTGACAATGGTTAATTTTTAACATGATCAGCTGGGTTTTCATTTTAAAAATGGTCATTAGTAACTTATATTTTGGAGTTAGAGAATCAAATGCTATTCTAAAAGCATCTTTACAAAAGCCTCCTTCAAACCACAACTCTGCGTTAAAAGCTTTACATATTTTCACCTAGAAAGCAATGAACACTGCTGAACAGTCCTGAGAAAAACACTTGAGGAGTATCTGTGTTTAGGTGAAAAGGGCAGAAGTGAATTCATTACTTTAGTACCCGCATCTTTGTTAAGGTAAACAAAACTGCAGCATTATGAAACAATGCATTTTACTTGGACAATGATGGTTTGGGAGCTAATGATGGTTTTGCTCTTATGACAGTAAATGCAGTATTATTTTTAAGAGATGACAGACATGTGCAAGAACTTTCCAGAGGCAAAAGGAAGATCCAGTAACTTAGACTAAATATATATATATATATATATTTAACAACCTTTCATTTTGGATGAACCTTTGAAAGTAATCCAAACTTGGCCAGCATAGGAAAGATGGGTCCATGTCACTGAGATGTGTCCAAGTTACAAGACATCAAATGTAAGGAGACATTTCAACCATAGGTCATGCAACCAGTCCTGCTTAAGGGATCTATACCTACAAACACAAACAAATTTGTCATGTATCCCTCAGATAAGATGTTCTCTCTGAGCAATCCCAGGACATGGCTCCAACAGCTCACCCAGTAAGCTCCAGCGTGGATTTCTCACCAGTTGATCTGAGGCCAAGGGACTGGTAGCTGTTGAATCATTCGCTGCAAGAAACATGATTCAGTGATGCATTTTCATCTGAAAGAGCAGAGCATTGGTGCATTGCATGGAGCTGAGTGCCAGCCCCAAGGTTTTGACACCCAGTCACTGCTATGACTTTCAAAGCAAACTTCCTTCCCTGCTTGTTCTCAGTGTCAACACAGATGATCCATTTGGTGTCACAGCCACCAATGGGAGCTCAGTGACCCATTGCTTTTGTGTTCACTTCTATCAAGTGTCTGTACTGAAGCTGTAATTTAATGTTGTCCCACCAGTTTATGAAATTAATGAACCCAGAGATGAGAAGGAGGACATATTTTTACTACTCCTTAAAGTGGATGGCCTGCTGTCTGCCTTGTGTTATCCTGTGCTGTGACCCACCACATTCCCAAGCAGGAAATTCTTAGTCTGTTCTGAGCTTGGGTAGATGTCTTTGTGAGGTACCTGTCATCCATTAGTTATTTTCTTTCAAAGCAATAATGAGGATGTAACTTTGGATGCTGTTCCTCAAAAAAAAATAACTTTAAAAATCCACAAAAATCTTGCAAAAGCGGTCATAAAGATACTAGTGTTGAAGTGGCAGCTTTTAACTGTACAGGGCTGTTCTAGGAAAAAAAGTTTACCAATAATGTTCAACCATTGTCGACATGCTTCTCTGTGGTTTGATATCCTCATGGAATTCTCCAAGGAAAACAAAATATCCATGTTCCCAATAAGATTGTACAAGCCAAGGAAAGCAGCTGACCAGGCTGTTCTCCAAACTTTTCATAGAGGTTGGCAGAAATTGTTCTTCTGGTGGCTCTTTATTGCAATATCAGTTTACCTTTTCTTGTGGTTTTAATCTCAAAAACTAGAAGAAAATTAGAAAATTTAGAAGCCATTGCTGATGAAGGAGTGAGTAAATAGCATGTCTGTGAGTACTTTTGCTTTTATTGAGTATTGTTTTCATTAGAAAACAAGAAGCATGTACTGGGACTTTTAAGGATGGAGATAATGGATATTAAACTGATGTTTTTGTCAGCAATAAATTAAAAATTTTACTGCTTTTTGTAAGTGCCAGTTTGTCATACTTTACAAGGGAACATCAGAAAGGCCACATTTGCTCAGAGTAAAGGTCCATCTGGCTCAGCATCCTGTCCCTGGGTAGTAGCCAAGAAATTATGGCTAGGGGTGAGTATGAGAACACAGAAAATCAGTAGCAATTCTTCAGGATACATCTCCAGCCATGAGCTGCCAGTGACTCATGAACTTTCAGTCTTTCTGTCTCAGTGCATCTTCCAAGACCAACAGCATCCTGGTTTGTATGTGAGGGAAAGAAAAGGGTAGATTTTGTAGATCCTGAGGTGTCTGTTTTTAGTGATGCCCATGGGGTGCTCAAAGGAGAGGAGCTGCTTGTGCTCCTCAGCCAGTCCATATAAATCACAGACAGCAGTGGTTCCCATTCATTCTCCATCTTATCTCTTTCCAGCATCTGTGACTTATCTCCTCCTGGTCATATACGAGCTGACTCTCTGCTCAGAAAGAGGATACATTGCCTGTTTTTCTTATTCTTCCCTCAACATCCCTTGGCTCTCTTCTGTTATCTACTCTCTCATCAGGCAAAGATGAGCCATTTCCCCACTGCACACACCCCTAGGTTGGCTGGAATATGTGCCAGGGGAGAATAAAACCAGCTCTCCTCACAGTATTTCCAACAAGGACAGGTCCAGGGATCTCTGTGCAGGCCTGGTGCTCTCCCCAAGGCTGGAAGACTGAAGCTGGGAGGTTCATCTGCCTGTGAAATTAGTCCAGGAAAAGGTATCTGTGTTTGTGAGCACACCTCTTAGCACAGAGTTTTTCTGTAAAGCCTTAGACTGTATAAAGCCTATGCTGAGGTCTGAGCCAGCTTAATCCAGGATACTACATCCAGCAAGATTAGTGGCAATCAAAACCTTGTAGGTGAGAAAAGCAGATGCTCAATCAAATATGAAGTAACTCATCTGGAAGGCATATCCTGTGGTGTAGTTTTAAATTAACAGCCTTTTTTTCAGTTTGCTGTAGGCAGCAGACTGGTGAAGCTCTGAATGCAGACCCCTGTATGATCTAAGGTTTGCAGGTGCACTGTCTTTCTAAAGTGAAATTGAAACATTGCAGAAGTTGGTACAGCTTGCAGATGCAGCAAAGGAACGTGTAACTGGAGTGAGAGAATGCATCCAGCAGAAAAATTCTCATCTGTGGTGTTAATAGGTTGTTAGAATGGGAATAATATATTAGAGAGCTTTCCCTGTAAGTGCCTTGTCATGGGCATAATTAAAGGGGTGTAACACACATCAGTGGGGGCCTGGAACAATCTGCTGTGTGGCTTGTGTTTGGTCCAAATTACTGTAATGCTCTTCCTTGGGTCAGCAGGACATGGGGCTTCTGGCAGTTTAAAACTGAATTTGCCCCTCCAAGGAGGGACTTGCATGTACATGTGCAAGAGCAATGTGTGGGCAGTGCTGGTGTTGTCTTGCCTTCTCCTCACAGCTGAGTGAACACGGGTGAGCACACCCTCAGTGGGCATGGATGCTGTCGATAGACATCTGCTAAGAACTGGACTGAGATCCTCCAACCTTTCCACAGCAATTGCTGAACAGATGGTGAGCCATCATCCTTGTTATTTTTCGTTCCAAATTCATGGAGAGATGTGAGCTGGCAATTTCTTTTTCTCAGCTGGGGACCAACAGATCTTTGGAAGTCAAAACATTGTTATTATCCCATTAATTTCTAGGGAATTGTTAAGATTTGGGTGCCTCATTCTAAGTACATAGACAGGACAGAGGCTAGTAGGAATTCCCAAACTGTTTAAGTCATTATGGATCTAATTTTGGCATAAATCTGAAAGACATACCTGAATTTCCTTTGTCCCAATCCCAAGCCCACATTTTGCTGAAAAGGGCATTGTTTGGGTGTTTTCAGGTGGATGAAAAGTTACTATCCCTGCTCCCAGCTTCTTCTGGCAATAACTGTTCATGATACACTCCTGATTTTTGTAGTGACCTGCTGAAAGTGCCTTACCTGTAGTCATTTTCTATCATGTTGGAAAAGAGGATGTGTGTGCATCCAGTGGCGATCTCTGGTTCAGGCTAACTTTTAAACCCCTTTATCAAGCATTCATCTGATGACACCGTTCAAGTCAGATGGGTAGAAAAGTAAATAAAAAGTTCTTGATGAACCATTTAAAGTGCCAAAGCTGAGCTGAGAAGCTAAAACCACAAGCATTGTCTCTGTTAGACAGCAAGGCAACAGAAGCTACAACGAACGCTCTTACATAACGAAGCAATTATGTTTTCTCAGTCTCACAAGTTTTTGACAACACAGCTTTCTCAGGCTTTTACTGATAACACTTTGAGGCTCTTCAGGGAAAGTATGATAAATAAGCAGTCACTATTCCAAGTGTGGTTTTGATCACCAATTTTTATGGAAGAAATATCTTGTGTTCTAAATCTACGCTGATACACTTTCATACCTGAGAAAGGTCACGTAGCTGTCACTGAGGGAAGTTGCAAGTCAATAAGGGAAGATCCCTTTTGGCCCTAGAAACAAAACAAAAAAGCCATTGTATCTATGGAGGGAAGCCAGAAGCCTGGGTTAATTCTCATGGTTAAAAGAGAACTAAGTAATGAAGCTGTCAGAAAGTTTCTACAAGCTATTTTTTATCCTAATCTTCCTGAAATATTAAATTGCATGAGCTGCAGTAGCAGGCTCCCCAGACAAAACTGTTCCACACACACAAGTTAAAAATAAATTATAAATGGCTCTGTACAGGAAAATGTAATTCTTCCCATCAAAGCATTGAATGGACTGTGTAGAACATGTCTCTTAGGGCTTATAGAAACACCTAGAGAAGGCTGCCATTTGTTGTTCTAAGGAAATAAAAATTAATATTTGTGGCTGAATTTGGCATTAATCTTTGAAAAGCAGCAAAGGCAACTAGGACTTCTTAAGCTAATGTGGAAAAATAAAGATGATTATTAAACTCAGACTCCAGATGCAAAAGGGTGTTGTGTGGGTGTTTTGGAGATCCAGATGTGAAATTGCACGTGTTCTAATTTGGCAGCTCAAGCACACCTCTGTGCTAAGAGCAGGGCCCCTAAGGACTTAGCCTGTTTTCAGAATGCATCACCTCTTCAAACCCTGGGAATGCCAGGAGTGTGTGCAGAGAGCCCAAGCACTGGATGCATCAGCACTCCCTTAGGTGTGCAAGTGTGGATTTCTGAAGGCACATTCTCCTGGTCTTAATTGCTCTGGGAGGGGGAGAAGGAGCTCGGAGTGTTCTGTAGTGCTCAGCTGCCTCCAGAGCTCACACTCCTTTGGGGCCAGACTCAGAGGTATATCGAGCACCTGCAGCTCCCTGCCACGTTCTCTAGAAACTCCAGGAGGCTGCTGGAGGGGTCAGCATTTGGTTCTCTCCTAATAGTGGTTATTCCCAAGTGCCTGGGAGAATAAAACCTGTAGGTTTGGTGTTGTTGCAGGCAGACAAAAGGACAAAATTACTGAATCCAAGTGAAATTGCTGGCAGGTTTTCTAAGATAAAGTACAGACTGCTACCTGTAAAAATACCTATATATATAATTTAGTTCTTTGTGGGATAATAATTCTTAGCTCTTTTATAACCACAGCTGGCAAGGACTCCCTCTGGACGTATTTTGAATTGTAGTAGCTATAATAACTCAGCAAAGAACCCCAGCCACCTAGCTGAACTCCTGCTGTAGAAATGACTCAGGGACAAGAGTGATGATTCAGAAGGTGAAATACTACTTCATGTGGCATGTGGGTGTTCTTCTAAGGTTTCAATCCAAGGATCAACCTTGTTTGGTTGGTTTATGAGATCTGACAAGACCTCACAGCCCTCACTCGCAGACTGTAATACAGAGCACTGCACTAACTCAGAGGTGTCAGATCTGCCACCTGAGATAAAATACCCAGGTACCACTCAAACTTCTTATTAAACCCTCATTCTTTTCTGTAGGAATAATTTAAAAAGGCAAAGAGAAAATAAATTCAAGTTACGTATGAAAAATGCTGCTGAAAATAGCCTAGGAAAAAAATGTCAGTAAATAGCAATGTTAGTACTATGTGAAGGTCTATTAAAATAATCAAATTTACATGTCACATTTATTCTTAAAGCACCTCCTAAACATTAGTACATTTAGTTAAACTCTTGTGCTATAACAGTATGGCACCTATTCCTCTATTTTATAGAGCTGTGTCAGACTTCCAAGGAAGAGATCATACAGTCAGAAAGCAGCCAAGATCTAGCTGTGACCCTGGAGCCTTGGTGACCTTTGTCCATCTGGAAAAGGTTAGGACTCCCTTGTTACTCGCTTTACTCAAGTAGGGAAAACAGATAGAAAGGTCCCTATCCAAGCAGCTCTGCAACAAGTGTGGCTCTTATCACAGCTACATCCCATAACCACCACAGAGAATGAACAGAGTGCTGGGAAATTCCCCTTTTCCAAGAAAAGGAGTGGCCAGGCAGTTCTGGTCTCCTGTTTTCATGTTGCTGAAGACTCTAGCCATGTGCCCATCACAACATCACCTTGCAGTGTAACCCCCTGGCAGGCTGTGATTGTTCCCTGCCTGTGAAGGTGTCCCTGAAAAAAGGGATGGGTGGCTGGATGAGGAGCCAGGCAGGCAGCTGGGGTAGGTTGGCTGCTCCTCCAGCCAAGAAGAACGTGCTGTGGAGACACTGCATGATTTCTTTCAGACAGTAGAACATGGCCATTATCATGTCGGGGAATGTCCATGAACAAGTAGCCCTTTAATCTTACAAAAAGTAACCCTCAGGTCATAAATTCATGATTAGGGCTGAGCACATAAGGAACATAGGGAGATGGACTTGGAAGAGCATCATTAAAGACTTGTACAGGTAACTGGTTTTTTCAGCTGGGAAGGTGCTTGGAGTCAGCTGAGCCCAATTCCTGGCTAAGGTAGTTGAGTAGGGCCCTGGAGAGAGAGAAGGGTAGGAACATGTGGAGGGGACTTTGGAGTGCAGTGTCCCACCAGTGACAGGGGCCAGGTAGGGAAGGGAATGTTCTTCCCTCAACACCTGCATGGTCCTGTGGCTTTCCTTTTACCAACTTTGGCATTTATTTGGCCACAGAGAAATTAAGTTCAGCTAGCAAAGCTGGCAGAGACTCCAGCTCCAAGGAAGAGGAGGAACAGGTTTTCAGTGGTTCACAGTGGCAACAGGCTGGGAAAAGGAATGGAGCAAGGACAGCTCTGAGCTGAGAGCAGTTGTGAGACAGGCTGTGATTTCAGGTCTCCTTGGGATTCTCTTTGGATTTTACTTTATTTTGCCTTTGGAGTTTTTTGTTTACTTAATTTATTTTCCTAATTAAAAATATTTTATGTGACTCAAATCGTCAAACATTTTGCTTTAAATGAAGTGAATGTCAGCTCCTATGAATAACCACTGACTTACCTGCAAAGCCTTTTACTTCCTCTAGTAACTCTCTGGTTAAAGAGAGCCATGCTGGAAATATGCCTTGAAAATTCATTTTCAGGAGAATAATGTCTGATGGAAACATGCAGCTCCTGAATGAATGTCCTTTTGTTATGCCAAGATTGCCTACAGAAATGCTCGCAGAAAATCTTCAACTACCTCTGTGTTTGTAGGGAAGGAACAATTTAATTGCAATAATAACAAGGTGATTCTGAAAGAATAAATCATGTTTGCAGCAAGCCATGCTTTAAGTGTAGATCACTTTTTCAGTGACACCTCTGAACAATTACTCATCACAGGAGAAGTCAGTTAGCACGGCCTATGGAGGTCAGTGACCCAGCAGTGGGAATGTGCTGGGAACAGTTTTCCTGTTGTATTTCCTACCCCAAACTTTTCCCAGGAGTGAGGAAGAAATGATGCTATGGAAGCTGAGATTATTTGCATGAGGTTATCACAAGCAAAATGGCCTTTTCTGGATGAGCTGGGCAATTCTTGGGGAAAGGGGAGAACCTAATTAAATAACTGCTGTTTGTGAGTGGGAATGGGACTTTTCTCTTGCTGACAGACTGCCAGCTTGGAGCAGCAGTCACTGCAACCCTTTATCTTCTGAGCCCTAAGGGCTGGCTTTGGCAAAGTGAGTCTGAGCCTCCTCAATCAGCATAATGACAAGCTGGGAAAAGAAAATGGAGACATAAATATGGAAATGTTCACCCTCTTCGTAGGTGCTCTGTGGGCAAGTGAAATGAGGCATTCATTAAGTTGTTTTTTTTTTAATTGGATATGTAATTAAAATAAATAATGCAAACTGCACTTGAGTGCAATGGTAACACATATTTCTGGA
Source organism: Lanius collurio (assembly GCA_020086605.1). Lineage (NCBI taxonomy): Eukaryota > Metazoa > Chordata > Aves > Passeriformes > Laniidae > Lanius > Lanius collurio. The sequence goes on from JACBWW010000067.1 coordinate 1,555,678, forward strand.
AAGAGTTATTAACTTCTGGGAAGTATAGGTAAAAGCTGTACGAATGAGGAAAGATTTCATTATGTAGTTTGGTGTAATTATACAGTTGGTTTCTTATTAAGGCAAATCTCACCTTCTACATAAGCCCAGCTTTTTCTTCCTGCCTGTGACTGAATGATTTTATTCATTTATTTAACATTTGTGTATATTATGTGCATGAATATTCTCCTAGTATGATTGATCACCAGGTAGTTTGTCAGCTCTGAATTTCAGAGGGGCCAGAGTTGATAGGACATCATGGTCCAGAGGTAGAATCATAGAATTATAAAGGTTGGAAAAGACCTCTAGAATCATCAAGTCCAACTGTTAACCCCGCACCACCATCACATTCACCACCACCAAGCCATTTTATCCAGTGCCATACCTGCACATTTTTTGAACACTTCCAAGATGGTAACTCCACCTCCTCTCTAGGTAGCCTGTTTCAACCCTTTCTGTGAAGAATTTTTTCTTAATAACCAGTCTAAACCTCCTCTGGCAAAATTTGAGGACATGTCCACTCATCCTGTCACTTGTTAGCTGGGAGAAGAGACCGACCCCACCTGGTTACCCCCTCCTTTCAGGCAGTTGCAGACAGTGATAAGGGGTCCCCTGAAGCCTCCTTTTCTCCAGGCTAAGCAACCCCAGCTCCCTCAGACACTCATCTTAAGACTTGGTCTCCTTCCCCAGCTTTGTTGCCCTTCTCTGGACAGGCTCCAAAACTGACCCCAGTATTCCAGGCATGGCCTCACCGCTGCTGAATATGTGGGTAATTCTGTTCCATTAATGTTGATCATGGAATTCACATATTTTCCAAGGGTCTGATTCACTTGGGTGAGTTAATTTAAACCCTATTGTGCCTGTGGAAGTATATACACCAAGAATTTAATTTTCTTGAACACTGAGAAGTGAATGAAAAATGAATTAACAAAGCCAAAGTCATTCACTTCTTCATTCAAGCAAATACCCAGGCAGTATAATTGAGCAAAAGACTAAACTAAGCATATATCTGGGGACTAATAATCGTAGATTCTGCTCATACTCTGCTAGGTGCATAGAGCACTGTATATACTCTGAATAACCATCAGGGACATGTATTACATGGCCTGAAATTAAATAGAGTTGCAATCATGCTGCTTCCATCAGCTGCTGCAGCTGCTGCTCATTTACATAAAGGGAGGAAACCTTTGGAAGTTCTTTCCTTTCCTACTGGAACTGAGGGGACCAGCTTTTTCTAAAACACGGGGATAGATCAGCCAGTTCAAATAAACCAAAGCAGGCCTGAAATTCTGTATTCGCATTCACATCTGACCCTGACCTTGGACCTGTCTTGGTTAAGCAAGCCAGCATAAAGTCACTTACTTGGAGAGCAGGGGAGTTCAACACTGAGCTATTACAGTAGAATGTAAACTGGATCCTGCTGTTTTCTTTCCTTACAGTGATGAGGAGAATTTTTAATTTATTTTTTTTTCTGAGTACTACTTTGTCGTGGGTTTTCCCTGGTAGGAATCAGAATGCAAAATGCAACGAGCCCCTTGTGTCTCTCTGCCATGGCTCCTTGGGGGCCCTTGGAATGGAGAGCAGCACAGTCTGCCCTCACTGAGAAGTTGTGAAGATAAGGGAATTAAGACATGAAGGGGTTAAGTTAATGGGTGAGTTGCCTGAGACAGATATAAAAATATAGCTTCCTTTTCTCTCATCTCTCCTAGTTATATGAAGCATTTGAAAGAGCTTTATTATTGTGTATGACACTGGAATATAATTTATAGCATTTGTCAGTAGAAAGTGACAGAAAAACCACCACAGAAACAGGCTGCTGAAGAAAAGTTTGATCCTTTCTTGTGTCTGTATGTTATTTAGCGAGAAATACAAAGACTTTCTCACATTTATTCCTGATGATTTCCTTCTATGTTGAACCCACTGCTTTTCCACTCAAATATTAGTTTTTTAGACACGCTTCAGTTAAACAGACATCCAGAAAGATACCAGGTTAATGTTCTACCCTAAAGATATTCATCCCCATGAGCACATGCTAAAGCAAAGATGGAGCCTGTCACTGAGCAGCAGAGGCTTCTGCATGCCCGGTATTTTGAAAGATGAGACACCTAAAACTCCACCTCAAATCTTGTGCTTTCTTTACCTCATACTTTGCAAACACCCTGTTTCAAATAAAACAAGATGTTCTGCCCTGACAAGCCTTTCACTTGCAGCATTTGGCTGAGCTCTGTCACTGTGAGCTGGGGTGCTGTGACTTGGCCAGGTGATAGCCTTGCCTCTCAGACACACAGATTTAATCTTCAGTCTCATTTCATTTTGTGATTATTTCTTGCTTCTCCATGCTCTTGTTTTGATAATTCAGAAGGAAATATTTTCATCAAGTGTCCGAAGTGTTACCAAATAGTGATATAGGGTTTTTTGTGGCAGCGTTTTTTTTCTTTCAACTCATACTTCATTCTCCTCTTTTGCAAGATCATGGGTGAAGGTTTGCAATGGTCCAGATTCATTCCCAATTACCTCACTAAGAGTGTGCCTGCCAATCAAATATGGGTCTTTCTTTACCTGTTGCAATTCCTCTGCTTTTTTTTCCATGCATACCTGCCACCTTCCATCCCCTCAGTTTCTCTGCAACTCTATTCACTTCTGAGCCATTTCTCTGTTTTATGGCTGCTCCTGGTGTGGCCCCTGGCATCCAAGAGTAGTTGCAGGATTTGGGACCAAAGTAGGCTGGATAAAAGCACTTCTCCTGATGCAGATGGGTCCTGTCACACCTGCATCACTGACATGAAAGAGCACTACAAAAACACTAAGATGGATCCAGAATGAAAGGCCTGACAGTTTTGTGATTCTCAAAGCTCAGCTGCCTGGGAAGGCTTTAGTAGTTGCTGTGAGGTTCACAGGAAGATTTTAGTCAGGTAAGCACCTAAAATTCAGTGCAGAAACTCTCTATGCAGCCCTTAGTCCATGTGCCAGCCCTTTATTGATCTTTGAGGCTTCTTCCATCCTACAGAGTGGCACAAATATGCCACCTGGTTCCTTCCACAGGGACAAGGGAGCTGGTGAATGAGCTCTCAGGTTTAATCTGAGCCATCAGCTTTAATGGAAATCAATGTTAATTAAAGAAAACTCATCCTTGTTTAGGATGAAGCAAATGCTAGTTCATTTGCAGGATTAATCATTCCAGGGGCAGACTGGCATTTCCCCTTCTCTTTCGGCATGGGTGGAAACCACCTACATGTTTGTAACTTCCAACTCCCTCCTGCTGTGTGATGGCACAAAGGGGCAGATTTGTCATTCTCTGGGGAGCAGCCATATGAAAGTGTTTTATTTGCTCAGTCATTTGCAGAGGGTGTGGGGAGCAGAGCTGTGTGGCTGGTTTGTGCCTGGGAAAGCCAGCTGGTATGGATGGCTGCTCTAACAATTAGGAGAGTGCTGTTACTGCTGTCTGTGGGGGAGTAATCCATCAAAGACAGTAAACATCTCTTCACCCACCACAAATGACCATCCTCACGTGCAAGGAGCTAGGAAAACCTTCCCCAGCTCACTGAAAAAGAAGTCAGGGACAGTACAAGGAGCTAAAAAAACACAAATACTTATTCTTCTGGGGAGCACAAGGGTGGAGGGGACAGAAACTGAAGCCTCAAAGGGTTTTTCTTTCCCTTGTGATAGATTAGGAAATGCTATCCTTTATTACAGCATTAGTCTCAAATCCCTGTGTCCAGAAACCCTCCAATTAGTGGTTCTCTAACTCTTCCAGTTCTCTAACTCTTCCACCTTTGAGCCTCAGGCCCCAGCAAAGACAGTTCTGGCCCCCATTCTCCTCTTCCTCCCCTCATCCCCTTGGTCTCAAGTTTAATGTTATGTTCTCCATCCCACTGCCCAAGGAAGCTGGTCTCCACAGGGAGGAGAGAGAGGGAAGAGGTGAGAACAGGAGCTGAATTCCCTGAGGTTGCTTCAGGCCTGATGGGACTTGATAAACTCCTGTCACACCTGTGAACAGCAATACCTGAGTGGGTAAGTTTGGTGTCCATCAGGAAAAAGAGCAACTGGCAGCTGTGAGAGAAGCCCTGTGGGAAAGGAAGATTTGTCACTGTCTACTGACAAGTTGTGGAAAATAACTTACGAGGGCAGGTCTTTTCAGGTACAGGGAAGTTTGGGGCATTTTGTCAGCTAGTGAAGGGAAATAGCCACAGTGACAAACCTTCATCCTCAGGCTGCACTGTAAGGGATCCCCCCCCCAAAAAAGAAAGGGAGGTTGAGGGTTTTGTCTGTTTTGTTTATTGGTTGGTTTGGTTGGGTTTGTCCATTGTTGATTTTTTAATGGCCTTATTTAATTACAAAATCTCTGATAAAAATCCTTCTAAGATTTAGATGGATATCTGGCTGGATCCTGGGCAATGGACTGGCACTTGGACCATGGCAAGTGGCTGTGATGGCTTTGAGGAGGTACCCCAGCTGCTGGGGAACAAGCACTGAAGGTGCCTGAGGGATGAGAGTGACGCTAGGACAGCCAAGGCTGAGCAGACAGCCATTGGTGGAGGCCTCCTGTTTTAAGAAATACGCACTAAATTTGTTCCCTGAGGTGGGTAAAGGGAGGCATTCTGAGGTAGAACAACAGTCAGGACTGCTGGAAACTGAAAGAAAAAGTGAGTGAGGCATAGAGAGGCAGTAAATGCAAAAAAAATTGTCTTGTAAAATCACCTTCACAGCAGGAGGACTGGGATTAAGAGAGCTGTCAGCTGCTGCTGTCTGTTTGTCTGTCTTCCCCTCTGCCTCACCCAGTACCCAATTTTTAATACCAACACCCTCCTGAGGTGGGAGGGCTCATCACCTGGGCACCAGGCTGAAATGTCACTGCCCTCCTGGAAGGAGTGAAGGGTAGCACTGTTCAAGTTTTCCCTACACTGCTTGAACCCCAGCCCCATCAGAGCCTTCCAGGAAGGCTTCAGGTGCATTCACCAAAGAAAATTTTTCCCCTTCCTGCAGAGATTGTGGCTTAATCAATACAGCCTAAACACAGAGCAGCCTACAGCTGTTTTCCATGCCGCTGGTTTTGGCCAGGAGCAGAACAGCTCTGTTATTATAAACCCTGTGGTCCCACAAGCCTGGAAGGGGAAAGAAAATGAAATCCAAGTGCAGACACAGCAGGGAAGTGAGGTTTGCTGATAGAACTGAGCACAGAGCACAGGCAGTGCAACTGAAGGTACTCCAGGGCCTACTTCTGATCCAATGGATAGTTTGGAACAGAACACATAATGTCCATCAGCCTAGCCTTGGCCTCTTATCAAAGAGAGATTGATTACTGTTGGTGATGAGCCATAGGCATTTGAGAATCCCCACACGTTAGAACTTCATCTCAACTTTCAGCCAGTTCTAATCAGAATCTGATTTAAGGTTCAACATATTTTAGGCTGTGCCTGATCACACTCAAGTTTTATTTGACCTTTAGGTGCCCTTTTCCAAGTTACATGTTCCTTTGGCCATTTTCCTACCAGCTCAAACACAAAAAGTCTTGCCAGCTGGACAGAAGTGTCAGGATATTTTCTGCATGTCTGACTTGCAGCCTCCCCTGTCTTGTAGTAAAGGCAAGTTTCCCTTTTATGCTTCCTACAACAGATGGATGAGCTTTTTCCCATTTGCTGGCAACTGTACTGAGAGATCTCAAGCACTTGATATTAACCGAATTATTATCAGTTAATAACAGCTTTCTGTGCAGTGTGAACTGATATACTAAGGAAGAGAGGGCCTAGCAGTCAAGCAATATCTAGATTACTCTTCCATTTACTAAAACTAAGCATTTGCTAAAAAAACCAGACAGATTTCGGCTTGCAAAGATGTGCAAGATGCGCATTTCAACATCTGCAGGTTTCTCAGAAGGTTTTTTGGAATTAATCAGCAGAAGGGCAAAGGGCAGGCAAATATGGACTGGGAGATTTTCTTGATGGATTTTCAAGTCCATTAATAACAGCTCAGTCACTGGCAGGGAGGGGGAGCAGATGAGCTGTGGGGGTAAAGCCAGAAGGGCTGAGCCGCTGGAAGGAGTGCTGTGCTGCACTGTGACTGCTGCGAGGGCAGAGCAGTCCAGCTTCCAGACAGGCAAAACCACAGCACCAATATGTGGCACAAAGCACTGAGCAGGCACTGGAGAGGGACAGTGTTTTGTTGTATGAATTTCTGTGCCTCACCATGGAATCAGGACCTGTGATGTGTGTCCAGCCTCAGGGAGGACAGCAGGGACCTGCCCCAGGAACCACTCTCTTGCCCAGGACTGCTGCCTCCTTGTTGCCCTGGCTTCTCACTCTGTCTCAGCATGGGCTGTGAGGTTTGTCTGCATCGTTTCTATGTTCATTTTGCTGCCTCTCAGAGAAACAGGACACTTGGACCTTTGCTCATCTCACCACAGCTGGCTGGGGGGATCAATAGGTACATATGCCAGAAGCAGAGGCCCAAGTTGCTGCTGAGTGCTCCTCGGGAGAGGTTTCCTGACCTGTTAACAGCACAGATGTGTCTGGGAATGGCACAGAGAGAAGCTCCTCTGTATCCCTATGTCCTGACACAACAGGCACGTGCTGGGACCAGCCCCTGCCTTGCAGCTCCCACTCCCTTCACAGAGTCATGAGGTCTGTTCTTCACTCTTGCTCTGCTGTTTGTGTTGTCAGAGGAATCTGGGAAGGCTTTCTGATGCCAGAGTGCATGCATGCACTCTGGATGTCACTCCAGGCTGACTCCTGTTCTCTTCCATGGGTCAGGAAGCCCCCTCTCTGTGGTTAGCAGGGCTGGCACCCACATGCCTGTGTTCCATCCCTCACTACCTCCCCTTTGCTCTGTGCTGTTGGCAGGGGCTGGGAGGATGTTTTCCTGATTTTGCAGCACCAAAGCACGAGGAGCAGATGGGCTGAGCCTGTGGCTGGGTCTGCTTCCTCCCCTGACAGCATATTTGGCAAAGGGTAGGAGATGCAGGAAGCTTGGTCTCTTGCTGGACTTCTGTTGGGGCATAAGGTTGGTGCTTGCTGCAGGGTCCACAGCCAAGTTTGCAGAGTGGGCTCTGCTTCACATTGAGGCACAGCATGAGGGCATGAGCATGCAGAGTTCCACAGATCTGGTCTGGCTCCTGGGGATGTGTTTGTTGGGGTGAGATCTCTCCTTTTTTCACCCAGACCACTGCCCACAGGGGTTATAGGCATAAACCAGCCATGCTACAGCAGCTCAGGTGAGCAAGCAGAATTTTGAGGCACCCTGAGGTGGTCCCATACAGACAAAATTGCTCTCAGGGCTAAGCTGAGGAGGAGCCTAGTGGTATTAGTCTTCACCTGAAATACTTCAGTTGGAGGTCTTGGATGGGATGAATCCACATGGAGAGCCTTACACCAAGCATGTGCTCTCCAAAGCACTTTTCCCCAGCAGTGTTTTCCATGGTGGGTCCTCAAGCACCCTGCAAGTGCTGCGTTTGCCTTGCCCCACAGCATCCCTGCTCACAACATTTTTCTGGCCCTGCAGCATCCACTCTGGCTGCTGCTTAAGGAGTGTGTCCTCCAGCTTGTAGAAGCCCTCCCTGGGCACTGTACCATTCCTGTGGGCCAGCGTGGAGACAGGGGGTAAAATGAGCACCAAATTGTACAGTACTATGGCTGAGGTGCACTTCACAAGGCTTGTAGGGGATGTATTTCATAGAGAAATAATGTGCACCTCTCTAGACAGATTTACAACCTGTAGCACCCCTAAACAACAGCTGTGCATCCCGACGGACCAAGCAGGGAGTTGAGTAGGCTGCAGCAAAGTGTCCAGGCTCAGGTGATCTGAGACAGAGTGGAGGGTCTGGATGCCTGTTAGGGTATTTCTTTTATTCTTCTGGTTGTCCAATGAATGAGAGAAATGAAATACATTTTTGTGTTCCCACAGCTAGTCTAGATGATATTGTATTCCATGTCAGATTCAGCCAGTTTGTTAAAATTAGAGATAATAGATTTATGGCCCAGAAGAGATTGATACAGCATGCAGCAGGCCAGACTTTCCTCTCTGATTTCAGCTTTTCTAGTCCTCTTTTACTCTCTCGGTGCTCCCCCCTGTAGGGACAGGGCTTTCAGGCACAACTCTGACATAAACAAAGAGGAACAGTAGCCCAGAGGCTACTGTTTTGTGCAGACTAGGCCATGGCCACTGTGAAACAGTCCCTGGGTGCTGTTCCCTTCTGGCCCAGGGAGCTGCCTCAGCACCTTCCCTTCTCTCCATGTCTGTGGCTCAGGACAGAACAGCAAATATTTGAAGGTTTGAGAGGAAAATGAGGACAGGGACAGAGATCTTCACTGTTCTTTCAAAAAAGACAATGGCTCACAACTTTGACCTCTAGCACCAAGGATTTTTCTGGTGTGTCAAACTGGGATCAGATCATCATTCCTATAGCCCATTCCCAGCACACTTTCCTCCTTCTTGGACAGAGTCTGTTTTTTGTCACTTCCCTTGGCAAAATGTGTATCTCAACATCTTATCTCCCCTTGCCACAGCTTTTTGCAGGTTTTTCTGCTTTACTTTGCACTCAAACTGCTGTCACTTTTTAATTGCAATCCTAGTACTTGACTCAGCTCTTGTCCAGCGGGGTGAGATGAGGTATCAGGCAGTAGCTGTGGTGTTTGGAGTGGACATGGTGTCACACAAGAGCAGCTCCTTTGCAGGTTACACAGCCCCTATTTGCTGTGAGTCTACCTTTTTTTAAGCAACGTTTCTACCATAGTTCCATGGGGTAAGAAGCTGATTAAAATGTACCAAACGGTATCATCTTTAGTGCTTTGAAAAATCCCTGCAGCTGGTGGGTGGCTGTGGGGGAGGGAGTGATTGATGCAAAATGTCCCCTCTCCCCAGGAGATCTTTCTCCCCCACACCCATAATCCTACTACTTCGTACTTATATAACGTTGTCATCTCCTATAGCTCGTAGGCAACTGATTTGTCACCACGAGGAAGCTCAGCCACAAGTTGGAGCAAGGGACAGAGACCTGAGGGGTCCTGACTTTTGTCATTGGGTTCCTGGCTTTGGTTTTCCTCTCTGCAAAGGAGATCCTATTGATTTTCGCATTGCTCAGCTGATGTGAGATGAAGTACATGTTGACAGAAATGTTTTGAGATGCTTTGATGGAATGTGTTAATTTATTAATGGAATCTTCTCTAATCATCCCATTTCTTTCAATTAACTAACAAAAGTCCTTTGTGAGGGTGTAGTGTGCTATTCAGCAAGCAAAACAAACCCCCTGATCCTCAGAGAGCTCCCCCAGCCGTGCAGAGAGAGGCAATTTTGGACTCCTAAGGGGTGGCAGGACAAGAGCTCTGCTGGTGCTGCACTGCCAGGCTGCACTGGGGCTCAGTAGCCTGCAGGATGTGGAATGGGCTTGGAAAGGGTGGGTATTTTTAGGGAGAAGGGATTAGGCAATATGGACAAAATGAATCTCAGCCGAGGGGAAACACTGAGAGATGCTTAGTGTGTTCGTGCGTGATGTATGTGTGTTATTTTAGGAGAAAGCTCATCTGCCTGTCCCCTACAGCACATGACAGTGCTGGGACAGTGCTCTTGAGCTCTGTCAGCCCCCATCTGAATTGGGAGAGGTTTATTCAGTCCCAAACAGCATAGATATGCCCATACTCTTAGCTCACGGGGAGCTAGGGAAGCTGGTCAGCCCAAACATGTTTATGAAAGGTTTTGCATCTATGTGGCAGCAATGGGAGTGTTAAATTCCTGGCACCACTGCCATGTGTCTGGGATATGACCAGAAAAGGAAAGGCTGCTACCCTGCCAGAGTGTGGAAGGGGCAGTAGGGGAGGCAGAAAGTGAGCACCGTGAGCAGTCACTCTGCAACAATGGGGAGGCAGAGCTAATTTTTGCCAGCTATACAATTTCAGTGTAACACCACTGAATTAATCTCTTGAGCTTTAATATTTAAATCTTGGCATTTTTGCATATTGAATCAGGAGAAGCAGTTCTTGAGGTAGGAGCAGGGATTGTTTGTGTTCTTGCAGCATCCAGGTTGGGCGGCTGCTGTGTTCAGCTAGCACTAACAAGTATCATCAGGTTTAATTAGTGATCAATATGTCATCTCAACTCAGGTGAGAAAGTTTACCAGGCAGAGTGTATTGGATTTTCTGGGAACAATGCAAGAAATAGGAATATTTCAAGAATCCTTACAATAAGCAGATACTGCTGCTAGGCCAGGCTCATCCTCACGGTGTGGAAGAGTGATGCACCTACAACACAGGAGCTCAGCCTCTGAGCAGGGTCAGAGGGGAGCCCTTGCTCCCTGGCTCCCAAACCCCTTTTACTGCTGCTCAGCAAACTCCCTTCTGAGCTTGCTGGCTTCCCTCTTGAATTATTAGTGATTCTGACTTTGAAATACACGCTGCTTGTCTGCCCTCTGAAGTTTAGCCCATCACCATTAGAAACACGGTGTCTTTATAACTTTAGCCAGCTTTTTAGCAGAAATTCCTCCCCAGGAAGGCTCCCTGCTCCGTTCCTCCTCCAGTCCTGCACAAAAGGCATGCACTGCACGTGGTGCTCACGGTGGGATGTCTGGGAGGGCAGCAGGAGCAGCCGCAGTCCCAGCACTCAGAGCACATCCTCAAAGTTCCGACACGCAGTTCCAGCAGTGGCTGTGCAGCAGTGTGTCACATCATCCAGGCTGAGCTTTAGTGAGTCTGGTTTCTTCCTGGCTTTAGGTTCATCAACGGCAGCCTTTTTCATTCCTTTCCCTCCATCTGAACTGGTCTTTATTTATAAGACAGTATCTCTTAAAATGGCTTATTTTTTGTCCCATAAAACATGAATGCTCAGTTGGAACTTGTACTGAATAGAAGATAAGAAATTCCTTTCTTGGTTAATGTAGCATAGATGCTTTGTAAATTGTTTACTTTTTTCTCCTGAAGCCTTACTCCCTAGTTAGATGCTGGGTTGTGATGGTACCAAATTTACAGATACACCTGGCAGAAACAGTGAAAACAAGAAAACACTGGATTGGGGGATAAAACTAAAAATGTAGAATGAAAAAAAAAAAAAGGAAAAAGGATTAAAAAGTTAAATAATTTTAGATCAGTTTTGAAGGCCACACTATTCTTTTGGACCACTGAGTTTTATTGGCCTGTCTGGAGCTTTTGCTCTTTGCTAGGTCCCACCAAGCACTTTCCATGCTCCTTGGGAAATAGCACAAGCTGGGGGAAACAATTCCCAGCCCATGCTTCACATGGAGAACCCAGAGTCAGTTACACCTCACTGCCTACAATCCTGTACTTCTCAGAGGCAGCAAAGCAAAATTAAATCTAATTAACAGACTCTGGGGCCTGGTATATATTGTGTCTCTTGGGCTGGCAAATTGGAGCAGCCAAGGATGACTTAGGAATAACTTCAGAAACAGGATTTGGAACGAAACACAGCTACATAACAGGTTTAGATTTAAAAACACAGCACTTGCACTTTTTGCACAAGTGCCATCATCCTGAATAGCAGAAACCAGCTTTTTTCAAAGGCTTCCTGCTAATGTTGGTTGAAAATTGCCTGCTCCTAACACTTCTTTCTACCCAAAAAATACAGTGATCTTTTGCTTTTAGATTAGAAATGGGGTATTGTTTAGAAAATTAACACTCTACCCTCTAGCATCCTAAGACCTTCCACATATTTATTAAACTTTATTATAACCAAAGTGTCCCCCACAAAAAATGTAAGTCGTTGGTTTATCACAGCCTTTTCCCCTTATCAGTGGAGAACACCCGGCCCAGAGAGATCACTGGCTGCCTGGACTTCTCAGCATATGTGATTTGCTGCTCTTCCTTATTAGCAGATGTCAGCAAGCCATTTTTCTGGCTTCAGATCCCCAGGCTTGCACACCAAAGGAACCAGAAGGTTCCCACCTAATAAGTAACATTTTGGTAACTGCAACTTGGTGTTAGAACCCTGGAATTGTTTGGGCTGGAAGGGACCTTGAAGATCATGTTGTTCCATGGGCAGGGACACCTCCCACTACCCCAGGGGTGCTCAGTGCTCCATCCAACCTGGCCCAACAGTCAGAGATATGTCCTGAAATTGGAAAACACACAGAGCTGCAAAGGGGAAGCCACAGGCATACGGTATGTGGTTGCCACTTCAGTCACATTTTTAGACCTCATAGCTCACCTGCTTCTGAGCTGTGGGACCCACGAGTTGTGTCACGTGTTGGAGGAAATCCCAAGCAGGGACAAGGCAGTCCCACTCACTCTGGCAGCACTCACAGGCAGCAGCATGTCTGCTGAAGTCATACTCAAGCAGTATTTTTAACGTGGCTTGAAAGAACTGCCAGCTCCTCTGCTGCTGAAAATGGGGCTATGTTTAGCAATTAGCTATATTCAAATGTTCCTTCCACGATCTGCACAGGCAGTAGATGGTTTAGTAGATTACCAGAAAGGATCAGATATTCCCCTAGATAAAAGCAGTGTTTGCTGTGTTAAAAAATGTCAACTCAGATGGGAATCTTCACACTTCACAGTACCAAGTCACCCTGAGGCAGGGTTGGGAAAGGGATATAACCTTGGGGCTTCCTGTTAACATTTGTGTGCCCCCATTCTGAGAAAAACTTGACTATTCATCTATGTTGCCTGGTTCCTGATAGTGCCCTGCATTACTATAGCTTCTTTCAGCTCACAGTCTCAGACCTCTCCCTCAATAACGTGGAGGTGGACAAGATAATCGGCAGGTGAGTGGGATCTATTCCCATCTGGCAAACTTGCTGTTGAATGTAGTCCTCAATAAAATCCATTTGAGTTTCCTGGCATGTGGCAGTCTGTGCCTTCCTGTAAACTACATTGTGTTGTTAAAAATAACCATAATAATGGCTAAGAATAATGTTTCTTAAACGGGTCTTGCATCAGCCATCAGGCTGCCATGGGGTGGCAGGAGGTGGCTGGGATCTGGAGATTACGTGCACTGTTATGGAATAAGAACAGTGCCTCAGATGGCCCTGATTCTGCAAATACTGGAATTGCTTTTTCGCAAAGCATATGCTTACACTTGAAGTCTGCAGTCGAGGAGTTTAAGGAGAGACACAAAATTAAACAAGTGTTCAACAGATTTGTTATAATTTTAAATCCTCTATTTGTTTCAGAGGGTCTGGCTTTCAGTATTGCAATGCAATTGTAATGTCTCTTCCATGATCTGTAAAGCTGGGGAATTATTCATCTGGGGAAAAATGCAAAACATTGATTGCATGCAATTGGCAGCTTTCCCTGACTTCTGGACAGGGGAGGGCCACAGCCTGCCAGATTCAGTGTTTCTTTGAGTGGAGCACAAGAATGCTGCAGGTAGTGGGTGCTGGAGGCAGCTCTCCCATCTGGACTGGATGGAAAAACTCCTTTCAGTCATAAAATCACCTATGCAATAGGTTAGCAGAGCTACACCAAGACAAGCTCTTTTTTCTGCATGGTAGGGAAGGAAGGCATAGTCTGCCTTTTATTTCTCTTGATGAGAGTCTCTGTGAGTCAAGATTTCCTGTGAAAGCCAATATGGAAACTTTAATGCCTGACATTAAATATTCTTTTTAAAGCTGTACTGAACTGGGAAAAAAAGTTAATTAGAGCTTATTGCAAAGGAAATAAAAAGTATATTAGTTAAAGTAGTGACATTTCCTTTTGATAGAAAGCTGGTGTTTCCAAGAGTCTGAGATAAAGGCTAATAGGCAGGCTAATCAAAGAACACAGGAACAAGTCCTTATGCAATACCACTCCCGTCTGTTCAGTACAAAACCATTTGATCTTTACCATTAAGCAATGGAATTTAGCTTCATGCCACAGAAAAAGAATCTCTGGGAGTACATGAGAAGAATTGTGTCCAGGCCACAAGCTTTCTGTCTGGGCTCACAGGCACCTTTCTCCACACTCAAGCAGTGAGATGTGGAGCTTGTCTTGGCCTACTGTGAAACCACCCACCAGCCATAAATGTAGGTCTCAGATCTTGAGAAGATCTCAGAACTCAAGGAGGTATTTGAGCCTGAGCCCCAGACTCATATTTATCTCTAAGATGTGGGGAAAGTGCTATTGTGCAGCCCAGCTCTGGATCTTATATTGTCCTTCATGGTTCTTGTTCTCTTTTTTCTGTGTTTCTATTCTGTTCCTTTTCACCCTCCTCCCAGTTATCCTCTTCCTTATCTCCTGATAAGTTTCTCTGGAGCATCTTTCACTGTTTCACACTGCTGACACTAAAACCCCCATTTCTAAAAGTCAGAGGTGATCATTTCTTACTCCAAAAAGCATTGCATTCTAACATAGGAGGAATGTTGTATTGGAACTCCATTTTGTGGACAAGATTCACCAGGTGGAGAAGCAGGAGCTCTTGTTTTGGTGCAAGCTCTGGTGCTTTGATTACACACAGAGCAAGGCACCCATAGGTAATTCATCAGGGCAGGGGTCCGGCTCAAAATGGCTGAACCATACTTTCTCCAAGCGTGGGGATTTTTATGTCTTCTTAAAAGGTTAGAGTTCTGCTACTTTTAAAGCAAGCTCAAGAAGCTGCCTTCAACGAGCTTTCCTCCTCACTCAAGAATGAGATGTCCAAACAAACGTTTGTATCAGGCAGTCCAGTCCCTTCAGGCAATGCTGCTCTTGTTGTGAGTTCAGGCAATTTCTGTTTCAAATAGCCTGTGCATTTTCTTTTCTAATTACACTAATTAGCCTCAATCAAGAATAAAGAATCTGATGCTTCATCCTCTGGCACTGCATGTTCCTTGATAGAAAAGAGACAATCTGGTGTTTGTGTCTTTCCCCACATGAAGTAGAAAAGCTTGAGTGGGTTTTGAAGCCCGGTGTGAAAATAGGTTTTGCTGTGAAAGTCACTGGAGGTCAGAAAGCCATCCAGAACAGCTGAGGCCACCAGGGAGGGAAGCAAAGGGAAATGGTTGCAATTTCAGCCTCAGTCAGAAAGCCACGATGTCACCTTTCTGCAAGGCCTGTCTGGTTTTAGCTATAAAAAGGGATGGGGTGAAGCACTTTGCACACATCTTTGTCAGACTCCACCACAATGTGTATGCTGAGCTTGAAAATTGAGGTATTCATCCCTGCCTGCATTCACTGAACATGCTGGACATTTTGCTGTGCACATTAGTGTGAAGAGGATCTCATACTGATTCTCTCTCTTAAAAAACTGATATTGCAAAATGATGGACAGCCTCAAATTCCATTAAGCTCAATGCATGTGCTCAGCTACTGATAGGATTTGGTTTCAAGGCTTGTATGTGGTTTATACCTCTTTCTCCTTAGTGGTATATCAAATGCCATATTACCCCATCAATTCTTCACCAGGAACACAAGAATTACTGCTCCATTACAAAAAAATGTGGAAATTATTACTTTTTTTCCAATGGGCTGCTAACAGGCTTTATAACAGAGTCACAGGCTGGGGTGAATGGAAAGGGACCACTGCTGGCCTCTGCTCAAATCTAGTCCAGCAACAGCAGGATGCTCAGGGCTTCATTCAGCTGAATTTTGAATTATCTCCAAAGATGAAGATCCCACAGCCTCTCTGTTGAATTGCTTCATCACACTCAGGATAATTCTTTCCTTCTATCAAAATCACAAGCTCTTTTTTGTTTCAAATCTATTGCCTTTCACCCCTCTGCTGTATACCTCTCCAAAGGGTCTGGCTCCACCTTCTCTGAACACTCCCAATTGACAGAGTTTGTGTCACATGAAAAGAAGATGGGCAGAGTTGCAGAATGCATATCCAGACTGAGGCTTCAGATATTATGACTCTAGCAGAGTTAGTCTGAGCTACTGGCTCAGATAATTGGTTCACTGAGGATCAAAAAATGTACAAAAATCATATTTGATCTGAGAGTCCAACATCACTCACAGCTTCACACAGATTAAGGAATTTGGACCAGATTTGTCACTAAGAAGAGCCAAAAGGAAACCTCTCCAGACAAGTTTCCAAATCAATTGTCTAAATTTCTTTTGAAAAACCCAGTAAGTGCCCCAACACTTTGTGGTGGTCATGTCTGAGATGTCCCTTTGTCCTTCCAGGCGGATTTGATATGTGATGTTAAGTGCTGATCCCCTCAGGAATGCAGATCCTCTTTAAAACTGGCAGGTGTGACAAATCAAAGCCTAAGCCAGAGGAAAAGGCTGCAATTCTGTCACTGTGCTCAGACTTCAAGGGCAGCTCTGGATTTGGCTTTCTGCATTGGTCACCTGATGACAATGGCAGCAATGTGGGATCATGGAAGTGATGTCTATGAAATAAGAAACCTTAAGGATCTGAGGGTAAGAGGTCTCTTGGGCACTGTACTCTCAAGTATCTGAAGAGCTGTAGTCAGTCTCTTCTTCTCAAATTCACACTTTTGGGTGCTAGAGCCACCTTCATGGACAGCATGTAATGCAAATTTAGGAAGGAAATACGTGCTGGGTGTCAGGTTTAAGAATCCAACAGGCTTGTTAAGTTGTGTTTGACTCTAGACAGGCATAGAAGACTCGTGCACTTGAGTGAGCTCAGAAACATTGCTGCATCAGGACTGGGGTGGGCTTGTTTCAGCAGCAGGGCCAGGAAGCTCTGACCTCTGAGGTGTCAGGACGCCAAAAATAGAGATGCACTAGGGAAGCTACACCATATGAAAGCTGGCGGAAACCAAAGTGCTGCTATACATTTTTTTTTCTTTTTTTTTTTCTTTTTTTGTTTTGTCCTGACAAGCATACAGTGTCATACTCTGACCCATTTTGATTCCTGGGGATGTAAATAGAAATATGACTCATGATAACTAATTAAGACTAGTTGCAGAACAATTAAGCTAAACAGTGTTTTCCTTTGGGAGAACCACAACGATTTCATGCCCTAGATAATTGATTTTTATATGCTTTCCCTTGGCTAGGAAATGCAAGTTCCTTGCTACACATTCCCTGCTGGTTTTGGTCACTGAATTCTCGATGTTTGAAAAGGAGATAATGAAAGCTATCCCATTTATTGCTAGAGACTTTCAGTTCAGTAGGGGGTCCAAGCATTTCTTGCCATCAGCAGTAACGATAATGGGTCTCACTTAATGAGCAGCCACAGAGACAGCCATGCACAGGACAACAAATTAGCAGCTACATGTGCAGCCTTGATAGAAGGAAGACCACAGGATTCCAGGATCTCTCCCAGAGCTCGTTGATTTGTCGGTCCTTTAGTGAAATGGATGATTACTGGTCCCTGCAGTTAGCTGACACTGTAAAGGAGGAGGGCTCTTTCCAAAAGCAGTTTGTGAGAGGTAGCTGTAGACCGTGGGATCAGTGGAGGAGACATGACCACAGGAGGCTGAGAACAGCATGGAGGCCTCTGGCCCTGGGGCAGGTGGGAATAACTCCCTTATTCAGAGAGAGCTAAAGCAGGGATGAGACAAAGTACCTGTAGACAAGACCTGGTGAGCAAACGGAGCTTCTGCTTTGGGAAATGCCACAGGTAGTTTCTCTGCAGCAGTACCAGCCAACACATCAAGGGCAAGAGCTGCTTGTCTCTGCATCACCCTCCACAGCACTGGACCATAGGCAGCAGTGCTGGGGGAAGTCAGGGACATTTAAGCTCCCTGTAGGTAACTGAAAGTTGATTGTATCTAAAATTAGCTGCCAGCAGCTGAACGTGTGCTAAGCTGTCCCCAAGTGGGTACCTGATCTCAGCTCTCTCACAGGAGGGATATTCCACCTCTCAGCACCCACAGCACAGCAGCTCTAGCTGCCTGCAGCCTCAGCAAAGAGGAGCATGCCCTCCTACCCCCACCAAGAGGTCAGTGTGCCCAGAAATAAGATGCATGAGTGGCAACACTGGCCTTGAACTGCCCTTGTGCAGTTTTTCTCTGGCTGAAAAGAGGACTCCAGTTCCCAGCACCACTAATCCTCTGTAAAGTTCACTTGGTAGCTGGAGAGATTGCTGCAGCTTTAGTGAAAACAAACATCTTCCTCTGAGATGTGTTGCCTTTGGCCGGGCTGATGTGTTTATCAAGCAGTCACATTCGTCACTGCTTGCTTTATTTTATGCCATCTATTACCAGTGCCCTGTGTGCTTTAGCTCCATGGTGTGTTTTATGCATCGTTTGTCTACAAACAGTGCAAACAAAGTTAATCTGACTGTAGCTGGTTCGCTCCAATTAGAGCAACATTGGAGTATGGGTCCTCAGTGTTGACATTGTCCTCCAGGACGAGGAGAGCAGACACCAGGACTCCTGCGTTCTGCTGCCAGCCCTCCCTCTCTGGGCCATCCTTCTCTGTGCCATCCATTGCGTAAAGGGGATCTTCCAAATTAGAAACCTGAATAAATACAAGCTACCTGGGTTAGGGACTGGATATTTTGCATATTTGTGAATGCATCAGATGCCATTAAAAAGTGTATTTTTATTAGGACAAAGAAACCAATTATCCTTTAATTAGGATATCCCCTAACAGTTACTAGTCACAAAGGAAGACCAAGATTCCCTAACAAGAGTATACAATTCAAAAGAAGACTGCCAAGATAGAATGTGTGATTGTAATAGAGCTGAGAAATACTTCAGAAACTTTATTAGATAAATGGTCAGTGCTCCTTGTTAGGGAATTTACCAGCAGTTCAGAGTTCTCTGAAATCAATGCATTACAGAGGAGCTAGACTGACTTTTTTTTAGCAAGTTATAACTCAGGCAGAAGTATTTAGCTCTTCCAAACAGTGTAACCATCGCTGAGCTCTTAGCTAAACCCAGGGCTTTATAGGCAAGAAGCACCTTGCAGATTTTTTGCAACTGAGGAAAAAGGACATTCACAGTTTCTGGGACTGGACACATTTCTCTCTGAAGGTAACTGAGAATGAGAGAGATGTAAGGACAGTGATGAGGATAGGTCTGCCCAGTGTAACAGGAAACCTTCTCATCAAGAGGCAAGGGAAATGAATTCTGGGGTAGTATAGCCTCCACTGTCACCACTCATTTTTTGCACTTAATGAATTACTGGAATCAGTCACATAATGGATGCTCAAAGTTCAGAAAAAAACATTCTGCTGATCACCTGGGCAGAGCTGCAGAGCACCCAAACAAATGCCTCAGGCCTTTGTCTGACAAAAGGAGCCAGTGTGGGTACAAGCAAAGCAAAGTCTGTCTAGCTGGGCTGGAAAGCAAGGTCTCTAATCAAAATTAGATGGGATTTAGATTTTGGAGAAGTTATGGGGACTAGCTGGGTCACTAACTGGACATGTTTCAATTCCCTGTGCAGTTTCACTGCTCTTTTAACAGAAGGCTGTAAGAAATACCCATTTCAAAGGTGGATTTGTTTTAGGGGCTGGTGGTGTCTGTGCAAAGGGCCTGTGCAGCCTCCACCTACCACAGAGCACCTGCTGGACTGCAGAAATGTCATTTTCTTCTGTGCTCCATTAGCACAATGCTACTGAGAGTTTCATTGGCTGCTCTGTCCCTTTTAGCCTTCTGGCTCTTCTGGTTTGCTTTTCTATATTCATTTTCAAGGACCCAAACTGAGAACCATATGCAGACTCTCCAGCTGGTATCTTGTGCTGCCTAATATGTATTTTGGCAGCTGTTCTGGACCAGAGGATACCCAGACTGTTGGCACAGGTAGGGCAGGTATCTGCCACCCCAGGGATGTGGCCATCTGCCCTGGGGTGCTCTAGTCAGGAGTCACAGTTTGGCTTTGAGCCTATGTGGAGACAACATGTATTTGGGATTAGAGCTTCAGATGGGGAAGCTGCCATCCTTAATTAAACTCCTCCATAAGGCCATAGCTTGGGATTGGCACACACAGATCTCTTAGCACAAACTTTCCAAATTTCACCCCTTGTTTCTGCTCTTGAACATTTTCAGTGCTGCAGCTGGTGCTTCCTTCCTTTGGCAGCAGAGCTTTTCACAAGTGGCATCCTCACAGGCAGGATTCCTAACAGCTCCACTGCATTACAAGTGGAAAATATGGTGCTTGGGAACTCAGGTGGGAGAACTCAGGTAGGTAGGATCCCCATGAAAAAGGTAACAAGCTGGTCCATGAGGGGGTTTGCCATCATTTTCCATGAACTCCGACCAAGGCTGATGGAATGGCTGTGGGATTAGCTGGAGTAGCCCAAGACACTGCTTTTTCCTTGGGTGTGATTTCTTATTCTTGCTGGCAGGTAGCAAAAATCAAGAATGGACCTCAGCTGCCCATTCAGCAAGTGCTCCTCTGTCTCCAGCTCACTGGGCCGAGCATTTCCAAGGAAGGACCCGTGGTGAGACCGAAGATATCTCCTCCCCATGTTATGTCTCCTCATGGTCATCAGAAATGAAGTATGGACTTTATCTCCAAAGCTCACTGTTGTATGTCCCTTTTAACATTTGCAGTTAGGAGAGCTCTAAACAACTCCTTTCAGCATTACTTTGCCACAACACTTGCCTTTGGCTGTAGGCTCTGGTTTAATTAACCTGCCACGAGAACAAATTTCTTTTTACCCTTTTTTAATTTCCCACTCTCTAATTTCATCTCGTAGTGATTTGTGTCTTGGTTGCCACAAGGGGACAGTAAAACAGGGATAATGGCACAGTCTTTCCTACATGGGGATAATGTCAGAGTGAATAACCTCAAAGCCTGGCAAGCACCCAGGTTCTAACTATGGCAAGTACTGAGGCTGCACTCAGCTCTGCCACCAGCTTTGGAATATTATCTTCCCCAGACTCAGGATATGTAAGCCACACCACTGAATTAAGCCACACCTCCTTCCTTGCCTTTTCCTACATCTGTTTTTCTGGGCATCTGGAAAGCTAAAAACCCAAGTTTACTTAAGGCAGCTTTCTAAAGAATGGAGGGACCTTCAGGGCAGCTTCACACAGAGCTCTGTGCAGGTCTGTAATGCAAAATTGCTCAGGAGGTCTGAGAAGGAGGGCTGAGAAGGAGGCCAGCTCTGGGTGCCAAAACTTCACCTCTGCCCTGCAGGAATACTCTAAATTTAGCAAAAGAGATTGCATGTGTTAATGATCATCCAGGAGAGAGGAACCATGGGAAGTTATTAAGCTATTCAAAACATATTTTAGAACCCCCAGCCAGGACAACAAGTCCTCTGATTTATTCTATGGAAAGAAAAGACAGTAAGATGCTCAGTTAGATGGGGCATGCACAACCTCACATCCCTTTCCCACTGGTGTAGTCTCAGGGATGTCTATAGGATGATCACTTGCATAAGCAAGAAGGCACAGCTGAGCCACAGCAGGGGTTGCCTGGATGCAAACAGGGTCCTCCCAGCCAGATTAAATGCAGTGGCATGAAAAAAGTGGGTCATCAATATAGACAGGACAACCTAGCACTGAAAGGGTTTTTGTTACAAAACTCTCGAGCTGCCTGATATCAAAGGCCAGATACTATAAAGTCTCCTGCAGCAACAAATCCAGGCTTGAGCAAGAACTGTTCTGACTGCCTACAGGCTGTGAGCAACCGTGTTCCCTGTGTATGTCCTACATTTTCTCACTCTTTGTGAGATGCTTAGCAGGGTGGAAATCTTGCAGGGAGACATCTCAAGCATGTGTCAGAAGTGGAGCCAAAGCAACATGGTCTGGAAGATTTAGTGCTCAGGCTTCTGTCAGCACAATCCGAGGGGAAGCATTTGGTCCTGTGACACTGAAGAGATAACTTATGTCTTCCTGATACCAGGAGTTTGACCTACTTCCCTCTGCCTTTCAGAGGAATCTAATGCAAAATGGCCCAGAAAAGAAAATACAATTCTTTGTGGTGCCCTGAAGCCACAAGCCAGGCACCTGAGTGCTTGGCACTGAATTTCACAGTCTGAGACACTCAAAACTGCCAGAGCTGGGGTTTCTTGGGCCATTGTTTTCTTCTTTACTGTTTTTGTGGGGTTTGCCTCTGGTGAACAGAAATTGCTGGGGGCATCCTAGAAGTGAGATTCCAGAAACAGAGGCCTTAAGAAAATTCCCAATACCCTGACATTTATGATGAAGCCTGCAAATCAGACCCTTTGACTACACCCCCTTCCTCACCTAGGCTCCTGTCCACAGCACAGTGAGCTATGGGAGCCCATGGGCAGGTGGGTGATATGGGTTGATTTTCCTGGGAAGTGCTGCTCTGAAAGCACCAGCAGCCAGTTTGGCATTTCAGTGTCAGCATATGGAGATAAGCAAAACACCTCTGAGAATAACCACGAGCTCTACTCTGGTAACTGAGAGGAAAAACAAACCATTGGTCTCATGTGTTGGTGCAGCACTCATCATCCAACAGGATCTCAAATGTCATCAGGCCACTGAGATGGGAATATTGTTAGAAAGGGATGTAGACAGCCTGTGAGGGATCATAAAAATATTTCCCTTTAATTGCCCTTGCTCCTGCTGCATGGAGGCTCTCGTAAAACCCAACAGCTAAATATGAGGGCTCTGGAAAAACTGAATTTACCTAAAGGGATGATTCCCCAGAAAAGTGGCCACTTCTCCTAGCTGCTGCCAAAGCATTCCCTGTCTTGTAACAGCACTTGGTATCCTCAGAGCTGTTTGTGTTAGCACTGACTCACTGGTCCCACATTGCCCCGGGGGGAGGGAAGGGATGTGCTGTGATCCCCATGTCAAACTTGGGAAGACACAGAGTGAAGCAGCTCTGTTGAGATCAATAGATTTATGAAAGGGACTAACATGATTTAGCAACTCCTGAGACCAAAAATCAGGACAACACTTTGCATACAGAGGAAATTACACTGCAATAAGGACCAAAACAATGTAATTCCTGCTCTGTAGGCATTCCTGTTTCAAAGCAACATGCTGGTTGTAGCCAGACAAACTCCTGTGGAATTCTCAAAATAAGGCTGAAAAGGTAAAGAGCCCAGAGCTTTGAGCCTGATCCTTTCAAGCAGTGTTTGAGCTCATTTGTACAGAAGAACCACCTACCTCTTTCATAAAAGAAAATCCACTAAACCCCATTTTGGATAGTATTAATGTAGTATGCATTCATACACCAAAAAAAAAAAAAAGGAAGGTTAAGCTTTGAACAACCATTTGTTACGTTCACTTTCTTTGCTTGTTTTCATGCTTGCATGGCTGTGAATATCTGTGTATGGTTTTCAGTGACATCTTACAGATCCTCTGCAAGTGTCTAGGCTGCAAGCTGTGGAGGAGCATTTTGGTGTTTGGACAGGACTGCATTTCTCAGGAGTGAAAGTAGCCCCAGCCAGAAGAAACATCAACAAGAAGCCATTTCTCTTTTGCTCAAATACTATAAATAAATACCATAGAAACAAAAGCAGGTTTTTTTCAGAGAAACTGGACAAATCTTTGGAAGAAAAATTCCCCCCAGGATGATGGCACACAGGAAATCCCTGAGCCACAAATCTCGTGAGGCTGGGAAATATTTGGGAGATCAAGTAGTGCTTGTTTGGCCTTTCTTATGTCAGGTCCTGAAAGAGGCAGGATCAGGGTGAAACAGGCCATTGACTTGACTTAGGACAACTCTTCTGAGTCATCCTTTAATTGTTTTTTATTTGCTTTCCTCTTGGATGCCCTTGGATGGAGCAGGGTGGCAGGAGTTGTGTTGAACTGGGTGAATGCCATTCCACACTTCTCTGCTGGTCACATTCCAACGGGGCAAATCCCTCAGCAAACATGCCAGGCAGTGTGAGGGGCAGCCCATCAGGTCATCCAGATGAACTATCCCGGGTTTTCTCCTCATTCTTTCCCCAGGGTGGGACCAAATGCACTGATTTGCCTCTGAACCACTGGTGTCTGGGCCAAGAACTCCCAGAAGGAATAATTTGCAAGAGCAAAGATTCCGCTGTATGGAGCACCTGGATGTCTGACTGTGTGTTCGCAGCACCATCTAGTGCTTCCCAGAGATTTATTTTCCTCCTTCCCCAAATCCCTAGTGATGGACCCAGCACCCATCCCTCCACGCGGAGTCCAGAGGCTGTTGGGGGGCTCGCTGTGAAGGCAAACTCTGCGTTCGTTTGACAGCCTGGAGATGGGCAGCACAGGATAAAAGGTGTGCCAGGACCTCAGGTTTGCTGAGATGCTGGTGTGCACCTCTGAGTGACACCTGCGAGCTGCCTGAAGCCCACCGGGGGCTGCACATCCTGCCTTAGTTGAACCCTGTTTTCAGAATCTCTATTAAATTAATGACAAATATTTGGCAAGGGTTTGGAGTAACTGCAGTGCTCTCCTCTTCCTTTCTCCAGGGAAGCTGCAGAGCCAATGCCCTCTGCTGATAGTAGAGGATAATTATCCACTATGACGTAGAAAAAAAATCCCAGATTTTTTATCCAAGTGCTCTTCTTTGATTTTGTCAGCAGCCGCACTCTTATTTCTAGGGGCTGGAGGACACAGAATCACAGAGTCAGGGTTGGAAGAGACCTTTGGAGTTCACCCAGTCCAGAACCCCCTGCCAAGGCAGGGTCACCTGGAGCAGGTGACACAGGAACGCCTCCAGGAGGGGTTTGAATGTCTCTGGAGAGGGAGACTCCACGACCTCCCTGGGCAGCCTGCGCCAGTGCTCTGCCACCCTCGTGCAGAGATGTTCTTCCTCATGTTGGGGTGGAACTTCTTGTGTTTTAGTTTATGGCCGTCACTCCTCGTCCTGTCGCTGGGCACCACCCTGAACGGCATCACGCGACTAATATTTACCTGCGGGAGAGCTGCTGAGCTCAGATTCTCCCAGGACACGGGAGCCTGCTCTGTGCGGGATGCGGGGGGACGCGGGGGGACGCGGGGGGGTCTGGCGCATGTGGCAGCCT
>JACBWW010000067.1:1580731-1619342 GCA_020086605.1 Lanius collurio
CGGGGGCGCGGCGGCGGGAGCGGCGGCGATGGCGGAGCCGGCGGAGAAGCTGTACCGGGCCGAGTATGCCAAGAGCGGCCGCGCCTCCTGCAAGAAGTGTGGCGAGAGCATCGCCAAGGACTCGCTGCGCCTGGCGCTCATGGTGCAGGTACTGCGTGCCGGGGCCGCCGCGGGAGGGGGGCGGGCTGAGCTGGCCGCTCCGCTCGGTACCGCCGGCGGCAGGGGCAGCCCGGGGCTCCGCTCCCTGCGCCCGCCGCGGTGCTCCGGAGCCGCTCGGCCGCACCTTTGGCTGCCGCGGGGGCGAGCGCAGCCTATTTTTAGCAGAGGCGCCTTCGGTCGCTGCCGTGTCCGCAGCAGCGCCAGTGCCCGGGGCAGCCCTGCCCGCAACGCTCCCCGGGGCGGGGGGAGCCGCTTCCCCCGCACCCCCGGGCTGCAGGGGCGGCTGGAGGCGAAGCGGTGCAAAGTTCACCGTTCGGTGACATGGTGGGGCCAGGGGCGCGCACAGAAGCTTTGTTGCCGTCCGGAGGGCGAGGCGAGCTCCACGGCTCGGCTTTTCCGTGCCCCGGGAAGCGTCTGCCTCTCGCAGCGCTCGGGGCCGGGGAGTCCCCGCTCGGTGGGCGCTTTGCATACGAGACAGAGGAGCTGCGGCCCGGAAGGTGTGGGAGGCCTGGGGCAGCCCCGGCGGCCGCAGGATGAGCGGCAGGGCCCGGGTGGTCTCGCAGAGTTGGCTGGCACATGGCAGGCGTGAAACAGCTGAACCGTAATGGGCGAACGAGCTGCGAGGGCACGGTTTGCTCTCCGCTGCCCTCACGCTGTTATTTGCCTTTTGGGGAAGAGACTGCTTGGCTTTCCTTTGGAAGGAAGGGAAGAGCTCCGTTCTGTGTTGGGGGGCTGGGAGCTGTGCACGGACCCGGCATCCCGCCCTGCTGCGGGAGGATGCGGAGGGAATCGCCGCTCCGCAGGGGAGGGGGGTACTTTATCCCCGCTGGCTGCAGCAGGGCCGATGGGAGGGGGCACCTGCAGCGTGCTGGGGGCGGGCTGACTTTGGGGGTGGTGTTGTGGAAGGTAAGCAAAGGCATATGCGTGTATCTGCGAAGGCGAGCAAGGACGTGGCGTGCGAACGCCAGCGCAGAGCCCTGCGGATGAAGGGGTGCTGCGGCCGAGCAGCCCGGGACGTACCTCGCTTCTGCCCCCGGGAGAAGCACCGCTTGTCCGGGGGTGTGGGGGGGAGGAAGGGCCCGGTCCCCCCTCGCCCGGGCTGCGGGGGCCTGCTGGCTGCCGGGCGGGGCTGGCAGGTCTGCTGGGGTTGGAGGCAAAGCTCCTGCCCCGGAGGGGAAATACCTGCCTTTGTTCCCCAGAGCCTCCTTCCCTTGGGAAAGATGTGGGACTGTGCGGTGCCAAGCTGCAGCGTTTGCTCGCACGTGTTCCTGCTGCCTCTCCTTTTGTCTCCCCGGCTGCCCTCAGCCGCTCGCTGGAGCTGCTCCTCCTCCCCTTCTCCGGCTGCTGCTCCTCGGCTTCCTCACGTTTATTATCCCTTCCTGTCTTGCCCAGCAGTTGAGGCTGATGCGAGGCGTGTTGCCCTTCCTCAGCACGGGGGCAGGGGTTGTGTTCTGGTTCTCTAGGGTTTGTTTAATGGAGCGATCTCCTGGGAACCATAACATTCCTCGCAGAGCTTTTCATTGCCAGACATCTCCCCAAAACTGCCGATCTTACACCAAACACTTGTGTTTTTATTTATTTCCCCCACAACCTCTTGAATTTGCTTGCTCTTTCCTCTGCCCACTGCCAGTTTTTGTACCAGCAGAGCACACCCTGCTGCTGAGCATCACACTGTAAGTGCATGAATTTCAGCAGAGCACGCTGGCCCCTTGGTTTTGACTGGGGAAATCCCCTGCGGAGCAGCCTCTGTGCCAGCATCAGTACACTGAACATTTCTGAAAATTGTGCTGCAGAAATTGAAGGGAGGCCCAGACCAAGTCCTTGGCTGTGTTTGCCGTAACCCTCCCCTTTTGTTTTGGTTCCTCAAGTGAAGAGCTCTGAATGAGAGTGGGATTCTGTGTGCTTGGCACAGAGCAGGCACCCAGGCCCTGCAGGACCAGCACCAGCTTTGCCTTTGGCTTCCAGCTGGAACCGAGCAGTTTCTGTTATCTGAATGTGCAGTATGAAAGTGAATCGGTCTCTTTTTTTCTTAGTTTGTTTAGGAAACTATGGTCTAGAGATAGGTGAGCTGAGAGAAGTTGTGTAAACAAGGCCTAGCCTACCTGGAGGTTTCATTTTCCGCACAGAGCAAAGAGTCTAAAACTCCATGTACACTCACTGCTTGTATAGATGTCTTAAAGACTGAGCCAGCTCTGCTCTCTTTTGTACACCCCAGTGCCTCGTGCCCCAAAAGCTTTTGTGTTAGGAACAGCCCTGAGGAGTCCTCCAGGAAAACTCTAGATAAAGGCCCAGATGTGTCCAACTTTCATTGCCAAAACTGCATGTGACTTACAGCCACATTGAGAGAACCGCAGGGTGGCTGCTGTGGTGCTGTGAGGGTAACTGGGTAATCCAGAGCCTGGCTGTGGGAAGAGTCCATCTGGAAGTACAAATGTCCTCTTACAGTTTGGGTAGATGGTTGTTTGTAGTTAGGGCTCACAGCTCTCCTGGTTCTGTGCTGTGGTCTTCGAAACCCTTTCCTTTTCCTTCCTGCTCATGCACGAAACTCTGCTGTTGTTTTTGGCTCCCTCCTGTTAGTGAGTGACACATGGAAGGCTTTCCTAAGTCATTAGTTCTGTATCATCAGTAGTAATAATTGTACAGCACTGAGTATTATTAGTACAGCAGCTGTTTGCATGTGTTATTTGGAACCAAACCACTGCAAGGTTATTTTGCCTGGTGGGTAACAGGAGTGATGCCAGGATGGTACCTGTTGTGTCTGAGTTTTAAACAAGAGGAGCGCTTGGAAAACAAGCACTTGGTGTGGGGCAGGGCACTCTGGAGCTGCACTTCAGGGAGGACTTGGGAGGTGCTTCTGTCCTGATCACAGAATCATGGAATAGTTTAGTCTGGAAGGACCCTGAAGATCATCTAGTTCCAACCCCCTGCTGTGGGCAGGGATGCCCCCCGTTAGACCATGTTGTTCAGAGCCCCATCCAGCCTGGCCTTGAACACTTCCAGGGATGGGGCCCTGGGCAGCCTTTCTCAGGGTGTCATCACCCTATCACTACGAGGACTTGTGAAAACTCCCCTCTCCAGCTTTCTTGTACGCCCACTTCAGGTACTGGAAAGTGCTATAAGGTCTCCCTGAGCCTTCTCTTCTCCATGCTGAACATCCAAAATCTCTCAGCCTGTCTTCACAGGAGAGGTTCTCCAACCTTCTGATCATCTTTGTGGCCTGCTCTCAACCTCTGACTTTATTTGGGCTCTGGTGTTTCTCTTGAATTTTGTCTCTACCTTGTACAGGCCACTCAGGGATTTCTTCAGGCTACAATCCTTGGAGGTGCCCTTTTTATCTTGTGTCTGACATGGGTTCTCCAGCACATGGACAGTTTGCTTGAGAAGTGGCTCTCAAAGGGATTGTGGAGTGAGGCCAGCAGCCTCTTGTGCTGTGCAGTCTCACAGGGGCTGTGTGAGGCTGTGACCTTTTTTTTTTTTCAGTAAAACAGATGGGCTGAGCAGCAGGGCGATGAACTGGTTAAGCTAGCTAAATGCTCCTTCCATGTCTATCCCTTGTGGGACATCTCTCCAGCAGCTTGTCTGTCTTATTAGATTTTCTTCTTAGACTTTGTTGTAAATAGTATCCATCTCTTGATCTAAAGAAAAATAAAAAAGAAGTCATGTGTGTTTATCCAGATACTCCTTTTTATCTTGGGCTTTGTTTTGTTTTGTTTTTCCCCTTGGTTCTGCTTGAATTATTTCATCTTGGCCTAATGTGCTTGTTTCCTAGTCGCCCATGTTTGATGGCAAAGTCCCTCACTGGCACCACTACAGCTGCTTCTGGAAGCGGGCTCGAATTGTGTCCCACACGGACATTGATGGCTTCCCTGAGCTTCGGTGGGAAGATCAGGAGAAAATCAAGAAAGCCATTGAAACTGGAGGGCCTGGAGGAGGTAGGTGGAATTACTCCTGGTGTTTAGAGTTCAGCTGGAACTGTGCCTTCTTTTGTTGGGCTGTTATTATGGTGATTTGATGTTCATGTCCCTTCAGCAAGTGATACTAGAAGAATTGCTGAGGTGTCTCCTCACTTCAGGGCTAGGATGCTGACAGTGCCATCCAGAATGTTAAATCAGTGAGGGGGAAAAGCCAAGTCAGTTGGCAGATCTGTTGAAAAACATTTCTTGTTATCATGATTGGTGTATTTAGTTTTCAATTTTTTAATGTTAACAGATGCTGTTGTGGTATGTTGTTTTTATGGTACCTTCAGTGCAGTGCATGGTTATGGTGGCTCTTTGGTGCTTTTGAGCATGGACTGCTTGTCTTGCTCTGTATTCAGTTCTGAACAAATGAGTGGCTGGAACACCAGGGGTTTATTCATGCAGACTGCTAACAATCTGGGACAGAGAATAAGAGAATGCATATTAAAGCTGAACTCTGTATTTGCTTTGTTCTTTAGGAAAAGGAGGGGAACAGGAAGGAGGTGGTAAGGCTGAGAAGAGCCTAAATGACTTTGCTGCAGAATATGCCAAGTCTAACAGAAGTACTTGCAAAGGCTGTGAGCAGAAGATAGAAAAGGTAAGAAAGTTCTCCATCTCATCTTTTCTCTCACCAGTTTTAATTCAAACAGTGGCTTTTATAATTGCTTCCTGTCTGTCCTGCATATGGAAAGCACTTGCAGAGCTGCATTTCTCTGTCTGAGGAGCAGCTGTGTCCTGGACAGCTGACAGTAAAGGCATCCCTCAGCATGGTAGCCTGGGCTTCAAGCTTGGTCATCCCTCCTTTCACTTGGGTCTTAGAGCAGGCTGGGAACGCTGCTCACCAGCATTTCTGTGGCAAGACAAACACCACTAACTGCAGCTTCTCCTGCTTGTTACTGGACTGCAAACCAGCTACATATTGGACATCTGTAAAGTAGTTTGCAGTAAGACAGAGTAAAATCATATTAGCATTGATGTTTGAGTGGTAGGGAAATAAAGTTAATTTTTGCATTTGCTTTTATGAGGCTTGTTCATGTGAGTTTTACTTGGTAAAGCTTACTGGAAGTTGGAATTAAGACAACAGGATTACCCAGTTTGAGTGGACTTTGAACAGAAAGCTACCTAAAAGTCCTGAAGAAAGCAGAGGAACTGTAGTGAGAGGGCTTGAACGAAAGTTGCAGACTTTGATAGAGGAACTGTTACTGTTTTACAGATGTTTAGGAGGCATCATATTGGTATCTTGTTAACATCCTGCTCCTTCCAGAATGGCCTAACAATTGCTCTTGTGTCACTTTAATCTACCTCAGGGCCAGATCCGGATCTCCAAGAAGATGGTGCATCCTGAAAAGCCACAGCTGGGAATGATAGATAACTGGTACCACCCGGACTGCTTTGTGAGCCGCCGAGCAGAGCTGGGCTTCCTCCCGGCTTATGGGGCCACCCAGCTGCTGGGTTTCAGCATCTTAAAAGCTGAAGATAAAGAAACTCTGAAGAAGCAGCTTCCAGCTACCAAGAGTGAAGGGTAGGTGGTTAGTGTAAGAAATTGCGTTGTCTGGAGGAGCCATTGCCTTTAAATGCATCCATGATAAATGTTATGGGACGTTGTTGTCTCTGTTTAAAGAATATTGGTTGTAGGAGGGTTTGGTCCTTCCTGTGACCTCAGGCAGATGACAACAGACATTCCCTGTCCCTGGGAACATGCAGTCCAGTTGCCCCCCCATGACTGCCTTGAGGAAATGCAGAGACCTGCAGCTGTGACTTGGAGGGCTGATGTAGGGCTTTCAACCATAAAATAATGCCTGCACAGTACAAATGGATACTGGGCTCTGCATCTCCTTGTTGTGATACTGTTATCAGCAGTGGTTTCTCTGCTCAAACCACTTGTTAGAGAATTGATTTGACATCTCTTGTCTATGAGCTGCTGATCTGTGACAGGCACTGAATCTGATAATGGTGTTTATTGGCCATATAGTGCTTACACTTGGATGCTTTTGTTTGCTGAATTTGTTATAGTGTGTCTGAAATTTCATTGCCTTGCATTGAGATTTTCAGTGGAGGCTCTTGACAGAACTTGTACTGACAGAGAAGTGTTTCCAGGTGACTTGCTGGCTTTGTGAATCTTTCTTTGTTAATGAAGGCTTTTGTTACTTGTTCTTGAAATGACTTTGCTGAAAGTCATGCTTCATAACACAAACCAGTGTTGCATTGTCCCTGTGGAGGAAGAAACATAAGGTATATCTGAATCTTACAAATAAGAAAGATCTTGTCATTGGAAAACATTGGGCTTCTCTGTGTACATTTCAGACTGAATTCAGCTTTGCTTTTGCAAGGATCCACTGTGAAAATGTCCAGTGAGGCTGCTGTTTGTTCTGAGAAGGCGTGGTCATGTCAAATCTGTGCAGTCTCTGTCAGTATTGGTCCTTCAGATGTGCAGCTGATGTGTGTGGTGTGCAGTTGCTTGGCAAGCCGCTGCTCCAGAAGCATTTGGCAGTGATGGGGTTGCTGTGGGGAGGGTCCTGCAGTGCCACAGGATGGGGGCTTTGGCCAGAGCCCTGTCAGGTCCTGTTCTGTTCACCTCACTCAGCTGAACTGGCAGAGACCAAGAGGAGCTGTGTGCATCTGTTGGGCAGCCTGCTGTCTATCCATGCAAGGATTTTACCTCTGTGTGCATTGCTTGGTGTAAGCAGAAGTGCAGTATTTTAATGCACTTAGAGCTTTTCAAGTAGTCCTTTGCTTTTTGTGCTGAGATGCGAGTTCTGCTTTGTCCTAGAACAGTGAGTTTAATAGGGTTATTTGTAGTATTCTCCCATGTCCTCAGCAAAGCTCTAGAGATTTGACTGTGTAAGTGCTTCTCTTGTCTGTCCTGACTCTGCTTTTCTGGGCCACTTCTGGGATGCAAAATATGAAGGCTTTGTAAAGAAAGGCCACAAAGTAGTTTGCCAAGTCACTGTGTAAATAAAAGTCTAGAATTGCAGTGGAAAAAAGCTTATGCTGGTGATGTAGAGTAATGTGAGCCAGGACCTCACACCAGAAAAGCAGCAGGATGTCTCATCTTTCCTGCTTTCTAAGCACTCCCTAAACAAGGCCCTCAACTGGGAAGGTGCTGGATGGCTCTTATGCTCCACTACCCTGTGCTCTTTGGGCTGTGTGCTTGAGCCAAGGGTGGTAAGGGTCAATTGGAAAAATAGTTGTCTGTCAAACAAACTGCATGAGTGAGAGTGTAAATAACAGCATGAGTGGAGAGGTGTGGTGTGCTAACTATTTGGCTGTCAAGAAAGCACAGGAGTTACACAGAGAAGCCAAAAGAGCACTCCAGAAACTTGAATGAGATGCAGTTACCTCAGATAATTCACCTTGTGCATTCAATAACAGAAATTAACAACAGAAATTGCAGCCTCCTGCAGAAATTATGTTAGTGTCTGTTGCAAGTGAGATTCTTAAAATGATTTTTTAAAATATTTCTAATTGTGCTGCGTTCAAATTATATTTTGACTCAGAAGTCTGTGCAGTTCAGATGTGACACATCCAAATTCAGGTGCTGCTACTGCATGTCCAGCCCATACTCCAAGCAGAATCTCAGACTTTGGGACTGCCCTGTGAGGCCTTTGTGTAAGAGTGGCATTGTGATGTGCCTTTTCCAGATGGGAGAGGTGAGGTGCTGAGCAGAGCTACCAAGAATAAGTTTGGAAATCCTTGTGAAGGCCAAATATGGGAAGATAGACTGCAAGGATTGTGGCTCCTTTTCTCAGCCAGTTCTGGGTGAGACATGCAACCCTCCCTTGGGCTATGGGCTGTCCTGTTTAAGCACTAGCACTCTGCAGACCTGGGAAAAGAGGCTCTTGTGTCCTTGCCTGCAGCTTCTCTGTGGAGTGAGTGCCTGTATGCTGGTGTAGGAAATGCAGTAGCAGCTTGCAAGCTCCTTTGGACAGTATTTCTTTGGTAGTGTGTGTTTTGCCCTCCTGCTCTGAGCTGTAATACTTCCTGTATTTTCTGCCTCACTTGTTTAGATGGAATTGCTGCCCAGGACAGGAGCAAAGTGTCACACTGAAGATGTCATGCAGCACTGGATTAGCTGCAGAGGTTGCCTGAGGCAAATGCTAAGTGCTCAGGTCACCAACAGTCTGGCAGTGCTTTACAGGGAAGAAGTGAAAAGGGAAGTTCTTGTTCCTCCCTGCGTGGGCTGCTTGCTTTATCCAGGGTTGCTGTCATTGTCTTTTCTACCATTTCATTGTAGGGAAGGGAAGAGGGGAACATGAAGAATAGATTAGATGGTCAGAAAGGGCCAGGCTAGAGTGGGACAGTTCACTTTCCTCTTCATCTTCTCTGAGGTTGGAATAAATCTTGTGTCCTCCATGAATGTGAGAAGTGCTTTGCATTGCCAGAGAAGTACCAGTCCTTCCAGGCAAGCTATTGAGCTGTGCCTGTCAGAGGTGTTAAGACTGTCCCTTCCCCAGCAGGAGAAAGGGTGTGCACAGTAGCACCCCACTGCTGTGAGCAACAAGTAGTATTGGGGCTCAAGGATGGAAGACCCTTGTGTGTGTCTTCTTGATATGTGTCAGTCAGGGTGTATTTTAATGATTGTTCTAAAATGTGCTGTTTTGAGAAGGTGCAGGATGAATTCAGCTTTGCCATTCCTTTCTCCAGGCAATATAAGATGATTAGTGTTTGTGTTAGCCTTGGGCATAGCCAGGCACAAAAGAGAAGGTGGTGACCAACAGCTTTATGCCTCTGCAGCTGGGATCATCCCTCCCACTCCATGGTTTGTTCTAGTAGCTGGAGCAGGTACAGTAATCACCCTGGCTTCCAGAGCAACTGCTGTCCCCTTGACTGGGAGGAGAAGCTGCCAAAAGTGTGAGTCGCTGCTGGAATTTGGACGCTTTCCCTGGGTCACAGGGCCTCTCAGCAGAGTGATCGCCTTCCAGCGGCTGCTGTGCTGGATTTGCTCCTTTTGGAGACCAGGAGACAAGTTACATTGTGGGAGTGAGTGCTGGCTTGCTGGAGGCAGCCTGACTGTCAGCCGACTCTGCAGATACACAGGGCTGGGCACCCTTCCTAAGCACTTGCATCATTAAACCCCTCCTTTAAGAAGGTGAAACAGAACACTTTGTACTCAGGTTGATAAGTTTTTTACCGATTCTGTTGTGTACCCCAGGTTCTGTTAAAACTTGAGGAGGTCATTACCCTCTTGCAGGGGCTCAGTGGATGCTCTGGTCTTGCTTCCCTGCAGGGGCTGCAGCCGAGGAGGAGAGAGGACATGCTTGGCCTGGGGACTTTTGGAGGCACTGCTCTGTGTGTGCTGGAGCCAGTCCTGCCACCTTGGTTGCTGCTTGCGTGATTTAGAACACAGGATGGAGTTTTTGTCAAGCAGTTACTGGCAGCACAATGTGTCTGTTTCCATGGGGCAGGGACATGTACCATAGCCCCTGCTCACTGTTGGTGCCTGGCAGGGGCACAGCTGGAAGATGAGCTCTTCTGCAAAACCAGCTCCTCAAAGTGCTCTGAACTACAGTTTTGGTCAGAGGTGCTAATGATGGGCAGTTGTGGCCACTGCAAATAAAATGAGCAGTTAGCCTGATTTTAGGACCAGGAGAGTTACTAGAACATACAGGTCTCATGCAGGAGTCTCTGGGAGGAGAGTACCTCTTGACATGCTCCTGATGTCATACAGAGTTAGTCTTAATGGGAGCAAAACCCTAGAAAGTGAACTGTTTAAAATTGCAAGTGGGAGAGCAATCGAGAATGCCAACTTCATGACTTAACCATCAGCCACAGCTTACAAAGCTGAGAGAGGCTTTCTTGAAGAGAAACCTGGCTGATGTTTTGTAACAGAAAGCAGGTCTGTCAAAATGGAGTGTGAGAGCCAAGCTGTGTTCATGCTCTGCCTCGAGTTGCAGGCCCGTCCTACCTCAGCTGAGGCAAAATTTCCCTTGGTGTTCTCACTCCAGACAATCAAAAGGGATGACATGACTCTGGAAATGTAAATTATCTTTTTCAGAGGTCCCTTGTCATATTGAAGTCTGCCAAAATCCCCTAGTTTTCATTTGGCTTTCTTTTTCCAGTCTTCCTTGAGTAGTGCTTTCTGTAACTTCTTCCTTCAGCTCTAAGGCCTAGAAAATAGCAATAAATTTACACACACACACAGCTCCCAACAGTACATCACAAAACCACTGTGAGCCTGGAAGTATTTTCCAAGCAGAAACTTGCACCTGTTTGATTTCAGAGGCCTGACTTAATTCTAGTCTGAAGAGAAGCTAGGTGGGAAATACCTAGTTTCCCAGTGTGTTAGCTCCTTAAAGTTACTGTGTTTGCTGTCCTTCAATTCAGTATGGACTGTCTAAGCTGATCAAGCTGTTGATTCAGCTGAAAGGCACTGTGGTCTTTTAACCTGCATTGCTACACCTCCCCACATTTGGAGAGCTGTTCAGGGATCCTTAGGTATGCCTTCGGTGTAACTAATACAGGTGTAGATGAATATGCCTGAGAATGTTGCAGTCTTTCACGTGCTCTTCTCCCACACCGTAACCATGGAGAACCTCTTAGGTGTAACTGACCTGATTGAGGCAGCTCACATTGCAGAGCCAAGTGCATGTCTATAATCTAGCACTGAGGAATTTGAAAAATGGGTTTGCCTGCCAACACTGAGGATATTCAAGCCTCTGCAGATATCGACAGTCAGTAATCTGAGCTGTGGTAACTGCTGGACAGCCATTTCAATAACTTCCTTTCATATGTGTGTGGTTTTGTTTTGTTTTTCTTGTTTATTAGAAAGAGAAAAGGAGAAGAGGTAGATGGAAATGTGACTGCAAAAAAGAAGCAGAAAAAAGAAAAAGAGAAAGAATCAAAGCAGGAAAAACAGCTGAAGGTGAGTTTTAGCTGCTCACAACCTAACCTAAGAATTGGTTTGTTGGAAGAGTGCAGTGTCAGGCACTCACTGAAGAGCTGTAGCCTCTAGAGAAGGCAGTACCTTGTACCCAGTGAGAGCAGTTGTAGCACAGACAGTCCCTGTGTCCTGGCACAGGAGGTGCCCTGTCACTGAGGCTTTGCTGAAGGCAATTCACCCTTACCCTTCCTCTCGAAAGACAGGAAGGATTTCTCTAGGACTTGTGCTTATTGGATTTAAATAGATTAGGTTAAATGCCTTTTTTCTGTGAGGCTGGTTCTGTGCTCCTTCCTGTGTCGTCTGGCTGTGATGGCTGGAGCTTGGAGCCCAAGCACTGTTGCAGAAAAGCTTGGAAAATAGCTTACTGTAAAAATTAAACAGAGATAGTGTTCTACTAGATTACTGAAAAATGAAATCTTTCTCACCCTCTGGGGAGGTGTGTTCATTTCTTGGGTACAAATTGTGATAAATCACAGCTTTCTACCTTTCACTTTCTAGAATATTGTAGAAAGAATTCCTAGTAGAGCTTCAGGAATTTTGTATTTTTTGAGAGTTCCCAAGAAGGAAAACTATCAAGCTGCTTTTGCTGCAATAGAAGTCTTAATGGAGCTGTAGAGAAATGGCGTGTCTGGCTTTGAACAAAAGTTTTCTTTTTGTTGTGTTAGCAGCACCTTAATTTTCAAAAATCTCAGCTGAGATGTTTTTAAGGTTTTGCTGCTGCAGTGGAGATGTTTAGGACAGATCTAGGCATTTTGTGGATCGGAGTTAGCTTTGGGTTCACTTTTTTTAGCAGCAATTCATCAAGCTTGGTCATTATCACTGAAAATTAAACCATTTAACCCAGTCAACCACTTCTTCCAGGGTAGACTACATTTTAACTGTAGCTGGTGGATAACATTCAGAAATTATCTGAGATATTTTAGGATGTTTCTTTGCTTCCTAACCCTTTCAAGTTTTGTAGAAAGGTCCAAAGGAATGTGCATGCTTTTCCACACTACTGCAGGTATCTGATCTAATGCTTAGTTATCTTAAAAAAAAAAAACTGTGGGAATTAGCATTTCTGATTTTTGTTTTTGATGGAAGACTCAAATGCGGCTACATCCCCACTGTTCTCAGTGTCAGCTAGGTAGGTGAAATTTGCAAAGAATGTTGAGAGCTTTCTAAGTAAGGGCACTGATATTTGAAGGATGTGATTTTAAGAATCTGTTTTAGGTGTTTGGTAAAATGTGTGACTCTCCCTTTTGGTAAAGTTACTGTTTCTTGGAGCTCTTAATCTGACAATCTGTGTTTAATTCCACGGACTTGCTAAAACCTTGTGTACATACTGCAGTTTTGGGAGTGTTCTTAGCTACTTGCACTCGATTGCTTTCTAAGCTGCTGGGTTATGTCAACAGGAGCAGACAGAGCTGATCTGGGGCATCAAGGATGAGCTGAGGAAGGTCTGCTCCACTAATGACCTGAAAGAGCTGCTGATCGCCAACAAGCAGGAGGTCCCCTCTGGGGAGAATGCCGTGAGTTGGTTGTAGTTGCTCTGTGTGTGTGCGGGGTCTTGGAATTGGTCAAGCTGACCTGACCCAATAGTGCTGCAAAATCCACAAGTCTGAAGAATGTTCCTAACATAACACTTAAGAAATTTGGTGCAAAGCCCAGTCCTTCTATCCCAGGACTCTGGTACTGCTGTTACACTTGCTTGTGAAGGGCGGTGTGGTGGTGAGTGATGCTGAATTCAGCACCTTAGTCATGGTGTAGTGCTTTTATTCTGCTGTTCTCCAAGTGGTCCATGTTTTTTTTTGGTGCTGGCTCTTCATGAGCAGGTTAGTTAAGGCACCATTGCCTCCCTCAACTGTTAAATTATGCAAAATGAAGCAAAAACTGTACAAATTCTTTCCCAGTTTCTTTTCTATAAAGAGTCCATTTTGGTCTATGTAACTTGTGAAACTCTGCTCTGTTTCAGAGCCACATACTGCTTTAAGTATTTGTATTTATCAAGACTCTTTAAAGGAGTGTGGGTTGGAGTGTGGGAAGTGTCTAGACTCAAAATCATCATGGAATACTCTTAGGCAGGAAAACCTGGACTTGCCTGAGCCTACATTCCCACCTACCTACTCATGTGCTCAGATGCAGTAGCTGGTCTCCTTCCTGGCTGTTGTGGCACAGCAGCCTGGTCAGGTGCTGTGTGGTAGGTATGTTCTCCTGAACCACAGGATTATAGAATGGGTTAGATGAGAAGGGACTCCAAAGATCATCTCTTTCCAGTCCCCCGCCAGGGATTGGGCAGGAATACCACCCCCTAGATCAGGTTGCTCAAAGCCCCATCCAACCCAGTCTTGAACACTTCTATGGAAGTTCCTCTGGTCAACCTGTTCCAGTGCCTCTGAAGAATTTATTCCTAATATCCAATCTAAATGTACCTTCTTTCAGTTTAAAGCTATGGCCTTGTAAAAAGTGCCGGACTGCTCTCTTGTAGACCCTGTTTAGTTTCTGGAGGGTCCTACAAAGTCTCCCAGGAGCCTTCTTTTCTCCAGGCTGCACAATCTCTCAGCTTGACTTCACAGGAGAGATGCTCAAACCCTCTTGTCATTTTTGTGGCCCTCCTCTGGCCTTACTTCTGTGGTCCATTTTTGGTCCTTGTTCTGGTGGGAGCCCCAGATCTGGACTCAGTTTTCCAGGTGGGGTCTCATGAGAGCGGAGCAGAGGGGGAGAATCAACTCCCTCCTCCTCGACAGGAGAGACTGAGCCAGGGGTGTGAGCAGAAGAAACCTTGTGCCGTGCCTCTGAGGCATCATATATCCATCAGTGCGGGTGAGAGGCTTGTTTTATGTTCAGAGTGTGTGTGACATGCTGGAGATGTCTGTGCCTGCATGCCAGCAGGCTGGCAGCTGTGTTCTTGTGCAGCCAGGGTAACACAGTGCGTGTGCTTCCAGCCTCCTCCTGCTGTGACCTGCTCTGTGTTCTTTGTTGCTTTAGATCTTGGACCGAGTAGCAGATGGGATGGCATTTGGAGCCCTGCTGCCCTGTGAGGAGTGCAAGGGGCAGTTTGTGTTCAAGAGCGATGCTTACTACTGTTCAGGGGATATCACTGCCTGGACCAAGTGCGTTGCTAAAACGCAGACTCCCAACAGGAAAGACTGGGTCATCCCAAAGGTGGGTGCTCACTGCATGTTTGGTGTTCTGAAGCACATTTCTAAACTGAATGAACAAGCAGCAGTCAGTGCTGGATGCCAGAGAGCAGAGTGTGCTGCAGTGCTGAGCAGCTGTGACAGCAGGGAAGTCCTGTCTCAGCCACATCCCTCCAGGAGCAGGCAGCTAATCCATAAATAAACCATATTTTTTCCAGCAACACTAAATCGAAAGACATATTGCTGATTTGATTTGAAACTCATCATTTACCCTCTTCCAGCTTTGTTTTCTCAGTCAGTAAAGTGAGGTTTTGTCCACCTTAGTGTGAATATCTTGAAAATCATTTCCAAAATGTGCAGTAAATGACATCTGGCTAGTGCTTAATTTATCTTTTAAATTTTATAATATTTATTGGTTTTAAACTCTGGTTATGCTTCCATCTCACAGGAGTTTCGGGAAATTCCTTACCTGAAGAAATTTAAATGTAAGAAGCAGGACAGGATCTTCCCTCCAGATGCTGTGACCGTGAACTCAGCACCTCCTCCCTCCGCATCTGCTCCTTTGTCAGCGACCGTGTCTGCACCCAGAGGTAGGTGTCTGGCTGGGCATGAATTGGTGGAGTTCAGGATGATGTTCAGGCTGCCATTCCCAGCCAGATGTGCCACCCTGAACAGTCCCACTGTTCTCCTGCCCTCAAGCAGGCAGAGCTCTCCTGGTAAAAAAGTGTCTCGTGTGCTTCATCTTCCTAGCACAAGCAGGCCCTGATATGCAGTATTTTTGCTTGTGGTCATGGGCTTGAGGTCCTGTTGTTTACTCACAGATCGTTTTGGGTGGTTCTTGATTGTGAGGAAATGATGAGTATGCAGAATGAGAAATGTAGTGGCTGATGTTGCAAATTATGTCTCAGGGGAGACCTGCTTCAAAATGCTGCCTTGCTTGGTTTCTTGGGGACCATCCAGGGATGTCCATAATGCCATATATTCCACATATTTTTGGGTTTTAAGGGCATGAGAGTTATTCAGGAGTTAGTTTCTAAATCATTACTGAGATTTGGCTTCACCAATCACTGACTCCCTTTATGCAAAATATGCCAGCCCACAAACTGACAAAATGATGGACTTCAGAAACTCCCTGTAGGTTGCAGGAATGAGTTGCATGCTTTGGTGATAAAGCCTGTCTGTTAAGAACTATGCTGACTTCTTCCTTATTCAGCCTTTCTTGTTCTGGCGATAGTTCCGGGTGCAGAGCATTATTTGTTACTTGGTTAAAAAAGTGGGAGTAATTCTTCAGGTAACTTTAGCCAGATCGTTTTATTTTAGCAATGAAGACAAAGTAACCCAGGTTTTGTTGCTGATTAGCACATTGATTCCAGCCCCAGAGACCTCTGAAAGTAACCTCAAAAGGCTGACTAGATTTAAAGCCAGGTTCCTTTGTTTGCTAACAACCAAACTAATATGAGTGGAGGGGAGAAGAGGAAGCACAACCCTTGGCTGGTCAATCAGAGTTGATAGCATTTATCTTTTAGCAGTGCAGATATACTTGTCATGTCCTGGACCAATCTGAATTGTGATGTTAACACCATTATAATGGAGCCTCAGATGGTTACCAGTTTGCTCCTGACTTGTTATGGGGTTTGCATGATAGAACCTTGTACTGTCCATGAGATCAAGACTGGGACAGTGTTGCTTGAGAGATAATTCTCTCTGCAGCCTCTCAAAAAAATGTTTCCTTTTGAAAAGGGAGAGGCAGTGAGTTTCTCCCATGCTATCCAGGCATCAAAAAAAAAGGGAAGCAGAGCACAGTCCCTTGTAGCACAGTGCTGAAAGCAGACTGATTCTTTTTCTTTTTACTTAACAAACCAAGAAAAGGGAAATATGCCTATCTACTAATTCCCTGTCTTCCATCCCTTCAGTTTGTTGACAGCTGCAGAGCTTCATTGCCTTTCCTCTAAAAAGGGGAACTCCCTCCTACTTACTTAGCCTAGATCAGACCTGCTTGGCCCTCATCTCCCTGCCAGCTGAACTGATTGTACAGAGGGGGGGGATGCTGTCTCTTTGTGCTTGTTGTTTGTCCAGGGCACTCTGTGCCTGTTGCTAACGTGTCATTTCCACACCTTTAGACAAACCACTGACTAACATGAAGATCCTGGTTGTTGGGAAGCTGTCAAAGAACAAGGAGGAGGTGAAGAGCATTGTGGAGGACCTGGGAGGAAAGATGACGACAACAGCTAACAAGGCCACCCTGTGCATCAGCACACAGAGTGAGCAGCCATGCCTCAGTTACTGGTGGCTCTGGTTCAGAGCTGAGCAGATTACAGAGGACACTTGCCCTCAGAGCTGTCTGGGGATCAGTGTTTGGATTAGGAGGAGTGTTTTGTGTGCACACATGGCCTGAGTGTGCTTGGAAAAGTAAAGACAGATGTGTGCTGTTTGAGTTTTGCTTACCCAGCAAGTTAACCCAGCAGGCTGTGCCTTAAGGCTCTCTTGGGTCAGTGGCAGCTGTAGTTTGCATGTAGACCATGGTGGTGTGCAAGCCACCTTTGTTGGGATGAGGAGTGCTGGGGGCTGTGTCCCTGCTTGCCTTGGAGAATCCTGAGAGCTGACTGTGAGTGCCTGAGGGCACTTGGAGGGCACTTATTTGCTCTGCTGGCAGCTTAGAGCCTGCTCTTGCCCTGTGTTGGAGTTGTGCAAACTGAGTGCTGAGGTGGGAGATCTGCTCCCATCCATCAGAAAGTCCAGCTTCCGCTGAGCTCCAGGAAGGGGAGAGCTGGACCAGCCAGGTAAAACAGGAGTGTTCCTACTCTAGCCCAAGCTGCAGCTTTGAAGCAAGGAGGGACTTGGCTCTCCAAAGAACATGATGAATACGAAATGTAGTGGAACTCTGTTTTCACAAAGTGTTACAGAGCCCTGAATCATGGCCAGAGGGAGAGGCTGAGGTCTAAAACCTCACTCGTGCATTTTTTTTTCTCTCTTTCCTCTCCTGCCTCTGCAGAGGATGTGGAGAAAATGAGCAAGAAGATGGAAGAAGTGAAGGAGGCCAAAGTCCGCGTGGTCTCAGAGGCGTTTCTTCAGGATGTGAAATCTTCCAGCAAGGACTTCCAGGAGCTTGTGTCTCTCCATGCACTTTCACCTTGGGGTGCAGAGGTGAAAATGGAGCACGAGGAAATGGCTGTGGATGGGAAGAGCAGCAAGCCCCCAAGTACAAAGAGCACTGGGAAGGTCAAAGAAGAGCAAGGTGAGGGACAAAGTGGTTGATTCTCCACAGACCTGTTCAGAACTGTGCATGCACAAAGCAAACCTGGGTATGGTCTGTCCTTACTCTTTTCTTGAATTTTCTGCCCTTTTTCTCATGATAAGTTTATATAATGGACCCCAGGGCAAGACTAGCTTTAAGTAAACATGAAACTGTCTCCTGAGCTGGTTCGTGTTTCCCCCACTTCAGTCTGCCCAGGCTCCCTGCCATCAGTTCAGTCTCTTCCTCATAACACATCAGCTTCTCTGCCAGTTTGGGTCAGTGTTGCAGCTCCAGGGAGGTACTGGGACACCAAAATGACAGACCCTATCCAGGGGGTGTTGGCAAGTGAGAAAATACTGGAGTCCAGAGCACTGAGTCTTTTTAACAGAGGAGGGAAAATACTGGTGGCATTGCTCACCAATGCCATTGACAGCTTGCATTATTAACCCTGCATGGTGAACAAAACCATCACATTTGCTCACTTCCATTCAGAACCTGTTCTCTGTGTCCTCCAAATGGAGGTTTATGTTATACAGTTAGATGTGTTATTGCCAGGCTGTCTCACCACAGTGGCATCCCCAGGAAATCCAAACACTCCCCATGCCCTGTGAGGTTTTTCAATCCCACTTTGACATTTGTGGTTGTGTTTATCTGCAGTGCGGGTGAAAAAATTATATAGTCCACCCCTTGGGGCCAGAAGAAAAGAAATAGAGAGAATCTGGGGAGATCTAATTTCTCATTTACTTGCTGGGGTGGG
Source organism: Lanius collurio (assembly GCA_020086605.1). Lineage (NCBI taxonomy): Eukaryota > Metazoa > Chordata > Aves > Passeriformes > Laniidae > Lanius > Lanius collurio. The sequence continues at coordinate 1,598,838 of JACBWW010000067.1, forward strand.
GGCTGTGATTTGGCTGCTAGAACTAGGTAGAAAAAAGCCATTCAAGTCAGTGTGCTCATGTACTGGAAATCTGATTCACCTTAGGGTGATAATTATGCAAATTGAGAATTTTAAGGTTGATTCAAGTCAGACTGTGTTGCTCATCTAAGAAAAAAATTAACTGTCTTTCACTGCAGGACCTAGCAAGTCTGAAAAGAAAATGAAGCTAACAGTGAAGGGTGGAGCAGCAGTAGACCCTGATTCTGGTGAGTGATAACAGTGCCTGTGCCTGCACCACCCACAGTCTTCAGGATGCGTGATGGTTTGCAAAATGTTTTTTTCTGGGAAAGGATGAGGGTTCCATAAAGGAGCGTGAATTATTAAACCTTTTTCATTGTTGTCAAAGGAAGCATATTGATTGTCATCTGGTGCTGGATATTCCAGGATTTTCTAGTGCAGCTTTCAGAAGGACCACTTAAACTAAGGCATGCATTTTGTTCAGCTTTAGGTTCTCCTGTCAGTGGAGAGCAGCAGAGAACACAGGTTTGGCATGAGCATCTACTGATACTGCTCTCCAAACCTATGGTGCATGGATGTTCTGACAGTTTGTACTGCATCCAAGGCCAGCCTTTGGTTTTCAGTCCAGTTGCTAATGTGACTCCTGCAGAGCTGCCTCTCTCCTGAGGATTCCTTCAGCTGGTCACGCAGTGTTAGACCTTAGATTTTAGATCATCCTCTATCAAAGGCTACAATTTTTTTCCCCTCTAGTTAGGGTTGATGTTCACTCCAGTTTATTGACAGGTGTGTGCTCACAATTCATTAAAAGGAAAACATGCTCCAATCAGTTTTGAATGAGCAGTGTGGTCACTGGTTTTGCAGTATTTTTGTTAAATCACACTTCTGTGTGAAACACTTGGATGAGTGCAAATGCAGGAAGGAGAGCTAAAACAGTAACCTCCTCCTCTGTGTTCTAATTTGTTTCTTCTCTTCAGGTTTGGAGGATTCTGCTCATGTCTTTGAAAAAGGTGGGAAAATTTTCAGTGCAACCCTGGGACTAGTAGATATTGTGAAAGGAACAAATTCCTATTATAAACTGCAGCTGCTAGAGGATGACAGAGAGAACCGGTGAGTTTAGTTTTTCTTCAAAATACTTTTGTTTACCTTTTTCTAATAAATACTGGATTTTTGACACTCCAAAAGCCAAGTATGAGTAAATTGTCTTTGGGGAGATAACAGATTGGTATAGTTACTTGAAAAAAAACCCGCTACAACACAAACAACAAAAAAAACCAAACCAAAACTAAAAGAACTACTCCAAACCTACCAAACAAGCCACCCATGGAGAAATCTCTCCTCTGCATGGAGACATTCTTTGTGGTGTTGACAAAACCTAAGGTGGGGTTATTTCCCCCATATTCTCTAAGTTAATTTTGTCTTCTAGTTGCAGAGCTGTAACCTTGGGAAACAAAACCAGATTCTGGCTGTTCTACCACAGTGTAATCCTGAATTGTGTGCCCTGAAGCATGACAGAATGCATGAAATAGTCAGGAGCTGATCGTGTGTTTAGCTTTCCAGTCTCCTTGGATGCATGGCAGAGCTGGCCAGTGGTTGCATTGCTAATTAGATGAAGAGATTGAGAGGGTTCTTTAAAATGCCCCTGCAAAACACATAAGTGACACAGAAATCCAGGGTAGCAACAACCGTAGTTCAGCTCCAGATTTATTGCACTTCACCATGTTTGTAATAAGCTTTTGTTGCTGCCTCGTATGTGAGGTTGTATCAAGTGTGGGATTCAGTACATGGTGGGATTTCAGTGCCTGCATTTCATACCTGACATATTGGAAAGGTTGATAGATTGTATCCCCATAAATACTACAGAAGCTCACCCAAGGCAGTGTCAGCAGTACAAACAAGTACTTGATTTACTTCTGTTTTCTCTCAAATACTGAACTCTGGGGCCTGAGGCTTGAAGATGCATTGTCTTTGTTTTTCAAATATACGACCCCAATAGTCTGAAAATTTTTATTTGCAAAACATTAAGACTGAAGAGATGTTAGCCTCTCTTTTCCTGCTGGGCACCCATTTATCCTCAGGGATGTAGTTCTGGTGTGTTAACACTAGGCATTTTTATGCCAGTTCTTGGGCACATGGTGACTCCTCTGTTGATTTCCCACAATCACAGATGAGTGTGTTCCATGAAATGAATGGTATGCCAGTGGCTGACAGAGCTGGAGTAGCTGATGCCTGTTCTTTTTGCCCATTCCATTTCTCCAGATACTGGGTGTTCAGATCCTGGGGCCGTGTGGGCACTGTAATCGGCAGTAACAAGCTGGAGCAGATGCCATCAAAAGAAGATGCCATCGAACAGTTCCTGAATTTGTATGAAGAGAAAACTGGCAATTCTTGGCATTCAAAGAACTTCACCAAATATCCCAAAAAATTCTACCCACTGGAAATAGATTATGGACAGGTAACCTTGAAATGCCCCAGTCCCAGGTGGAGCATTGCTGACATTCCTTGCTGTCACTGTTCTGTTCTGTGCTTGTTCTTGGATCACTTGCACTTAACAAACCAGGGGAATGAAATGCAGCTGTTGCATCTTCTCTCTGCTACAGGAGAGAGCTGTAGATCAAGGAGTACCATCCATTAAAATAGACCTGTTAGGAAACAAAAGGTGTTTTCTGTTATCAGATCTGATGTCCTTTCAATGCTTGTTCCTGTTTACCTTGTAATTTTAAGGATATTAATTTGAATTTAATTCAGCAGTCAGTTCACATACATTCTGTCTGAAAATGTAATTTTTTAAAAATTAAAATAGATTCTACTCATCTGTCTACTGTCTCCAAAATCCTCCCAAATGCTGAAGCAACTCCTATGCAGCATTTCACTTAATGCACATATTGAGCAGGCTGAGAAAGAGAAATTATTCACTGCCAGTAAGATTTGGCTATTTAGACAGCTAAGCTAAATAAGAATCTTCTTCCTTCTTTCCAGTGGGGGTTTGTGTGTTTATTTAAAGGCATACCTGTAACCTGAACTATTTTCAGACTAAATAGTTGAATACTGTTAATAGCTATAAGGTTGCCAGAGAACATATTTTCAAGACATTGTGTTTTTCTGTGGCCAGATTAATGGATGTCATCTTTCCGTGCAAAGCACTTGAAGCTTGGCTTTAATTCTGGAAATCTGAGTGTTGCAGTGGCAAAGTATCTGTTTCAGTGTAATATACACTATTACTCAAAGCACCTGGCACATTATTCGTGTAATTCTTTCTCCATGAAGGCATTGAGATGGTATTATGGCTAATTGATGATTCCCCTACACATTTGCAACAGTTTTTATTACAAAAACTTGGTGAAACTGGTTATTACATCTATTTTGTCATAAAAGCAGCAAAGTAAACCGTCATTTTTTCATATGAAAGTCTCCGTGCAGCAGAAAGCTTATGGAAAAAGTAATTAATACTTGCTTGAGGTAAAGCAGAGATGCAAAGAGAGTTCCTATTCCCTTAATTCTTCTTTCTGCTTGCTTTTTACAGTACCATCTCTTGAAATAACATCTGCCAAATTACTGAATAGGTGGTTTTTTAAGCCCACTTTGTTCTAGAATGTCAGAGCAGTGTCCCACGCTCCCCATGAACTTCAGGCTGGTCATAGTATGCACATACTAAATTGGTTTTGAGTTGTTGCCATGGCAGCCAGCCTGTTACTTCTATCCTTTGTGATTTTGCTAATTCTGATACTATTTTTACCTTCCAGGATGAAGAAGCTGTCAGGAAACTGACAGTAGGTGCTGGGACAAAATCAAAACTTGCTAAGCCAATCCAAGATCTTATTAAGATGATCTTTGATGTGGAGAGCATGAAGAAAGCAATGGTGGAATTTGAGGTGACTACACACATTCACGTTTCTCCCTTCTAACCTTCCATCATGCACAAACAGAAGCAAGTTCTTTGCAAATCCAGAGTGCTTCATACTTCCCAAATTCAAGTTTTAGATCTGTCTTAAAATAAAGGCAAGAGCCTGACTGGAATGTGCCAAGCCCTGGAAGTAGTAACTTAGTTATGGCACGTGAAGTTCTTAAAACACAGGTGTATTCTTTGTCTATCAGTGTCTTCAATTTAACAAGTCTATGAGAGAATTGTGTGCCAGTCCTGTGGTCAGTAATCATTCTGTGGTTTTGTTTGTGTTTTTCTCCAGTCACATGTGCATAGTGACTGCTGTTTGCTGAATGCTCTTAAAGTATTAACATAGATAACCAATGTGCTGGTCATGTGACACTGGTGACAATCCTTTTTTCTAAGTAGGGAACCACATTTGGGGGCTGGGAAGTGCACAAATACCATGGATTTAGGTAGCAAATGAGATGCAACTCAGGCTAGAGAAATGCTGCCAGTTGATACATACACTAATGGAAGTGTTTCATCAAAGTCCAGATCCTCTTCTGCAAGGGATGGACTTGAGATTGTTTTGGTTGTATTTCTCATTTGTTCTTATAAAACTCTATTTTCATCCATTCTTCTTTCCTCCATACTTCTTGATCCATCCTTCTAGCAAGCTTTCAGAGAGCGGTTTGGTAGCATGATCTGTTTTACTGGTGTGCAGAGATCCTGCTGTTTGTTTTAAGGCAGCCATTCAAACTAATTCTAAATAACAAATTTCGATTTCCTTCTGCCAGCTTAGTTATCCTGCCCAAGGACTTCATATTTAAGTTGCTGTTCTTTGCTCTCTGTATCATTATTTGGTGTATCTACCTGTCAGAACAGCTTTGCACCATTTTCTGCAGCTTACCTGAAAGCTTTCAGATGGCTTGCATTTTGTAGTACCTTGGGTTAATTATGTTCTCCTATATCTTCAGTGATACTTTACATCAAATTCTTGTACAATACGAATAATTTTTTGTAACTGTAACTGCCTAAAGACTCTGAACTGATCATCATCATGTCAATTGGTTTTGTAGAACTCTCTTGAAACTATGTTAATTCACACCATCTGCATATCTATAGCAGAACTGAGATTCCAGATGGGCCAGTCCTCCTATTAGATTTATCTTCCTGTACTGATACTGCTAACAGCTGTTTTCTGTTAGAGGAAATAATATTTTTCTGATTATTGGTTTCTGTGTCCTCCAGAAATGACTGCTTAGTTCCTTTAATCAGCCTGATCTTGAGTATTTTGTTCCATCCAGGCCCCTCTTGCTTTGCCAAAACTGTAGCAAATTCTTAGTCTTTCCATTGCATGACAATGGATTTATCTGATGTATTTATCTTCCTGCTTCTAACTTAGCTTTCAAGAATTTCACCTCACCAAGCATACAGGAGTTAATTACAATTACCCATGTCATTGTTTTAGATGAAATTGCTTGTTAGAGGACTGAGTCTACTTCAGTGCTGTGCCCTCCCTTGCCTGGATGGAAGGCAAACATCTCCCTTGCCTCTTGTGATGATCCTAGTGCACACATCTGGATTGGAGCTAATTCTTCCCATTGCCCTCAGTGCACCTAGCAGTAATTTGAGTGTTGTTGTTTTAGGCCCAGCCCTTTGGCTGCTGTGCTCTTTTGGCATATCTAATGATAAAGCTTTGGATGCTGTTTAAACCAGCTTTAAACCAGAGCTTCGCTCTTCAGGACTCTGTCTGCCTCCCATGAGTCATAGGAGACACAAATTCCAGCCCTTTGGCTTTTTGTGGGCTCTGTTGGAATTGTGCTCCTAAATCACGTGACTGGGGAATGTTTTATTTTTTAAGTGTTAGTGTTTGTGTGTTAGTTATTATATGTGTTAGTTTTCAAGTTTATATAACTTAAAATTATTACAGATGTCTGCAGCTATTCTACACATACAAGTTAAGTGTCCCATTTTACTTTCATGTGTCCTGCATGATTTTTCAGCTAATAATGACATAATACAGATTGGTACAGGTGGTACTCAGGAAGAGAGTATTAACCCCAAAAGTTTGGGAGCTAGAAACTTATTGGAGATTGGTTTTCATTAGATTATTAATCTTGGCTTTGTGCCTCTCGTGTCCCCAACACATGATCAGTTTTGAAGCCTGTCTTCCCTCTTGCAGCCCATCTTGGCTTTTCTTGTTATCTGGCTTTATGTATGCTTAGCTGTCACTAAAGGTGAACATTCCTAAGCCCAGTGCAGGATGGAAATCTCCAAGCAAAATCACTTCAGGTGTCTGTGGCTTAGAAGAGCCTTCTGAGTTCATCTTGCAGAGAAGATTTGCATACAGCTGGGTTTCCTACCCCCATAGTGGATAAATAATGTGGGACCTAGCCAGACTGGATGTAGTAGTCATGGTTTCATAGGATCTTCTCTCCATGAGCTAAATCTTAAATCCATCAACTCCAGTAAAAACTAGTTTGACCTGCAAGAGTATATGGTGAGTACTATCAAGAGTCTAGAGGGTGTGAGTATAATCTTTTTAAAAACTCCACTGGGCTTGATTTTTGTTGAACATTTTTGCTTTTAGATGGTCCTTTAACAATGTAAGGATTTCCAGTACTCTCCCAAGGTCCATCAAAGAAAACTAGCATCTAAATTAAATCGGTGGATAAATGCAGGCAACCAAGACCACTGCTTTTAACGTAGCTGAGGGGTTTTGGCTCATTTCTCATAAATGAATATGAAGCACTTCACTGCCTCTTTGCATTTGACCCTTGATAATTATAGGGTAAAGTTGGAAGAGGATGTCTGGATTGTACCTAGAGACACAGATGATCTTATGAACAAGAATTACTTCATAATTGCTTCTTTGCCAGCCTTAAGTCTATGGTTACGTACGTGTTTAAGGAATGTACCTGACATGAGGTTAATATTATACTTCATGCCAGACACTTAATATCCTATTTTTGTGTTGCCCTAGCATGTGTGCTTAGCTTCCTATTGTAGTATTCTTTTGGTTATAGGCTGTCTTCTCAGTGGTGTGCCCTTCTGATGTAATTCCTCAATCCACAGTCTAAAATGTTTCCATTTTTTGTGTGGTTATTCCTATTAGCATGAAAAAACTAGTTATCTAGAAACTAGAGAGGGAATGCTGCAGTGGCTTAAAGGTAGTGAAATCTGGATTTAATACTTATATCTTTATCAGATTGACTTGCAGAAGATGCCATTGGGAAAACTGAGCAAGCGACAGATCCAGAGTGCATACTCCATCCTGAATGAGGTTCAGCAGGTGAGCATGAAAGAGGTGTTACAGCAAAAAGGGAATTCAGAATTTGTTCTGGCCTCAGAGTGGGGTGAATGCTGAGCTATGTATATAAAGATCTGTATTTTTGCTCTCTTTCTCTCTGGAGAAGAGGATGTGGCTTCCATGGGTAACCAGTTAGTTCTGTTGTACCAGTGTGGGCAGCACTTGGGTCTTTCACATTTTTGTGCCACAAACTTCAGGCTGTGCCAAACATAAGTGGCAGTTGAGCAAATGAAGCTGGTGCCTTGATGTAGTAGTGAGCTGGTGTTTCCACCCCAGAGAAGTCTGTCAGAGGATGAGAATAAAGGTTAAGTTGACACAGGAAAGGGTCTGGTTTGATAACGTTGCTGTATTTACACATCGTGATCTGAACCATTCCAGAATCACTACATAGTGTTACCTGTACAGATTGCAAAAATGTACCAGCATAACCCATTGGTTTTGCCAAAGGCTCCCTGGCAAAGCATAGATACAGGGAGTTCTTCAGCTGTTAGAGTAGACCAGAACCTTGACAAGGATATGCACCACTTACATATCCTGAAGACTTTATATGGCGCTCCAGAAACATAATCCCAATTGAATTTTTCTCGTACACAATTCTGTGTATTTCTGTGCAAATGCTGTGACTTGCTACATGCAAGACACTTAAATAGAATTGCTCTTTTTAGTCCTGTGAGAGCTTTAGCATGAGCACTGTTTGTATTGCTGCTCCTGTTTTAGTCCTTAAGTATCTTGTGTGTTTTTATTGCTATAGAGACTTAGTAATTTTCTTTGATGCTTGTTGTCTTGTCTAGGCAGTTTCTGACAGTGGTTCAGAATCCCAGATTTTGGACCTTTCCAACCGCTTCTATACTCTGATTCCTCATGACTTTGGGATGAAGAAGCCACCTCTCCTAAATAACTTGGAATACATTCAGGTAAGGACTGGAAACTGTATGTTGTTTGCAGGCAACAGGTCTTGATGTTGGACATCTAGCATAGAGAATATGTGAGGTTTTAACACTTACTTAACTTCATAAAAGCACAAGGTTAAAGTAAGTGTTCAAACCTTACAAATAAAAAGATATTCTGAAGAAAAACGAGTTTAACTTCATTTTTCTTCAGGTTATCTTTTTGTTTGTCTATGTGGATATATCTGTGTAAATAATTATATGCGTAAGGTATTAAAAGATATAGATGTTATGTGTGTATATTTTAATATATTTTGGGGTGTATATATGATGCCTTAGGTCTTCGGGCATCATATATACATTTAAAGACAGTGCTGTTGTGTTATTAGATGGCACCATGTGGCCTGTGATTGTCCTACACTTTTTAAAATTGGGGTATCCCAGGCTTACTCTGAACATGTCAAAGGCCTGAGTAACATAACATAACCTATTTAAATCCTTCAGGCTAAAGTGCAGATGTTGGACAACTTGCTTGATATTGAGGTTGCTTACAGCCTTCTCAGAGGTGGAAATGAAGATGGAGATAAAGACCCAATTGACATCAACTATGAAAAACTTAAAACAGATATAAAGGTAAAGAAAATAAAAGGCAATAAGTGGCTGTGAATATAAGCTGATGTCCTTTTGGTTTGGAGTAAAACAAATCACCTCAGCTGTAAGTGGACAGATGTATTGGCACCGAGATTGGTTAAGGAACTGGAGCGTGTGTTCAAGGAGATGCAGAAAGAGCTGAGCTGTTTCAACCTGGAGAAAAGAAAGCTCAAGGGATATTGTATCAGTATCTAGGAATACCTGGGGGGAGAAGGAAGGAGAGAAGACAGAGACTCCTCAGTGGCATCAGTGACAAGAGGCAATGGGCACAAATTGAAATAGAAGAATTTGTGTTTAAACAAAAGAAAAAGCTTTTGTTGTTGATGTTGTTTGTTTTGGGTTTTTCAATTTGTTTACTCTGGCAGTGGTCAAACACTGGAAAAAGTTGCCCAGAGAGGCCACGGAGGCTCTATTCTTGGAGGTGTTGAAAGCTTGACTGCATTCAGTCCTTGTCTGACCCTTCTTTGAGTAGTGGAATTGAAAATCATCTCAGTTTCCAGCATTGTCTCAGACATTCTGTGGCTATCTGTATATCTGTGCATCTTCTCTAGCTAGGAATGTATTTCCACCTAAATGGTGGAGGACGTTTAAAGGGGGCAGTTGCAAGCATAGGGTGGATGTTGTCATGTTATAAGATGGCTGCTAGTTTGTGTGCTGAGGAAACTTCTCATTTGCCTCTTTGCAGGTTGTTGACAAAGATTCAGAAGAAGCCAAGATTATCAAACAATACGTGAAGAACACTCATGCTGCTACACACAATGCATATGACCTCAAAGTCGTGGATGTAAGCTGGGCAATACTGGGCTTTATCTTTGGGAAGATGGACTATCCTAAGTTGACTTGCTTGTTTGCAATTGCCTTATATTTTTTGAGTAGCTTACCCAGTTTCCTCTGTTGGGGGATGATTTAGTAGAACATTTCCTTTTAATTAGAATAGCAAAAGTCTAGGCAGAGATTAATCTAAGCGTAATGAGGTGTTTTATCTTTTGTGTATATTTATTTTAATTTAATTTGCTTCAAAAGGAAGGTGGAGGATTAATCATCTGAAATTGAGCCTTGGTTCATTGAATGATTTTTTCAGAAAAATAGGGCATCATGAAAATGCAGAAGAAAAGGTGGAGAAGTAATAAATACCAAGCACTGTGTGATTGCAGCTACCTCTTTTCTGCTAGCATGACACAGCAAATTACAAATACTAAAACCCATCCTGATCAGTTTCCCTAGCAGATCAATGTACATTGCAGATCGGATGATATTTTTTTTTTCTCCCCTCTGATGAGTTGCATGAAGGTAATGGTTTATTTGCTCAGTTATTCTTTTCCTCCTATCCCCTTCTGAACTGAAGATCTTCAGGATTGAGCGTGAGGGAGAGAGCCAGCGTTACAAGCCCTTCAAGCAGCTCCACAACCGCCAGCTGCTGTGGCACGGCTCCCGCACCACCAACTTTGCCGGCATCCTCTCGCAGGGTCTGCGGATAGCTCCGCCTGAAGCTCCTGTGGTGGGTGACAGAGCTGCTCTGGCTGCCTCCATCCCTGTGCCCAGAGATGGCCACAGGCAGGGCCAACTTAAATAGGGGAATTTCTGTGTGGGGAGGGCGCTGTGTTACCTGCCAGCATTCAGACAACATCGTGTCCCCCAAGTGGGCTGCACACTGGTGTCCATGAGATCTTGAGTTGCAGCTTTGCTCTCCTGGGAGCCCAGCTAGGTGAATTTAATGCTGCCTTTGTGTTATTGCCCCAATTTTATTTATTTATTTATTTAATTCCTGCTTGCAGACCGGCTACATGTTCGGGAAGGGCATCTATTTTGCAGACATGGTATCCAAGAGTGCTAACTACTGTCACACATCTCAAGCTGATCCCATAGGTTTAGTACTACTGGGAGAAGTTGCCCTTGGAAATATGTAAGTAACTTAGGAAGAGTATTTGCCAAACGTGCATAATATGTCCTCGTAGAAGGTGATGCTAAGATTGCAAGCCTTCTCTTCAGTGTGAAGAAAAATCTTCAGAAACAAGATTTGTTTTTTCTTAAAATAAGAGCTATTGTTGCAGGTCTAGCTGAATCTTGTACAAAATTCCAGCATCATTAAAATTAGTAACCAAGACAAATAAGAGCTATTGAGTTCCAGAAGACTAGAATTTAGATTAACTTTATGTTAACTCATCATAAACCAAAGCCTGAAAAATGTGTGATTTTTTTTCAACAGAATGGTTTAAGATGAATGTAAAGTGCTATTGTGTGTTCTTTGTGCTGTCCAGGTATGAGCTAAAGAATGCCTCCCACATCACTAAATTGCCCAAGGGAAAACACAGTGTCAAAGGTAAGCATTAGTAGTTCTCATTGGTAATCTATAATTGATGGCAGAGTTGGTTGTAGTGCTCTGCTTAACAAAGAAAACTATAGTCACTTCTTAGCTGTACTTCCCTTAAGAAGTTGCATAATGTTGCCCTTTAGTTGCATCAGGATGTGTATGTGGTGTTCTAAGATTGAAGTTAATACACTCTGAGTGTTAAGACTGATGGTGCCTGAAGTTCAGGAAGAAGCTTTCATTTGATTTTACACTGGAGAAAATATAAAGTGCCTTCTCCAACTTACTTGGTTTCATGGTAACAATACTGTGTATTTTAGAAGAAAGATAAATAGATCAGAAGAATAATTGTTTAGCTTTCAAAGTGGCTTAGAAGCTTGGACAGAAGGGAGAAGATAAGAATAAAAGTTCAGATGGAACAAGTGCTCTCGTTACACTTCTATCTGCAAAAAGTGTCATATATTGAAAAAGAGGATAAGAGAAAAGACTTAGATTTCTAATTCAAGCAAAAGAAATGGTAATCATGACTGTCTTCTGTACCAAGATGGGAGAGTGAAGAACAGTATCTTCAGTAATGAGAGGCTTTTCTTAAACTATTCATTTTGAGAGGCTTAAAAAATCAGTTGCCTAAAATAGAATAAAATATGATTTAGCACCTTTTTCAATACATACTACTTATGTGCTTCTGGATGTCAAATCAGATTTATATTGAAAATGTTAATGAGAATAAGACTTGGTTTATTGTACTTGTCTGAAAATCCTGTGATGTGCATGTTTTCATTAATGGAGGTAGGATATGAGAGCTACAGACCTCTTCTGGTTTAGCTTTGATCATACAGATTAGACAATTAACAGCTGAAAGTCTAAAATTCTCATTTTTAATGTAGCAGAGTCCAACTGCTGTAAAGATGGTGATGCTGAATTGAATAAACAGACTGTATTCTTTGTGCTATTTTGAAGCTACTTCTGCACTTGATTGTAAAGTATATATGAAGTAGTATTTGACTGGCTGGGTCCTTTTCTGTTTGTGCAAAGTCTGTGTTTGCCTTCTAGATTTGTAACTAATGTTGTTTTCCCTTTCTAGGCTTGGGCAAAACGGCGCCTGATCCCACAGCCACTACCACCCTTGGTGGTGTAGAGGTTCCCTTAGGGAATGGGATCTCCACAGGAATTAATGATACCTGTCTTCTGTATAATGAGTATCCTTTGCTATTACATTGGCTGCACACGGTGTTTGAGCGTTGCTGCATTTGCAGGACCTCACTGAGGCTGGTTGGGAGTTTTGCCTCACTGTGTTTTGTTTGGTTTAAATCTGCTTTGGGGAGTATTTGCTGACAATCTCTTCTTCAAGGGGGATGATTTTACAGTTGTTGCACATAAATTGTCATTCTGCAAAAAAAGGAAACAATACATGTACCAATAGCTGTTCCCCAACAGGACTCCATACCAAAGCTATTGGAGTGGCCAGGCAACACTGCCATGAGACAGGGGAGGGGAATGCAGCCTATGGTTTCACATCACTCCAGACTGGTTTCTTCATGGTGCTGTGGCAGGCCAGCTTGGCCAGCAGGAGGTGGGGGAACCAGCTCTGTGGTCTTGCACTCTCTCAACACATCTTTCATATTTCCCAAGCATCTGCAAGTGTTGAGGTAAGCCCCAAATGCCCATCAGAGATAAGTCTCTGTAAGTCTCTTTCTAGGCAGAAGTGCTTCCAAATCAATTAGTGCTTTAAATCCACAAGAGGTCATAAGAATACAAATAAGTGATGTTTAAAGTGCCAGCTCACTCTCTTCACTGACAGTGAAGCAGGTAACCCAGTAATTAAATCTCTGGGTTTGTAGAAACTGCCTTTGGCCTTGGTGAGCTGTTTTCCTCCTACAAGCAGTATTGGCAACACAACTCATGGCAATACTGGTTTTGAGTTTTCTTAAATACAGCATCTGTCAGATGATGAACTATAATACAGTTAATATTAGCTAGTTGAGGTAATGTGATATGTATTTATTTTGTTTTACACTTCGGGAATAGAGGTAAGTTTTGAGGCCTAAAGCATTGCAAAACAAATAGGTGAGCTGGGACTGTGTCTGGAAAAATGAGAATGTGCAAACACTGCCAACCGCTGTAGAGCTCTTCTCTGTGATTCCAGTTTGGTTTTTCTAGTGGGAAATTAAGAGGGCATTAATGACTTTGTGCTGGAAGGTAGCAACAGAACTGCAATTATAATTGTAAATGCTGGATCTGAAACTGCAGCTCTCAGCTACATGGCTTCTCTGCTTAGATAGCAAGAGAGATGTATGTTGCTCTGACAAAAAATAATTTTCAGGAGGCACAGCCCCTTATCTAAGTTGGTTCACCTGCCTGTCACTCAGGATTCCTGCTGCACATTCTCCACATGACTCAATTGCTTGTTCCTAGCTATTACATAAAACATTTTCAGATTCAAGGAAAAGTCTGATTTAAAGTTTTGTTGTTTGAGAACTGGTAAATCACACAGGCATCTGTATGGTAACATAAGTTCAAAGGTAAAGTTTGACTGTGTTTTGAAGTTTTTCTGTGTTATTAATATCAACTACTATAATTATTCCTTGACATTCTTCCCAGATATATTGTGTATGATGTTGCTCAGGTAAATCTGAAGTACCTGTTGAAACTGAAATTCAACTATAAGACATCACTCTGGTGAACAGTATTTAGAAGCCCTGTTAGAGTTATACTGTAGTTACACTATAGCGTTGACTTCTGACATGCTTATGCATTGACTTCTCTTACCAAGATATCAAGAGCTAAACTGCAGAAGAGATTACTAAATCCTATTTAGTACAACACTTAGTGAAAGTTTTATATAAAAGTGTGGCTATACATGGACCTGAATTCTGATGAGAACAAGTACCTGGTTTTGTTTTATACCACTTCTAATTCTGGTGCTTTAAGTATTTCTTTTAATTGACCAAACTGACAAGAAAGACAAAAAGAAATTAATCTGGTGTTCTTAGCCAAACAGAGCTGGACAAGAGCAGGAGAAGAAACTTGAGCATGTTTGTGATACTTGCTCTGTTAAGGTTCCCCCTTGTTTAAGAAACTCTCTTTCAGATATCACTTGAATAAACGATAAATGTGCATTTATTTTGAGGTAAAAAAGAATAAAAGCTAATTTCATACTAACAGCTTTATGTTTCAAAACTTCCACATTGTTTTGGGTTTGAGTCATAATTTAAATGTATTTGGTAGAATATTCTTAAACATAGTATCTCTCTCGAAGATCAAATGCCAAATATTGAAATCTGTAGTCACGTTTCAGGAAGTTATGGTGAAATTAAAATTTGGACTTTCCACTGAGACTTTATCTGTCAACAGTTAGTGTGGTAAACATGGAAAATGAGCTTGTGGCTGTTTGAATTTAGTATTAGCCCCAATAAACCTCCTTTAAATACCTACCTTCAACATGATGTAAGTTGGTTGTTGTAGACTCACATCCTAACAAGCTCTAAGTTGAGTTTGGGCTCAAGCTTCATTCATCAAGACCTGGTGTGAGGTCTGTTGCTACGCTGTTGGTGGTCTTGAAATCCTTGTCTCAAAACAGCAACACAAACTGATAATTTCAGTGTTTCATGATGCTTGTTACATCTCACTTTCAGTCAGTCATTGAGTAATATGGGAGAACAACATCAGATCATTCTCTTCAAAAATAACTAATTTCCTTGAGGCTTTAGGGAAGGTGATGGCTAATTCCCAAGAAGTATAACCCAAGTTAACTCAAACTATAACCCAAGTTCGAGCCCATTCTGATGATTCTGGCTTCACTCTTTACCAACCTGTGTGGAAACAGTAGATCTGTTTCCTAAAATGGTGTCATGTCACAGGGCCTGTTGTAAAAGGAGTTTGAAGCCAAAGTGGTTGCTAATGGTGCAGGTCTTTCCAGGATCCCTGAAGGAGAGGAGGATGAAGAGTGATAGGTGGAAAACAAAGCTGCTGTCAGGGAGAAAAGGAAATATGGAAGGACTAGGTAAGTTTTATGGCTTGAGAACAGCTCAACAGAAAAAACTGATTTAAGTTGTTGATAATGGATTTTAAGAGGAAGTGAGGAGAGTGGCCTGTCTTCTGCCTCTTAAGTAGCTTAACTGGTGGCTAATCATTGTTTTGCTTCCAAAAAACCCTTTTGGTCAGTCTCTTAAGTATGATCTTGTCAGTCTCTGAAAGAGAACATTAGAACTTGTTCAATTTAATTATGAGATAGATAATTATTTTTTCCCCTCAAAAAAAGCAGTTAACAGTTCCGTTTGGAACCAGGAGTAGAAGGCAGCTGATTTTGATGCTCCCTCTGTTGCCTGTACTAGAAGTGGTTGAAAGTTCCCTGTTGCTCCAACCCAAGCAGTAGAAGGAGTGCTTTGTGCTGTGTACGTAAGTGCTCTCAGTTGTAATTGCAGCACAAGCAAGTACATCCCAAGCTGTCCCTAACCTTGGAAATATGGCAGGAAAAGATACAGGCCTTTCTGAAGAGGCAGCAGGTGCCCTTTGGGGACTGTAGGAGAGCCCTGTGACCGTCCTGCAGTGAAATCTGATGTGAATTCAGGCGCTGCTTCTGCTGCCAGCTTGTCTGACCGTGGAGCAGATCAGCTCTCCTGGAAGCAGGCACTGGTGCTGCCAGACCCAGCAGATGGACAGCCTCTCCCTGGGGCCAGCCTGGGAAGAGCAGCATGGTGCCAACCACTGAAGGCACTGCTTTGGGAATACGAGCACACAGCAGAGCTGGGTGAATGGGTAGCCCCATTTCTGTCAAAAGCACTTGAAAGGAATGAGTTGTCAAGACGTTATGTCCCATGACATCCTCTGCTTTTTTCAGGGGAGGGATGTTAAGGAATAGCTTCTGATCTAAATGTTAAACTACCAAAAGCAGGAATTTATAAATATTTAACCATTTTATCTTTATTTAGCTGGCTACAGGCTCTGTTGTACAACAGCTCACAAACATTAAGACAGTCCATGCAGTTAACTGAAGGAAGCCAGCCTCGGCTTACTGGTTGGCAGTCAGTGTAAATTCTTCATGACTTGCCTGAGTTCATGCAGGAAAGAAGTGGCTGAGAAAAAAAAATGAGAGTGCAAGTTCCCCAGCCTAGTATTTAGGCCATAAAACAATGACATTCTGCCCCTGCCCCTTTCCAATCAGAGGAAAGGCGGGGCGGGGGGAACCTCCAAACAAATAATTTCTAGATGAAAAAGACCTCTGGACACATCAAACTTTCTCAGTGCCATAAATAATTGTAGTCCTGTTCTTAAAGGCGGCCTGCAGTGTTTGTAACTGAGGTCTCTGCTTCAGCTTGCTTTCTGGAAGATTGTTACAGACAATTCTGGGAATTCTGGGAATATAATGATATAATTGCTGAAATGTTACTGTAGCCAATTTATATCCCACTTAGTGTTTTGCCTGAATTGCTTTTATGTATGTGTTGAGGCCCCTAACTTAGTCCATTATGCTTACAGTCCTGTTACACCCATAAAAATAGTTTCCACTGTTGTGGAGTACATGCATCTGAACAAGATGTGTGCTTGTGTGTGCTTTGACTGTCAAGTTAATGCCAGGTTGCTTCTCCAGAAATGGTAATTTTGGAGATGAAGTGGCACCTCTGTGAAGAAATGCAGATGTAGGTCCCAGCCACATTGCTGTGATGATTTTCATTTGTTCTGGTGTGAAGAGGCAGCATGTGAGCCTGTGGGCCTTGCAGGTCGCTTCCACAGAAGTGAGGCAAGGTGAGAAGAAGGAATGACTTCTCAACAGCTCAAAAGGGAAACTACTGCTTTTCCTGCCCCCTTGTTACAGTCTAATTTCATATTGTGATTAATGCAGCAGGACTCAGACTTCACAGAAAGGTGCTTCAGTGACTAAAGAGCACACACTTCTGCCAGCTGTCTATGATTTTCTTCCTACTGCCAGGGCCTGGTTAGGGGAGATGAGAAAATGACAGCGTAGCTGTCTCCCATCCCATGGACACAGCACTACCTGCTCTGTGCTGTCAGGACTCTGAATGCATTGGTCAGTAGGTGGTGTAGCCCATGTCTCAATATCTGCAGCAGCTGAGGAGCACTGGGAGCATGGAATTGCTCTCTGCAGCATTTTTGCACACACCATTAGGAGCAGTTGCCTAACGTGACCCTGGTGAGAGCAAATGGCAGCAGTGCAGCCAGTTTAGAGACCTCCCCCCAGCCGTGTCAGGCAGGTGAGTCAGCAGCACCTAAGGCAGGTTGCTGGCAGGAGCATGGATGTTTTCAGTCACCCTGCCTGTCTGTCAGAAGAGTTGTGTCATTTCCATGTCGCCCAAGTGCAAACTGCAAATTTGCCAGAGCGGTATAAGGATGTACTTAAAATGTTGTGTATTTGTGTGTACACTGACAAATGGCCCTGGCTGGGGTTAGTCAAATGGGGTCATGTTTGTGTGACTTGGAAACAGCGAGCACAGGACAATTGAAAAACCAGAACACAGAGATACTGAAACATTCATTAAAGGCCAAGATGTAAAAAGTCTTTTATCCAGGAATTGTAATAAGCGTTGATTGTTACCCTTTCAACACGGTGAGTGCTACTGGCTTCTGTTAAATGTCTTCCAAATGCAGCTGTTGGAATGAAGGAATAATCATCATCATACCTTTGGGAGCTGAATTCTTCCTTCACACCTGTTAATTTGCAAGATGATTGGCAGCAGGCATTCGGGAGGGGGCAAATCTCTCTTATCTTTTTCATCTGGCTTTATCACAGTCTACAAAGACTTCCTGAAAGGCATTGAGTTTCTTTGATTCCTTTTTCCTCTTTCCCTTGTAGAAATTCACTCTTGAGGACTGTTGTGAAATGTGATTGTGTTGTAGAAAACTTCTCATCCCTCCCCTGCAAAGCCCTTGCTCATCAGGGTAGCTCTGGGCAAGACTGCTTTCCGTGCAGCCAGACCTGATGACAAGGTTTACAAAGCACAGCAGCAAAAACCTCGCTGGTGATCAGAGTCTTCTGTCGACTGTGGAAGTCTCGGTGTCGCCAGTATCAGCTGAGCATTAACACAGCCCTTGGAACAAGGGGAGCACAGCTGAAATACGGAGAAATAGTAGTGTCATTAACACACTGTTTAACTGCACCTGTAAGGGTCTGGTCCATGTCAGGCCTTTTGGGTGGTGGAGGTGTTTTCTTAAAAGGGGAAAATTGTGCAGGGTTTAATGTTTTGGGAGGGGAGGGTGTTGGTGTTTGAAATAGCACAGATGACTGTTTAGTTGTGGTTTTAGTTTCTTTAGTTTTGTGCCTACAGTGCTTTACATCTGTCTACTGTGGCAGCTTTCTTGGGAGCTGTGCAGTGTGGAAAGCTCTGACTGAAGTGTCTTAGGCCCTTTGGGGGCTACGGGGAGGGAAGGCTGTTTAAACAACCTTTCAAAATGACCTGAAAAGGGGGTTGGAAATGCCAGCTAGGCTTTGTATTTTCTTTTTTTTCGCTTTTTTTTTAGTTCTGCTACAGTGTACATAGAAAGCCCTGGGGGGAATTTCTAAAGCATTTCACTCAGTTTGTTTCTTCACTTAGAAAGTGGCTTTTTTCCCCTTGAGCACAAGGGCAGCATTGATTTTATTTATTTATGTATTTAAAATTGTTTAATAACATGACCTATATCCTGCATCTCTCAACCTCCCAGAGTGCCTAGTCATCTGAGTTCATTAGCAAATTAAGAACACAAATTAAACTCTATTCCATGTCCCAAGATACACATTTTCTGTATTTTGTAGAATCTTTGGTTTCACCTAGGTGCTTTGAAAGAGTTGCATACAGCCAGGCATAGCATCCATTTTGCATTACACCACTGTACTCTTGGCAATATGCTTAAGATGTGACACAAACTTACTTAGCCTCGACTAAGATATACTGTTTATTTATTTTGAAGCTCAATTTGCAATTTCATATTTATTTTTATATATAAAAAAGGAATTTTGTTTGGTATAAGTAGCAGTAGATACTGTTATCAAAGCCAAACCTACGTAAAGATTCTGGTCCATGAGCAATTAATGTGCTTGTTGTTCATGACAGTATCTCCATGCTTCTATTTCTTGATGCAGAAGCTTTAAAATTTACTGTGGTGCAGAGATCTAAGAAAACTATACAAAAAAATCCCACTGCTGCTGTTTGAAGAAAGCTTTCAGGGCTGAGATGGTGGAGGGCAGGACAAGATAAGGAGCTTGTTAGGCAACAACCACCCAGTGTCAGGGGTTTGTTGGCTTTCCCTGGCACTGGGTGAGAGCAAGTGAGACCTTGACCTTCAGGCCTTGTGCTCGGTGAGCATTTCAGCCACCTCTTGGGAGGAGTGCCACGGACCGTAACAGCGGGGCCAGGGCTGGCTCTGCTGGGACTGTTGTGAACCCTTACTCCTCCTGAAGCCTCACCTTTGCAGTCATTTATCAAAAGCAACGACAAGGAAAATAGGCACAGTTTAGCAAAAAGTTATTACTCAGTGAAGGAAGATGGATATAATATAATGGGATCCTTTGAAGACTCAAAGCTAGCACAGCTACTTTGGGGTGACTCTTAGTGACAGCCAACACTTCCATGCCTTCCCCCCACTCCTGAACTGCCAGTCACCCATTCCCCCTCATCCCACACCATAAAGACAGGGAACTGTTGGAGCAAGTCCAGAGGAGGATCATGGCAGTGATAAGAGGACCTACACTATGATGACAGTCTGAGAAAGTTGGGGCTCCGTAGGCCTGGAGACCTCATGGCAACCTTCCAGTACCTGAAGGGGAGCCATAGGGAAGCCGGAGAGGGACTCTGTCAGGAACTATAGTAGTGATAGGACAAGGACTAATGGGTACAAACTGAAAGAGGGGGAAATTAGTTTAGATATTAGGAACAAAGTCTTTACTGGGAGGGTGGTGAGACTCTGAGACAGGTTGCCCAGAGCAGCTGTGGCTAGCCCAGCCCTGGAGGTGTTCAAAGCCAGTTCGGATGGGGCTCTGAGCAACCCGGTCTAATGGAAGTTGCCCCTGCCAGTGGCAGGGAATTGGAACGAGACTGGAACTGGTATAATGTCCACTCCAACTCCTTAACTACGGCCGTGCGGTCCCGCCAGGCTCCGGGCGGCCGCCGAGGGCAGCGCTCGGCTCCTGTGACGGCGCTGTTGCGGCTCCTGCCGCCCTTCCCCTCACGGCCCGCGGGAGCAGGCCCCGCCCCGCGCGCGCGCCCGCCGCGCGCCCGGCCCCGTCTCCTCCCCCAGAATGCCCCGCGCCAGGCAGCCTTTGAAAAAGCGGCGCGGCTCGTTCAAGATGGCGGAGCTGGATCAGCTGCCTGACGAGAGTGAGTAGGGACCGGTGCCCCCGCTCCCGCCGCCCCGTTGTCCCGGTGGGACGCCCGCCCCGCACCCCGCCGCCCGCCCGCCTCCCTTCTTCGTTCCTTCCCTCCCGCCGCGGGCGCTGTGCGGGGCCGGAGCCCGCGCCTCCTCCCTGGCAACCGGGCCGGCCCGGCCCCCCCCC
>JACBWW010000067.1:1619579-1659967 GCA_020086605.1 Lanius collurio
GGAGGTGTTTAAGGAAGATGGGATGTGGCTCTTAGTGCCGTGGTCTAGTTGATGTGATGATGTTTTGCTAAAAGCTGGACTCAATGATCTCAGGTCTTTTTTAACCCCAGTGATTCTGTGCTCTCCATAGGGCTGTGTGGATGTTGTTTTCAGTGAGCACAGGGATTAGATAAAATCTTGGTGTAGATAAAAACCAGACATGTGTTGCTGTATATGTGGATTCTTGCACAAAGTAGTTAAATGTTACAGAAGAGGAAATTATTCAATGTAAAATATGTCTAGATTCCATCTTGATTATGTCCTCTTACAAACTGTGAACTCCTGCCAAGCTAAAACTAGGGCATTTACTATAGATGTGCACAGAACAGGGTAGACATATTTTGGTGACTGTTTTGTCCAGCACCATGCAAGTTCATCAAGATACCAACTCCTTCCATATCCAAAGACTCTCAGAGAGAGGTGCCTTGGAGTAGAAATCTTGCTTCTGGCTACTCAGTGTGGCTCTTTGTTACACCTCCAACAACTGTCAGGAGAAAAATTGGTTAATGTGCCCACATGGCCAGTGTCATTGTGTTAACTGAACAGATTTATGGAGGATCGTCATAAATTATGGATAGAGCTGACACTCTCAACTTGGTGCGGCTCAGTCACACAGCGGACACTGTGCTGCATTTAGAGACTGATTAATACAAGTCATGGACCAATTGACACGACTGTAATTAATAATTAGCAGTGGTTTATTGCTTATTAAATGAACTTTCCCTGTTCACTAGAATGGACGATGTTTAAGTTACTGTTCCTCCATTCGCCTTGCCCATTTTCCAGAGAAAGCACTGTGGGTTTCAAGAAGTTAATGTGAAGTATGAAAAATAACTTTTTCTTCTCTGTCTCCTTTATATTGCCTGCAGTGACATCAGGAAGGTTTGACAGGTCTGTCACTTCACCTGTAGCAGATACCATAGTAGAGTGTGTGACTCAGTTTCCCTTAGGATTGGGCTGTGCTGGAGACCCTTGCCAGCAGTGTCAGTGTTACAGTCTCTGGCAGGTGAAGCAGGCAGTGTGGTTGTTTGTGAAGGCAGTAAGCTTCTACTGTGCTGACCTTGACCTTAAGGTTTGTATTTACCTAAGTTTGGTGCAAGTTGGGAGTGTTTTCGGTCAGATAGGGAGCTTCATGTTTTCTGTAGCATTGCTGAACTGCTAGAATTGTGAATGTTTCAATGAGTGTTTGCCTTGTGCTTCCATTCCTTTTCTATCCAGTTTTGGTGATCTAGATGTTTTCAAATTACACTAATTACTGACACACATAGTTCTTTCAATTCCAGTCCTATACTTAAAATGAAGATATAAACTTAGTCCTGGCTAATTTAGCACTGACTTCATGCAGCTCTCAGTGTGCAGCTTAATATATAAAGGATAATAACAGTAAGCATTGCAAAATTGGTTTTGGAATGTTCCTTATGGTATAAAAATAAGTTCCTAAAAAAGTTGAAATAGTTCATGACTAAGAGACTTCACAATTTATGTATCACCCCTGTGAATTTTCTCCAACTTAGTTTATAGTAAAGTAGTAGACCATAACTGAGTTTTCACATAAAAAGAATTATAGGTAAACACACCATAGTTGGGTGACAAGAAAACCAACATTTTGCTGTATGGTAAGAACCACACAGTTTTACTTTCAGAATGGATGTCTGACGAAGTGGAATTTGTCCCAGAGTATTCTAATAGCACCTACTTGCCCTCTGGCAGGTTGTGTAATGCAGCTGAGCAGGGACTGTTCCTTAACTCAGAAATGAGATGAACGTAATGCACATGGTTCTCTCTTGTGATATGTGCTTGTTTTATCTGATGAAGTTACTGTGCTGCTCTTCTCTAAAGCTGGTATTCTGTCCATATAAAACAGTAAGAGGGTTCACGCTGACAGCCTGAAATGGTGCTTAAGTTTACGTGCATTTCTTGCAGTTTGAGGCCTTTCCTGTGCTGCCAGGGGAGAGGCATGTTGTAATTTGGGATGTAGATGGAAAAAGAATAAATCTGTGGCAAATCCTGTAGCTGAAAAAGTCCAGAATATTAAAGATCCCAATTGCAGAAGTACTTCAAATACTAATAGTTCAATTTATATTTCGAAGACAAAAAATTTGTTTCTGCAGACTGCTGGGTTAGTGCCCAATGAGTGACTAATTTTAGTCACTGCCTTTTTTTCCCTCTTCTTATCTCCTGGTAACTTTGCAGTGGAGGTAAATGGTGGGCAGCCTTACTGCTGCAGACCAGATGGCTTTTTCTCTGTCTCAGAAGAGGGAAACTGTGGATTGTATTGGAGCATACATAATGCTGCCCTGTCTCCTGCTACTGGTAATAGGAATCTGATTTGTGGGCTGCGTGGTTCTAAAGCTTGTGCAGTGAAGCTGAGGGGAGGCTCTGATGTGAAGTGAACTTTCTGCTGAGGCTCTGCTAAAACAGGCAGCACATGCAGATGTGCCTAAAGATTGTCCTGGTCCTGCTGGAGGCAGAGCTCTGCAGAGAACAGCACAGGCAAAGCCATGTCTTGCTGTGTCCTTTGGCACAAGCCAGTCTGAGGGAGGAGGATGCTGGAACCTGCTCTGTAAAAGGGAGAGGGAGATGCCATTTCTGACTGCCGGGTGCTTTGGGAGCTCAGGGATCATGGGCACAGGGCCGCCGCCAGCAGCCAAGCACCGGAGTGAGATGTTGCTCTGTGAGACAAACTCCAACAAGTGGCAGGTGAATCAGAGAAGGAAGGCAGACTGTTGGGGTGATGGGTTTCAGGATTCAACTTTTACAATACAAATTCTGAAATCAGTGTTTTGCCAAATACCATGTGTTGGTAGACATGGTTGATAGGGGCTTTTGTTTTAGGACAAGCAGAAGGGAAAGGGGATAAGGATCTTTCTGCATGGGTTTTATCACGTGGCTGGAGGCTGCAGCATAAGGGCAGCACTTCAAGCAGAAATTGTCATCTTTACTCCCAGCACAACCTTTTGCCGTGGTTCATGGGTCTTCTGCTGCTTTCCTAGACAGCTGCAGGGGAATGTGGCACACCTCCGGCACCTCTGCTTTCCAGCCCCAAGGGGCCGTGAGCCCAGTACCACTGTGGCCTCGATATTTGAGGCAAAAAAGTCAGCAGAACTGTGTGAGATTGCAGTATTTGGGAGAAGGCTCAGGGTTAGTTTTGTGGCTGCTATGCAATACTGACAACTAATAATTTTTGGGATTATTTGTGCTGCCTACCTTTAAAATTTTATGTTACCATAGTATCAGTGTATTGTCCATTATGAAAACACAGTTTCAAAAAGAGGTCTTTGTTATTATGGTTAGTCTACAAAAGTCCTGTAGAAGGGTTCACATGGCTGGAAAGCCTACTTCCATTCAGTAGTTAAATTAGGATTTGGAAATACACATATGCCAGTTTATTAGTGGGCTCATAACATGAGGGAAATACTGACTCATACTTGAAGTGAAAAGTTAGTGTTTATTTGTTTGTTTACCTCTTCAATGAGCCCAAAGTTTGGGGGAAGCTTTAAAAACTCCACAAAGCCACTTTTCCCTCTGATGTGTGGTTTTTACTTTCAGAATTCTCCTGAATAAGCTTTCCTTGCAGTGGCCAATTGTTTTAGATGCTTCCTCTGCTGAAACCATTTGTGCCGTGCTTGTGTAGATGAATGATCTCTCGGAGGATTAATGACTCAGTCTATAATAAAGGCTCATGTTTCTCCCTTCTTCTCCATGAGTTTCTTCTGTCACACCATTTTGAGTGGCAGCAATGTAGATTAATTACGTAGGTTTTTGATGTAGTCATGCAACCAATGTTAAAATAACTGCTCACCTGTGCAAATTTAGACAAAATAGCGTAACGATCTGGAGAGGAAAGGCTTTACATCATGTAATTGCTGATCTAGATCCTAGAATTTTCTGTATTGATTTAGATATGCCCCTTTATACCCACACATCAGTGAAATCAGTAGCTATAGAACATCCCCGTGGTTCCTTGTAACATTTATTTTCAAAATTATCAGCTGTTATAAATTTATTGTTATAAAAACTTAAGATGCTTTCACAAACATAATATGCTTGTGTGTGTTCCTGTTTAGATTTTCAAATCAGCAGTTGAGAAGCTGCATTTAAACTGCTTGACTTCATCTTAATACTGAGAATGTTCTTCAGGTCATTCACAGCTGTCCCTATTGATGTGGTCAAACTCCTCCTGTTTTGTTCAGTTACAGTGTTTTCAAAGGAGGGGAAGCAGTAGGTGCTTGATTTTAAACTCAAACCTGTCTTTTGTTTCTGAAAAGGGTAAAAGCTTTTGCGCTTTTCTCCCATGCCTCAAAGCCTATCTCCACATCAGAAATACCTTAATACTTTTTGGAGGGTTCATATGGCTTCTAGAGCAAATAGAGGAAGTTTTTAAAGTTCACTTTATTGCAATGCTCTGTATGTCCTCCCATGAGCTGGGAGCAGGAGGCTGGGGCTCCAGGAAGGACTCGGGGTGACTGTGCTCAGAGGGAGCAG
Source organism: Lanius collurio (assembly GCA_020086605.1). NCBI lineage: Eukaryota > Metazoa > Chordata > Aves > Passeriformes > Laniidae > Lanius > Lanius collurio. Next base: position 1,624,104 of record JACBWW010000067.1, read on the forward strand.
CAGTTCAGGACTGGCGGAGCTGTCCATCCGCAGGGATACACGCTGGCCACGCTGGCCGCCGCTGCAGCCTGTGGGTGTCTAAGGCAGCCAGGTGTGAAAACATCAGGGCCCTCGTCGTGCCAGGCTTGGCAGACCTGGGGTGATTTGAACCTTGGTGGCTTTTTGTTAATTTGGTTTTATCTGGACTTCCTGAAAATCATTTCTTGCAAGTGTTACAAAACACATAGATACACTTATTCCTGACTCTTAGTTACTGATGAGCTTCCTGTTATGATACTATTTTATACCTCATAATCTAGAACTCGGTTATTTTTATTGCACATCTGTGGTGCACATATTTTATGGACTCATTGGGTTGTTTTTTTTTTCAGAGCCAGGAAAGGCCATTATAATAATCTTAGATTCTTCATTAAGCATGCTGGTATATTTGTGTTTGGAATGTCTGTGCATCAGTTTCAAGCTTCCTTTTTAGCTACAGTTTTCTCTTTAAAAATATATTGAACTTGGTTTAAGATTTTGAGTTATAGGGAGCTCAACATGCCTTTTCTTGGTATAGTTGCATAAAATCTGTTAAACTGTGCATTCACTGCTAACCTGAATTATCCAATGTAATCTTTCACAAAATAGGTCTAGTTATGCCTTTCCTTAAAAAAAAAAAAAAAAAAAAAAAAAAAAAGAAAAAGGCTGCAGAGCTGTTTACCCATCTGAATTATCTTTCTTTGTAGATACTTTGATCAGTGCAGATCTTGACCTTCTTTGGGAAGAACAAGTTTGGAATGTCTTAACTTTCTCACAATCTTTAGATCTTGAAATTTATTTCTTAGATCTCTGCTGAATCTTTTCCTAATTTTACAGACTTAGTCAAGTGTGAACACTGTGTTCAGGTAATTAATTTACTAACAACATAGGCAGAGCAGTACTTGGTAGGATACTAAGACAAGGCTAAGGTAGTTTACAGTTTGCACTGGAACAGTGTGTCAGTGTAGCCTCCTGAAAGCAGGCCTCCTAATTCCTGAGCCACTGCTGTGCTGAGCTGCCTGTATTTCCTCTCTAGGTTAAGGGTTTTTTTACTCTCAGTATTAAGAAAGTCACCTCCAAGATCCTATGAACCTGGAGGAGCTGGAAGTAGATTTTGGTTGTTAAAACCTGTATGATTTGTAAGCCTTATTTCTTCCTTTCCACCCATTTGTTTTTTAAGTGTTTCTGGAAATGAAATCTGCATCATTGTCATAATAGGTATTTACATTCAAGTGCATGTGTGTGTATTCTACTTTAATCTCTGTTTATAATTAAAACACAGGTTTAAAATCACTGTCTGTGATTATATATTTGTTATTCAGAACAGGAGTGTACAAGATTACTGGCATTTAGTGTGAGGATGGTATATTATAAATCGAATCATTATTTTAAGTAAAGTTTTGTATAGCTTTAATAAACTTAAACTATCCTGCAGCACTTTGCAGTTTTTGTAGTTTTTGAAATGCTTCTATCTGTATTAAATGTTGGTTGTTTTTTATTGTAACACATTATTGCTTAGATCATCATCCTAGTTTCTGGTTTTGTGGCCCTGGTAGTATTGCCCAATTAAATAGAAAAAGTAGGGAAATACACCATATTCCTTGGAATTTGGTGTTGTTGCAGGTAGCCCCTAAAATCAATATAGAAGAACTTGATAAGAAAAGCCATGTTGTGTCATATTGTTTACCTTTGAGGTAAAATGAAGCTTATGGACATGTCCATTGTCATTTTGGTATCCTACATGTATTCTAAAGCTTTAAGCTACAGAAGTGTTGGTGTCAATTTTCTGCACTTTGTTTAACTTTTGAACTTCCATAGATCAGAAATATATTATTTGGACACTTGCATTCCTAAATAAGGATGCCCTGGATATATTAATTACAGGTCAAGTGAAAACAAATGAGCAGCCCTATTCTAACATGCATTTATGGAAGATTAACTATCCCATGTGGAAAACTCCTTGGCAACTAATACTGTTTTGGAGTGCTAATCTTGTAAAGCTAGGAAGTAGCACAGTAACCTTCTGCTGGCCCATCATCACCCTCCGGGGTGAAGCAAAACCCTTAGAGATTAGCAAAGCATCTCAGGCACTTCAGCTGTGAGATTGACACCACCCAGATAAAACTTTGCTGCCCCTTACTGAGTGTTTTAACAATGCTCACCCTGGAGTGGGTTGATTGAACTTGATTCACATCGACAAGATAGTGAGAAAAAGAGGATAACGATTGTATGTTCAGATGAAGTCCCTGAGATCTTTCAGAATAGTGATCCTTTCTGGAAAGCATCTCCTCCTTTTGACAATCCTGATGATCCTGCTCCTGCCTCTCCATCCCCAACGACATGTGCTTTTCCCCGTGTTCTTAAACTGTGTGTACTTACTCCTGCACACATTTCCCACCATCTCTTATTTAAATTTGGGGGACACAGTAGTTCTTCACTGTTCTTAATGTTACCATTCAGAGCTGTTCATTCTTGGCTGATAGTAGGCTACCCATGTATTTATGCAAGCATAAAGTATAAGTATATATGGTATTGAATTGAATGCAAGTATATATGGTATTGAATTTTTAATATAAAATGTAAAAAAAATTTGTGATACCTTTAATACACAGCTTAGTTTCAGGAGCTGAATTCCCTGTGAAACAGATCATCATAGAATCATGTTCCTGTACCAGTCACTGGCAGGTCTCCAACCCAACAAAGGTGACATATCAGAAAAGAAATGTTTAGGAGGGGTGGCAGTATAGCCCAGGTGTGTCACCATGGTTTTGACTTGTAATCCCAAATGTAGTAACTGTTGTAGATTTGAACATCTTGGGAGATACTGGGATGCAGGCTCTCTAAACCCCCAGTGAGTCAAAACTAGTTTTGTTTCATATCTTAAACTCTTTTTTTTAATCTTTTAGGGGAAAAGAAATAGAAACTTTCTTTCCTTTTTCCTTTTTTTTTCCTAATTGAAATTTAGTTTTTTAGCAGATGGCATAATAAGATGGCAGCAAACAAAATACTATGATGAAAACATAAGGGATTAGGGGTTTTATTGCTGTTGCTGCACCTGTATTTTCTTCAATGGCCCAACCCAATCCAAAATGCTCAGTTCCCCAGAAAGGAACAGTAATTCTTTTGCCTCTGTGATACTCCTTGGAATGTATTCTCTTAGAGGCAAGTACCTCTGGCACTGTGAAGTTAGTGGGGTAAGGAGTTAGATAAAAGGCAGCCTCAAGGAATTTCTGGACCTTTGGAGTCAGAAAGTTCTTGGAGCAGCAGTTTCAAAGAGAAGATGAAGCTGAGAGCAAAGAAAGTGAGAGGGAAAAGTGATTGTCACACAGGAACGTATCTGGGAAGATTAGGTTGATTTGAGAGAAAAGCATGAATCTGGGGAGGCACTGTGGTCTGCCCCTGTGCTGCTAATGCAGTTGCTTCAAACAGCTCATTCTTAGAGACACATCTGAAAATTCCCGAGGATGAAGGCCCAGTGTAGTCAGGCCCAGTTTTGTTTTCCCTGGCCCAGGAGCATTGCAGAGGTTCTACAGATGCAGTGGAAAGGGAGCAGTGAAATGTTCATGTGTTTATTACACTGTTTGAACAATTTGAGCCAAGTAACAATCCTGTCTGCATTTATGAGATCTGAATCTGCTGCCTTTCTGAATAAAGAGGTACCACCAGGGGGCAACTAGCTATCCATCCTCTTCCTTTTGAGCATAAGCTACTCCTTTCCTGGAAATCCTGGGCAATGAAGAATTTTGAACTGGTAGAAATCATTTAAAAAAAAAAAAGGATGTTCATTAGTTTTCTTGTCAGTTGTAAAATGCCTTTGCAACTACATCAAACAATCAGCCACATGGGAGAATGTAGTTTGGACATAAAGCTTGTTCAGAATTTGCTGTGTTAAACATAAGCATTTAACATCTGAAGTTGTTTTGTAGGTGTGAAACTAAAGGAAAAAAACCAGAATGTGAAGATGCTTTCAAGATTTATTGGTAATAAACATATAATGCTATGCTTAGTGCCGTGAAAAGTGTGCTGGGTTCACTCATTCAGCTGTGAAAGATTTTAATATTAAATTCCACTTTCTGCCTGAGAATTAATTAAGAATGAGTAGACTCTGCATGGGCTGTGTGGTTTGAAACAGCTTGTGATTTATGTGGACTTTTTGATATATTACAGGTTCTTCGGCAAAAGCACTTGTGAGCTTGAAAGGTAAGAAATTAATATGTTATTTACTTGTACCCAATCTGACTTTCAGATGTACTCAGTTTCTGGCTTCAGAAAGTTCAAGAAAATCACAGGGTTTTTTGTTGAAATATGATTTGGTTTATTGTGTTTGTAGTTCTGTAGAATAATAATCTTTGGCAGTTGAAACTATATATATTGTGGTGTATTTAGACACTGCTCTTCTGGGTGAAATTCCTGAAACGTATTTTTTCTTTAAAAGTACTGCCTAGGCATCAAGTTTGATGAGAAGGTAGGGGTAATCTCTCATCTCTTGAGGATAAGATACAGGAAAGATTCTTAGTGAGAACTGTACATGACAAAATTTACATTAGGAAGGCATTTCACAATTTCATTGTGTTCTCTGTCAGCAAGTTGTGGGCTAAATAAAAAACCTGCTGCTCATGTTTTTTCTTTGAAATTGTCTTCATGAACATTCATACAAATTTTCAATACTTCTAATTTGCCCAATAACTAGAGCTTCTTTATGTATTACAAGGCTTTTATTACACAAAGAAGGCATGGTCTGTTGGATATGTTGTAACTAATGCAGATTTGTAGCCATAAAATTTTATTTACTTAGTATACACTCACTTAATAATTTTTTAGAACTAGAAGGTGTCTGTGTCTTGTAGAGCTTTGTTTTGTCCTGGTTTCAGTTACAGCCACTGTACAACTGTTGATGTGTGTCAATATGACAGTGGAAGTAACTGATTCCAGCAAAGGAGGATTCAAGAAACATAAACATTGTCACAAGTAAAAAATACTTGTTTGTGTTTCTCCTTGTACTGAAAACCTCCTTCAGTTTGCTTTTTTTTTAATTAGTGTTAAGAACAATTTAATAAAAATACTGAAATCTAAAATCTATTTGTTACTGAATTCAAAAATATTGCAAGTAAAAAAATACTTAAATAGTCAATGATGTTATACTTGGTTTTGGACAGTAGTTAAATTAAAACATACACATACATATATATATATGTTAATGATGTACTTTCTTCACAACAGAGGGAAGTTTATCCAGTTCGTGGAATGAAAAATACAATTCTCTGCAGAAAACGCACATCTGGAAAAGCAAGAATGCTGGTTCTGCAGTGGAAATGGTAAGAAGCAATAAAAAGCTTCAGTATTAGTAAAATACCATGCAGTTAATCAAATATAAGGATCACAAAAAAGGCTGAGATTTATAGTTTTGTAATGTGAAACTATGTCCTTCACAAGCACTTTGCACAGTTTGCATGTGAGATGAAAACTTATTTTATAAATGAATAATCAAACAAATTGCTGACCTCGTTCAAGATAGGTCAGAATAATTTCCTCTCTTTTTTTTAAAGTGCTGTTTGAAGTATTTGTACTCTATCTGCCACCTTGAGCTTAGGAATCATCAATTCTGGTCAACTATTTTTGTATCTCATGAAATATCTCACTTCTAATTATGGCTGAGAACTGATGCATAAAGGAAAGGAAGGGAAAATGCCATAATGCACTTCCATCATTGTGCCTTCTGGGGGCCAGATTTTAATAAAAGTAAAGGACTATCAGTGAAATTTGTGTATTCTGAGAACTTTCATAGGAGGCCTTACATTAAAGAACAACCTTGGGATGGGGACATGAAATGAGCCTGCAGCTTCCAGTGGGATGTCTGGTGTTTGGGTTGACCATTTCACTCTTGTAGTTTGGTTTTGCTTAACTGTTTGTTTCTTGTTCTGTGATCTTCTCCTTGGTATTTGTTATGGTAGGATTCATACAGATGCATATATACACACGTTGCTATGTGTTTATGCTAGAGAACATAAGGTCTACAAAATGCAGTTCTAGACAGAGACCAGAACTTTGTGAAGACCTTAGTTCCTGCAGTTCATGTCACAGTTTTCAGCTGCTCCCCAGGCATACCCATCATCTCACAGAAACAAGCCTTACTGCTAACTTAGAAGATCACATGTGCTAAAGACCCGAAGTGACTGCCTGTAGCATCTGTATAAAAACTTTGTCAATCTTTAGGTGTAGTGGCTGTAGGATACAAAAATACAGTGTCAAACTCTGAATGTAGCTCAGAACTCTGTAGAAAGCTGGGGAAAAGATCAGAGTGTATTCTGACATCTTGGCAGTGACCTGTGTTGCTGACATGTGATGGAGTAGTTTGAGTTTACTGAATGCTGAAAGTTTTGATGACATGTTGTACACGTGGTTTAAAAATCTTTCCAAAAATGCCTGACCTGTTTAACTACTGTGGATGATGCCTCTTTGCAACACTTGTTATCTCACTCTGGTGTGAGGCACAGTCTCGTTTTGGATAGTTCTTTGGAGTAGAGTTTGGCAGTTTCTGTTGAGGGTTGTAAAACAGTTTGCTTGGTCTGGATCATGATGATTTGGTTACCTTGTCAATATATAGTTCCTCTGTCCAGTGTGTGTCTTTCCTGGTTTGTAACATCTACCAGGAATGAGTGTTTTCTTCTGTACATTGCATATGTTTAGGTGACTATCACATACAGAGCACTTCTGTTACTTAAATACACTTGTGTAGTTCTTTTTATAAAATGTATATACTTCAGAGTATGAGAGGCACATTTCCTGGGAAAGCCCCGTGTTCAGATGGCATGGGGCAGACAGATTTGTAGCTACCACTGATTAATTTAATAGAAAATCTCCTTTCAAGCAGTTAACCAGTCACAAATGTATTTAATATCTTTCTTAAGTGCAAATGCTTGTTAATTAAGTTTTATTTAACAGTGTTCGTTTATTTTGTCTCTGACTCCTATGAAGGGCTCGTATTTGTCATTGGTATTTTTCACATTGTCAGTGTTACAGATCTCATACCTGTATCAATTTGTAGCATTTTCAACATCTGCACTGAAAGAAGTCAAATCTGCATTTATTCTGCCTTTGCTCATCACCTTTGTAAGAAGTTTGAAGTATGAGGGCCGCAGTCTTGGGGTTCTGTAAAGGAGCCCCATGTCAGTCATGGCTGGCTCCTGTGCTGGGCCTCAGAACCTTTGTGGAAGGAAAAGGAAAAGGTGCTTCCCCTCAGCACTGACAGCCAGTCACAGGTTGCTCTTTCATCCTCACTGAAAGCAGGAATCTTTCATCATAAGGTCAGATGTTGAGGAATAACTAAATGAATTTTTTTCATGACACATTTGCAATATCATTTCTTGGTTTTAGTCAGCCTTCTGATTCTTTCTGAGCTATAGCAGTACACAAGTAGATTTCACTTAGCATAAATTCTAAATTCTTTTTTCTGAGATTGTCACATAACTTATTCAAGATTTAGTTTTTTCAAACTCAAGCTTATAATTTTGCTATGTAGATACTTCCAGTGAGTTAAAAAACCAACATGCACACATCACTTTATTAGAAAATTCTTGCTAAAATTCTGGGCAGCTAAGAACATGCAAAACAAATACAGTGTTTGGACAAATCTTTTTTTTGATCCAAAATTCAAAACAAATTGTTTAACAGATGTACTACTTATAACCAAGGCAAGCTAAGATACACGAATGTTTAGACACCTAACTCTAATGGAAACATGTGGGAGTTAGGCTCTAAATACTTCTGTGAAACTGGGCCAGCACTACAGTAATGGTTATAGTTAGCATTGGAAAAGCCTGGAATCTTGAACTCCTCCTTCTCTGTCCTTAGATCTCTAAGTGCTAGGAGGCACTATTGATTTTGGACTGTGTGCCTGAAAACCAACAGGTGACAAGAAAAGAGGCATTTCATTCCTCTCATTGTGTATTCTCTGCATGATCAGAGAAATCAGGGGTTTTTCTTGTAATTCATTCCTAATTTTGTTTCTTACAGCCCTTCAGAAATTCAAAGAGGAGTCGACTCTTCAGTGAAGAAGATGACAGACAAATAAACACAAGGTCACCCAAAAGAAATCAGAAGGTTGCCATGGTTCCACAGGTACCTACATATGTGTATGGAGATATTTTTACCGAAAAGGGGAACAAGCCTATCTGTTTTAGTTGAAAGTTGGAATATATTTGCTTTTCAAGTTGCATTTTTGGTTTATGAATCTTCTTGTGCGGAAAACTGTTGCTAGAAGTAAGCCACAATTAAATCCTTGCAACTGGTTTCCTCAGTTTGTTTGTGGGAGTACCTGTCCTTTGTGGTCCTGGTCATTAACACACAGAGCTAGAAAGAATTCCAGACTAATTTCCCATCATGCTCCTGCAAACAATCATCTCCTATAGTCAGCAAAATTTATTCAGCTTCAGTTTAAAACTGCCTACGTTTCTTGCAATGATTACGTAATTGAGAAGGCTGCTGTAGAATTTAATGTATCCCAACAAGTTAGGGACTTGCTCTAGATTTGTAGCCTGTGTTCATGGCCAGCTTTACCTTCTTGATTCTGTAATGCTGAAGCCCTCAGTTCAAAGAGCTCATTTAACTATCTTCCACTTGGTTGTTGACTCCTTGATACAGCACGAAAGCTGTAATTTGTGAGCCTTTATTTGCTATGATAGAAAGGGCAACGTCTCTTAGTGTCAGTGAATTGGCTCTGTAGTACCTTTGTCATCCACATAACTTCTCTGTGCCATCACCATATGAGCCTGAATTTACTTCATTGAAAAAGTACTCTGAATACTGGTCAGATTTGCCTTCTGAACTGTGCTGTGCAGTGTCTGATGTGAAAAGCTTGGCACTCACCATTTAGCTGGGTCCATTTTGCCAGAGGTGAGAACCATGCCATTTCTCTTCATTACCGTGATTTCTTAAGAGTAGAAAGACTTGGTAATGTTCTAAGCCCAGTTGTTTTGTGCTTAAATGTCTGATTCAGGAGGTCCAATGATTGATACATAAATATTTGTGAGGGACTGCAGCTGTTGTAGTTCACAGATCTTGCTGTCCTGCCAGGCTTCGTTTCCTGGAGTTCTCAAGGGGGCTGGAACACCAATTATGCTCACCTGAGACAGTCGGTGGGCCCTCAGACTTTGGAAGTCTGTATGTGTTTTAGTGCCATGCTGTTGTTACCAATAATGTAGTTTTTAGTGCTGGACAGTATTTCTGTTAAAAGAGCTTTGTATGGAGATAATTTTATTGATCCTGTTAAAATTTGTTGTCTGTTCTGTTCGATTACATTGCTGATATAATGTAGTAAGGGTTGTTATAGATCTGCAAGAAAAAAAATTGTCATGAAACAATATGTGTAGAATTTTACCAGAAAAATCTATTTTATTTGAATACTGACAAATATTAGACTGTTTAACTGTTTCTTTTTTTCACTACATAGAAGTTTAGTACAACGATGTCCACACCAGAAAAGAAAGTATCGCAGAAGATTGGTTTACGGCTTCGTAACCTGCTCAAACTGCCCAAAGCTCACAAGTGGTGCATATACGAATGGTTCTATTCAAATATAGATAAGTATGTTTGCTTTGTACAATTCTCTCTTATGAATATAGAAACAAGTAATTTTCTGAAATTGAGCTGCGTGGTTCCATATGTTGGTTAGATACTCCAAAGTTTGTTCTTAAATTATTATTATTAATAATTAAATAAATTATTAGTAGCTGAAAACTTTTGTTTGGTGGGGGGGCGGTTTCTTCTTTCTAATGAGCAACATATGTGCTCTTTGTTCTTTGCAACTAGCAACTTTAGAAAGTCTTCTATGGAAAGCCTTCCTTCATGGATATGATTTTCTTTTTATCACCTCTGCCTCTTACCTGATACCAGATTTTATTCATAATGCTCTTAGCATCTGAAGCAGGAAGTAATCAGAACACTTAGACTCCTCTGAACCCTTGGATCAGTGTTACACAGAGGAGATAGGAAGGACCCTGCTTCTTCTTAAAGTGCTGCTTTCCTGAAAGGTGTAAATGTTGGTGAATTTTTTTTTTCCCCATCATCCTGTTTTGATCACTAACAGGGCTTCAGGCTGTGACTGTTCAGCTGTTGTCAAGATATCAGCATCCTTCTTGGGTCTCCTGACGTGTTTCCTAGACTGTTTCTGCAGTTTGTGCCTTGGGGTTTTTGGCACTTGTTCTCTTAATGCCACTAGCACAGTGGTGTGAATTGTTTAAAAGAACCAATTTAATTTCTGAAATGTAAAAAACATTATTGATGAATGGAATCTTAAAATCTATACTGATTGACTAATAGATGAAACACAGCTATTGAATATTGTAAAGAATGGCTTCAGAGTTACCAAGCATTATTTTCCAGAAAGTGCAAACAAAATAATTACTGTTTTTCCTTCCTATTTTAATCACAATTGCTGTAGCTTTTTTTACTTAACTAGGAAGGCAGTCATAGCAACAGAAAAGCATTTTGGCATATATTCATCAGAAGTGGAAAAATTACGTGTCCATTTTACTTAGTTTTCAATTCATCATCTCTAGGATTTAATTCCTTTGAAAGAAATAGTCTTTTCATGCTTTTTCTCCCCAGTTACTTGAAAAAAAATGAGCAAAACAAAAAGCCCAAACCCTACTTATTTCTAGGAGTAATTTTATTATGGTACCTTTTAATCATGATTTTTACAGCAGTCCAGGAATTTTTAGTTTATTTGTAAAGAATTGTCTGTGAAACTTTGTCTGTCAGTAGGCTAGAATTTGAGTTTAGCAGGTAATTCTGAAAACCTCTTTGATAGTTATCAGTGTATGCAGGTGTGGTGGGTTGACCTTGGCCAGACACCAGGTGCACATTAAAGCCACTTTCATCTGAACATGGAACAGAAAACGTTACAAGAGGGTCAAAGGCTGAGATAAGCACAGAGAGAGACCACACCAGTTATTCTCATGGGCAAAACAGACTTGATTTTGGGAAATTAGTTTAATTTATTACCAATTAAATCAGAGTAGGGTAATGAGAAATAAAACCAAATCTTAAAAACACCTTCCCTCCATGCCTCCCTTCTTCTCGAGCTTCATTCCCACTTCTCTATTCTCTATGTCCTACACCCCATAAGCACAGGGAGACAGGGAATGGGCGTTCTGATCAGTTCATCACACATTGTCTCTGCTGCTCCCTCCTCCTCTGGAGGAGGAATCCTCATACTCCCATGGGAGCCAATCCTTTACAAATTTCTCCAACGTGAGTCCTTCCCATGGGCTGCAGTTCTTCAGAAACTGCTCCAGTGTGGGCCCCTTCCAGGAGTTGAACTCCTTCAGGAATAGACTGCCTCAGTGTGGGTCCCCCACGGGGTCACAAGTCCTGCCAGAAAACCTACTCCAGTATAAGCTCTTCTCCATGGGTCCACAGGTCCTGCCAGGAGCTTCCCATGGGTTCACAGCCTCCTTTGGGCATCCACCTGCTCCAGCGTGGGGTCCTCCATGGGCTGCAGAGGCACAGGTGCTTCACCATGATTTGCAGAGGAATCTCTGCTCTCTGGTGCCTGGAGCACCTCCTTCCCTGACCTTGGTTTGGTGTCTGCAGAGCTGTTTCTCTCAAATACTTCTCTGTCCTGCTGCAATTGCACAGGGCTTTTCTCCCCTACCTAATTATGTTATTTCAGAGGTTTGACCACCATCTCTGATTGGTGCAGCCTTGGCCAAGGGTGGATCCACCTTGCAGCCAACTGATGTTGGTTCTGTTGGATATAGGAGAAGCTTCCAGCAGCTTCTCAAAAAAGCCACCCCTACAGCCCCCCCTCTGCCAAGACCTTGCCTTGCAAATCAAAAACAGCTGATAATGCTCGTAAGCTCTGACCGTGTTAAGGTATTATAATATGGTTTGTTAAGAGACTGCATATCTTTGGAAGAAAAACTTTGATATGTCTTGTTTGGAGTGATATGATTCAGACTTAATGAGAAGCTTAAAAATGTTTAAATTGTGGAGCTGTCAACTGACAAAATATGGCTCACTGTACATGTCTCTGAATATTTTAATCAAATTATTGCATCCAAATTGAAATAATCAAATAAAATGCCATGTCTGCTGTAAGTTTTTGAAGTATTTTTATTTCTGCAACTGTCATCTGCAGTTATTAGATTATTGAAGCTGTTCCATTTGGATTCTCTGTACACTGCTGCAGAGAACTGTTTTTTTGTGAAGTCCCATTGATTTTGGACATTCAGAGACTTCTGAAGTGCTACTAACTACTACAGTGATCACAGGCCCTGAGAAGCAGGTGCACCTGTAACTTGCTTACAGCATTTGCCAGAGCTTCTAAGCTTGTGGATGCTCTGGGTTTAGAGTTTGCTTCCTTAAGGACAAGTGTTAATACAAACAATCAAATACAGGTTATCTTTCTCAAAAAAAACCCAAACCAAAACACAAACCAAAAAATGCCAAGCAAAATAGTTGTTCTTTATACAGATATCTTATGTTACCAATAGTAAATATGGATAAAATGTAACTGTTGTATGCTCTTCCTTGTCTGTTTGCTCAGCCTCATTGATCATTCTTTGTGTTTTCCTTTTCACTTCATGCCGCAGCTCTTACTGCAAAGCTGTTCTCTTCCATTCTTGCCTGAGTCTCCTTATATCTGTGCACCTTTCCTCTCTCCTGCCACCCCAGACACTCAGCTGGAAACAGTGTTGCTTCCAAGACCCTCTTTGTTCTGAGCTTGGGTATATTCCTCTCCAAACCCCAGTGCCCTGCAGAGGGTGGAAAAAAGCAGCTTTATCTAGGACGCAGTTATCCTTTTGCTCTCTCCAGGAGGGATCTTTTCAGTTGCACGTAGTGTTTAATGATTAACCTTCTATTAGATGGGCATATCTGTTGCTGCTCCCTTGTCTCCTCAGCCTATGTGGTACAACAAAGAAAAAGGCAGTCATAGAACAGAGATAGAGATGGGTCATAGCATCAGAGAAATTCCTGAGTTGGGTAGGTCTGTTCTCGGAACTGTCACTTCTCTCATACTGATCCTCTGCTTCACCATGGAGCCATGGGATGATACAATAGAAGTCTCACCTGTACAGCTGTAGAGAATGATGAGTTGTTTTAATTTCCTGTATTTTGGAACCCTCTGTTGAGAATCTGAGTTACAATTGAATGAATTGATGAAAAAAGGTACTATCTGTCTGTTTCTCAGTACCACATAGTCCTTCCCTTTATTCTCAGTATTTGACTCTCTGGTTTCCTTCAGTGTGTTGCAGTATCCTCGTGACACTGAGCTGGCTCTGCTGAAGTTCCATTTGGTGCATTTATATACATTACAGAGCAGGATGAATTACGTGTGTTTCTCTGTAGTGACTAGAGAGAGGAACACTTTTAAATGTAAATGATAGTAAGGTTCAGAGAACAATCGTCCTGGAAACTTCCTGATTTTGTTTTTACCTGAATTTATTTCAGGTTAAAATTGTTCTTTGAATAGGAGTGTCTCATTTATGTGACTAATTTTTTCTATTTTTTCAGTGTATTTCTTATGACGGATGTTTTATGGAATCTCATGATGAAAGTTTACCAAGTGTGGTTAACATAGGGCTAATTATGTTTCAACAGGCCACTATTTGAAGGAGATAATGACTTCTGTATATGCCTGAAAGAATCTTTTCCAACTTTGAAAACCAGAAAGTTGACAAGAGTAGAATGGGGGAAAATCAGGCGATTAATGGGAAAACCACGGAGGTAATTTTATCTTTCTTTACTTTCAGCTAATACCTACGTGTACTTTTGATGTTACTGGAATTTTTTCTTTTAAAATAATTTTGCATTCAAATAGTAGAACAAAACAATATCTTAAAGAGTAGTAAAACTCATTTTATTAAGGTGTTCTCTGAGCACCTCTTTTCCCCCCACATACCCTATTCCTTAAATGCATGTGTCCATGTAGTTCTCATGAGTCTATGCTTGAAATGTTCTCTTCCCACTCCTGATAACTGGGTATCCAAGCTAGGATGTGTTGAAGTTATTATTGTATCTTCTGTACTGCAGTGCTTCCTGGCCTGGAAGAACTAGCTCATTTTTCAATAAGGGATTGGGTTTTTTTCAGTCTATAACTAGGTCTTCATGGGGAAATTCTTCATGCACATTTTCACCTCATTTATTTTGTTATTGTTTTTAAACCATTTTCTAGATCTTCAATATTTCCTAGATTGGCTATCAAGACAGAGAAAAGATAAAGGCACCCATAAAAATTGATCATTGCAAAGAGATAGCCAGAATTTAGTGAAGGACATAGGGGGGTTTTCTAATTTAGAATTTTTAATTCTTAAACCCTCTGATTCAGCTCAGCCTTTTCACAAAACCTACACAATTTAGCCTAGAGAAGGCTGAGGCAGGATCTCATTTTTGTGCATAAATATTTGAAGGGAAGATACAGAGAAGATAGGGCCGGGGTTTTTTCCAGCATTATCTGGAGACAGGAAAAGAAGGACTGGGCACAAGTGAAGTGGTAGAACCTCCATCCTTAGATGTACTCAAAGGCTCTCTGGACATGGTCCTGGGAAGCCTTTCTGCTGGAGGAGTTGGAGGAGATAACCTTCAGTCCTCCAAACTCAACCACCCTGTCATTGTGTAAGTAGTGTTTAATAAATAAATCAGCCTTTTGTTTCTGTAAATGCAAATACTAAAGCACTGAACCCATTTCTTCATAGATTGCTGAGTCAGATTATATTTTGCATGATGGAGACCATTTCATCTTCTGCACCTGCAAACAACATAAGTAAAAATTGTCAGTGAAGGGAAGGCAGCAGAGCCAGCTTGAAAATAGTTCCTCTTGGAAAGATGTTCATGTAATTTGAGGTTAACTTTTAGATAGCTTTTCATTCCTTTGTTGTAATGCTTCTCACTGAGAGAGAAACGGTCTGTTTGGAGGTTAAGTCATCAGTTTCTCATTTGACTTTGCCAAAAGTGGCTACCTCTAAAAGATCAGCTTGCCTTAATCAGCAGTCTGGTGGACCACTGGTAAAACTTCAAAGAGTCTTAGAATGATTTGGGTTGGAAGGGACCTTAAAGATTGTCTGGTTCCAGCGGGGGTTGGGGTCAGGTGATGCCCTGGGCAGGGAACCATGTCTAGATCAGGTTGCAAAACCCCATCCAACCTGGTGGGTTGCAAACTTCCTTTTGGTTTTCTGGGGTCCTTTGGGTTGGTTTTTTTGCTTTTTTTTTGCCTTTTTTTTTTTTTTTTTTTAGCCATGGGGAGAATGGTTTTGGGTTTGATTTGGGGAGTTTTTGTTCAGGTATCATAGAGTTCTTTTTCTAAAAAAGAGAGATTCATGCCAAAGGAACCAAAGGTCTAAATGGGCAGGAAATTGTTTTATCTGAATTTTGAAGTAGAAGTGTTTGACTGCATAAGAGTCTGATTGTCTCTTAACAAAAACTTTTAGTTGCTGCTTTATAGCAACATAAAATAAGCATTCCTGTTTGCTTCTTATTTCTTTACTGATTTTTTTTTAAAAAAAATACTGGTAGTCTTCTTCAAGATGTCAAAAGTGGTCTTTGACCTTAAAAGTCTTAAAAGACTTTGAAGTATTTTAAATAATTTAAATGCTTTTTCAAGACAATTTTAATCTACTTCTAGAGCAAAGATTTTTTTTTTTAATTTTACCATTCTGTTGGTAATTTCTTCTGTCTGTCCTCATCATGTGGAGGTAAGCTATATACCATGTCAACACTGGTATCTGCCCATGAGAGAGTAAAAATAAAATAATTAAGACATTTTGCACCCAAAGTGTTGATGACAGAGGATAATAATGTCCCTGTGTGATAGTTATGCACATGGTTGTCATCTTTTTTTTGTTGTTGTTTAAATATACTGTAGTATTTTCTTATGTCTGCTGCTACCTTAAATGTTCTATCACACATCAACAGTATGTTTGATTGGCACAGCAGTATTCTTCATGAGAGCCTGCAAAGCTTGTAAGATTCCAGTAGACTGTGGGGAAAGATATGCTCCAAGAAAAGGAAGAGGTAATAGTTAGTTTTGTGTACTCTGTGTGAACTTAATTTGGCTTGTGGAATAGCAGTGGATATGAATTAAGCTTAGATATGCTTGTCCTGCCACTACATGATGGTGCTGATCCTCTGTGATTCAAATTCTCATGAGCAAGGTAAAAACTGAGAAGAACGTTCAGCCTCTTAAGAAGTCTCTACAGAAAACTAATGAGATTGGAATTTTGATCTGTACCATGGTTTTAATCTTCATTTTTTTACAGGAGGCATGAAGATGGGCTAACCTTTATTAAATGCTTTTGGGGAACGTTGGGTTGGAGGTTTCCTTTAACAGAAGCCAGAAATATGTTCCAAATACTTTCTACATCCATAGTTACAGCATTTGAGACAGAGACTTTTTTGAACCATCAGAGCTGTCAGTAAAACAGTAGTTGCTGTTGTAGGTACCTTCAAAGGTCAGTGATAAGTATATCAGCATTTGAATTGGTGTTTCTAAGAGCATGACTCAAAAAACATCAGGTGATATTTACTGTTCTTGATGCAAGACCCTGGACATGATTAGAAGGACTAATAAGAAGTCTATATTGCTATATTTCTGTTTTCTTTTTTTGCCTACTTTGTTGTCTGGCTGTGGTTAGCCACCCTTCTCCTCAATGGAGTTGAAAATCTCTGACCTGCATTTTGCAACTTGATATTCACAGCCCACTGTGAATATTTCACACCTGTCCCTCCCAGTAATAAATATGAAGTCAATAGCATCAATAAATGAGAATATCCAAGTAAACTCTGCATAAGTATCCCAACCACCATCCCTCTCTATCTCTGCCATATCCCTTTCCAGATGCTTTACATTCCTAGTTAGGACTACTGGAATAATACGTAATTTCAGGTAAACACATTCTGCTCTTCAGTGGTAAATTGGTGAGTGGGACACACACCTGCAGCCTCAACCTACAAGAGAATTTCTAGGCTATACAAAGACTAGTGGTGATTTTTGTGGTGATAGTGATTGGAAAGCCTCATATGGGAGCTTCCAGTGCAGTGCATTACTGCATTACCTGACAAAAGTACCTCACAGCTTCAGTTCATTCTTGCTTATGTTTTTTTCCCGTGTCTTGCTTAGGACTAGGATCTCATTGTATTAACACCGGGACAGAATGGGTGGCCTGTGCCCCATATAACTTGGAAAACGTGTGTAAGACAAAAGGCAAATGACCTGTGCATATAGAGTGTGAAACTGCTGGTCAGCGTGGAAGAAAATGGTCTCAGCATCCTGGCAGCTTAGTGCTTACAGTCATCTTGTACACAATGCCAGGAAAAGAAATTGTGGAGAAAAGTGAAAGGGCTTTGTGGAACTCTCCCAGTGAGGGGTATACAGAAGAAAACATAAGAATGTTTGTTTCTGCATATAATAAGAGAGTAGTAGAAGCAGACTTGGAAAAAGGAGCTGACTGCTTAGTACTGAGTGAGAGATGACTGAGGAGCATCTTGAAGGAATTTAAATCAGAAAATAATTTGTAGCATAGAAGAGAGAACCAGCAGCAGAGTTTACAATATCTTCTAAAATAATTTCATAAAATAGAACTTCTTATTGATCAGTAATCAATATATAACAGAATGAGTTCCACAGAAAATATCTAATTTGCATTTTACTGCAGTAAAGCAATTAACAAAGGTGGCAAATTATTTGATAAATAGCTTTCTGCAATCAGACAGACTTAAAATAGCATTTTTGCACCTTTTAAAATGACTTCTTTCATTGACACAAGAATGAAGAAACTTGTTTTAGTAAGGAATGAGAGGATTGAGTCTTTAATGGCTTTGTTCTTTCAGTATCTCCCTCATGAATCTTGCCTATTCAGTAGGTTAGAATGAAAATTAATAAAAAGTAAGCACTTTGGGAATGAGCTTTCCATCTTTTAGACTGCATTTTAAGAGCGACCTACCCCCCAAAATGGGGAGGGGGACTACTATAGATGATCTGATTTACACAGTAGCCCAAGATCAAACAAATTTGTACTTCTCAGAACAGTTCATCTGCATAATAGAGATTTTGGGGCTGAGCTGTGCTCTGCACAGGTGCAAGGAGATTAGAGAGAGACGTGCCCTTTCATGTGCTGGCTCTGGTGCCCTTTCACATTAAGTGAGTTTAATTGAGCTCATAAGCACACGTGAAAGGGATCTCCTGTGTATCAGTAAGTGCTGGCAGCCAGGGCTCTCACAGGACTCTCTCCTCACGTGCATTGAACTGGCACCCTGAGTAGGCTGGGGCCAGCTTTAGCTTTCTTCTGACACCAGGTGGATCCTCATAAGAAAAATCCTCAAAAGTTGTACTCTTTGGATATACTAATGCAACGGCTGGTGTTCCTGAGTATTGTTTTAAAGTAGACTCCTATTTTAAGAGTGAGAATTCTGAGGAGTAAGATTGTCTAAATATGTTAAACAAATTTTTTTTTTCTCTTGAACACATCACCCCAAGCTTTTTCATTTTCTCTCACTGATTTTTTTAAACTGTACCAATTTATTTGATGGGCCTTCACATATGTTTTCAGTGATGAATTTAAGTATAATTTTATCTAATTATATTGTAGGTGTTCCTCTGCATTCTTTGAGGAAGAGAGGTCAGCATTAAAACAGAAACGGCAGAAAATCAGACTTTTGCAGCAGCGGAAAGTTGCAGATCTTTCACAGTTCAAAGATCTTCCAGAAGATATTCCATTACCACTTGTAATAGGAACAAAAGTCACAGGTAATTTCTTAAAAATAAACAAAAGAGCAGCCAAGTGTGTTTTGTAAAGATTTTAGTAAGTCATAATACACTTAATGCACATAATTATAATAAATGTAAAACATCAAAAATTGTATGGTTTTTTGTTAGTTCATTAAGAAGGTGCTTGTGAAGATTGGGTAGTATTTTTAAAATAGTGATAAGGTTTTGAGGTGCAAACTTAGTATGGTTTGTTATTTCTCCTGTTCAAATTGTAGGGGTTTTTACATGTCTAGTATATCTAACAGATTTGAGAGAGAGAGAGAGATATGCTTATTTTCAAAATATTGAGTGTTGTCTGAGTCTAAAATCTGACCTAATATAAAACTTGAACTTTTTCCATAAATATAAACCCGTCTGTTTTGAAACAGCTCTACAATTGATATTGCATTGTAGTTAGACATGTATGCTAAACATGACATAGCCTTACTGAAAAAGTTTAACCATCACTGAGGAAGGAATTTTTTTGAAAACATTCCACAGATTTTGTCTAGTTTTTTGAGAATTTTAATTCCTCCCTACTGTCTGATTTTGGTCCAGGTGCTTTTCACTTCAGCATGTCCTATTCAGGCCACTACTGTTTGTTGCCTTTTTTTGTGTTCAACACCACTGTCCTTAGTTCTTGGTGAGGAGCAGGCGTGCACCACACTGCCTCTCCTCACTCTTCTAAACCTGTATCCTTGAGCTGCCTTCCACACTGTCTTTTGCTAAATATGCAGTCATCAGAGAGAAGTGCTCTGCAAAATCACCTGGAAATTGATTTTTGCCTGCAAAATCTGTCTGTTAGAAGGTATTGGGTATGAAATAGTGGGAGTTACTTAGACATAAGTGTACTGCTAAGGATTAGATTTGGAAAATATTTGACCTGCAAACTTAAATTTTGTAAAAATTTGGTACTATTTCTATTACGTACTTTTTTTTTCTGAGTTTGCCCTTTTTCTTTTTGCATTTAATCTGTAGGCTTGAAGTATACATATAAAGAATTGATTGCAAAAGATGTAATAAATCTGTTTTTGTTATTTGTATCATAGTATTGCAATATTTGGTTTCTTGGTTCTTTTGTTGTTTTTTTTTTAAGCACGTTTGCGAGGTGTCCATGATGGTCTGTTCACTGGACAAATAGATGCTGTAGACACTCTTAATGCTACCTACAGAGTGACTTTTGACAGGGCAGGTCTTGGAACACACACAGTCCCAGATTATGAAGTTCTTGTAAGTATTAATGACACATTCTAAAAGTAGCTGTAATAAGAAAATTAAATAAAAAATTCCACAATGATATGCTTTAATTAAAAATAAGAAAATAGAACATGTTACACCCAGGTGGTATTGTCATAAAGTGGAAACAAGCACAACAGATGCATGGGAAGTTCCAGGATAATGAACTTCTACTGTTTATGGTTTTACAGAACAGGATAATCCTCCATGATTAAAGCATAATGGCTCAGGGTGGAATAATTTACTAGGCCAACTATTATAGGCTGATAAAATAGCCTGAGTTCAATATGAAGAAATACGAGTAGTATAAGATCCCCAAAGAAAATTCTGCAATGGGATTCTTCCAGGATTTGCAGAAAGTGTTTAAGAGACCTTGACCCTTTGTAATGTGGTAAAGCCAGGAAAGGCCTGTGGAAGTTGCAAACAAGTAGTATGAGTTGACTGAACTTGAGTTTGAAATTTCTTGTGCTAATGAACCGACCTGCGAGGATTTTGTTTTGGTCAAACAATTGGAGATTATTTCCCAGCTCCTAGGCTTTGTTCCTTCCAGACAGTCCAGCCTAGACTGCAAGATTTCTGGAGGACGTCACTTTCTTTTGTATCTTGTGTAGTGTTGGATCTGCATAATTCCTCTAGTCTCTGTCATGGTCTGAGTTTCAAGCCTCTGCTGAACTCCTGTACAGTTGTGGTTTGTCTGCCAATAGTATTTTTGGAAATCTTCATGCAGATTTTATTTGATGAGATGCCAGAACACTTTGAAAACTCCAGCAATACATTAGGATTTTGAAGCTCCTGCCTAGACCAAAAGCAAAATGTTAATCTTTTCATGCTGTTGGGTTGGGGTGTGGATAAGCACGGCTAGTCCAGGTTCCACAAATAAATTATGTGTTCCAAAAAATTAAAAATTAGTCAGATACTGAAGTATATCCTTCCTTTCCCTGTCTGGCAGAGTAATGAGCCTCATGAAACCATGCCAATTGCTGCCTTTGGACAGAAACAACGGCCTTCACGCTTCTTCATGACTCCTCCCCGATTGCCATACACACCTTCACTCCAGTCTCCAATCACAGTAAGTTACTTTTTGCATGTGCTATTAATCACTGAAGTATTTTTGATACATGTTGAAGCTGTTACCTTAAACAGTTTTTGAGATTAATTTTCTGAGGTTACTTAGCAAGATCAAGATTTTAGCAAAACTCACTAGAAAGAAGCTATTAATTTGAATGTTTTATCTTTTATAGGACAGTGATCCTTTACTAGGACAATCTTCATGGAAAAACAAAATTTCAGGCACAGATAGTGAAACACTAGGAGGCTTTCCAGTAGAATTCCTCATTCAAGTGGTAAGTGTTAACTGCAGCTCTTAATTTTGTTGTTTATTCTCCTCTTGTGCTTATTCTGCCAATTCTTCTGCAATTAAATAACCTTCTGTTAATTTATGACAGATATGATAATATCCAAATTAACTTTGGAAGAGATGTTAATATTTGTTTTTATTTCCCCCTTCTTTATTTTCACGCTTGTTTATAACCTTTGAAATATTCTGCTTTTCAGACCACAGGGGTCTTCAAAAGTGTGTCTTATTTTCCCAGCTCTACCATTTTGTCTTAAAAAAAAAGTATTATTTCTACATGCAAACTTTAAGACTTTTTTATTTATTTAAAGTATGCTTGCATTGGGCAAACAACATTTGCCTATATACATTATCATACATATTTTATGTTACATGATGTCCTACCTCTTGGAGAAAAAAAGCAGCTCTCATTTCCATGCGAGCAAACTTTCATGTTATAGATAACAACTACATAGAAAACACTTTGCTGTCTTCACCTTTATGGAATAATTCCTCAGTGTTTTTTGTACACCAGTTCAGAAGAGCACAGACAAGTAATGTTAGGAAGCTGAGCTTCACTGAATATTAAAACCCATTGAAGCATTTTCCAGAATGATGGAAGAATGTAATTGCTCATGTTGGCTTAGGTTAAGATCAGTGATTGAAGTCCTTAACAAGGAAAGCAGTTTTGAACATGCCAAAGGAGATTGGAATGATTCATGTATAAAATATTAAGAACTGAGAAATAATATTACTGAATGCCTCTCAGATTTTAAAGTCTGTGTAATTGGTCAAAAGAATCAATCTGTGTCTGTAGCTCACATGATACACTAACATTTGGGCCATTCAACATAATGCATTTTATTTGACATAATCATCTAGTCATCTTTTTTAGAGGAAACTTGTATGAAGCTCATTTTGAAAATGGTGTCTTGGCATCTAGATTAGCTAAGAAAATTTAAAACAGACATAGTTGCTGTAACATTAATTGTGGTAAAATTGAATACACAAAAGATACGGTCTTCATGCAGCTAAAGTGTATCTGCAGCTGTCCTCCTGTATGAGTCATGGAGTATGATCAGTGA
This sequence comes from Lanius collurio, assembly GCA_020086605.1. Taxonomy (NCBI): domain Eukaryota; kingdom Metazoa; phylum Chordata; class Aves; order Passeriformes; family Laniidae; genus Lanius; species Lanius collurio. The sequence continues at coordinate 1,646,518 of JACBWW010000067.1, forward strand.
AACTAGGTAACTAAGGTGTAGTGAGCTTTACAACTACTTAGTGATCTGTTTATGATACTGTTTCTGTATTTTAAATATGGAAACATGTGATTTGTCAGTCATGTTTGGTTGTATATTACTACTCAGTATAAGGAAATCTAAGTTTTACAAGTATAGGCCTCTTGTTTGTATTACAAATGGTAGCATTTTACAAAGATACCACATTAATATGTATTTTTTATTGAAGATTTTCAAAATACTTTGAACAAAATCAATCCACACATTTTTGTCATTTGTCTATTTGAGCAATGACAAAGAATCACCGGGCTTAAACATTTATGGAAGGACTTGAAGCATTATTTTTAAGAATCAGTTTTTTAATTATAAGTGTGAGGAGGTTCTGGAATTTGGTGTTGTGAAATACATGAGACTGGTGAATGCTGATTATCAATTGTGCTGTATTCACCAGTCTAGATGTATTTCTGTGTTAAAGGTCACTGCTCAGGATGTTCTAGCCTTTCTGATACACTGGTACTTAAAAAAGATCAAAGCCCTTTTTTGATTTAATGGTGATTCAGGAAGTAAATGGTCAAAAACCAATTGATTCCAAGAAAACTTTCTGGAAAACTGTTGGCAGGCAGTTATTTATAAGACCACAAAGAAAAAATTTTGTGGGAAGAATTTTGGACAAAACAGAAAGTACAGAATACACCTTGAATAAGGTTTCAACACAGGCCCTTATTTCCCTTTTCTGAAATTGATTTGGAAGAAGAGGAAGTGTATCCAGAATCACATTCAGACAATGATAAGGGTTATTCTCTTTACCTGTAACTTTCAGTTACAAACATCGTGACTTGTAATAAGTATTTTAATCGTTATTCTGCACTTAGTTTTTTAAGATATTTTTATTAATTACTACTTGTTACTTTTTAACATCTGAGACTGTGGACTAACATGTATTAGAAGAAGACTGGCTCAAAAGTTAACATGATATTAAGAACAAAGTCAGCAATAAATGAGTCATAAATTAAAAAAAAAACCCTTTCATGCTTAATTCATTATGTAATTCCTTAAATATTTCATATGCTATATGGCAGGTCAAAATCGATAGATTGCATTCTTACATTCTAGCCAGTATTAAAATCTAGAGGGTGTTTTTCCAAGCACTGAGCTACAGCTTTTTTTATTTTCCTTCCTCCCTGCTTCCTTTTTTGTTTCTTGGTAAAAAATTCGATTAGAAGGCAGCACTGTAGGACAAAGCAGATGTTGGCAGGGTCGCTGCATGCCCGGTAGAGGGAGTGTGGTGATGCAGCACGGGCACAGCAGTGACCTGGAGGTGCCTGCACGTGGGGAAAGGAGGGATCTTCACGACTTAAATGCAGGAGGAACAATCTGAAAATGGGTACTTGATTTCTTTTTGACTGTTTTCTCCTTATGAAAATTTTGGAAATATTCCATAGTAAGTTATCACACACTTCATTTTGAAATGCTCATATTTTATGTCTAACAGATGAAATCAGAAGTGAAAATCTAAACATTCTGGTTGGGTTTTTCCTTTATTTCTTTTAATGTGAAAAAGCATTGTACTAAAAACTTGTTTACAGTTTATTGAGAACCATAATTTACAACAGTAAACAGGATGAGTTATGCTGAAAATAGAGCTGTTAAGCAAGAATTTCTCAAGACAAATAGGGCTAGACTGAATTATAGCATTCACTGATGATACTGGCAAATGGAAATGGAGGCCTATGTAATAAAATGTACCCCTGAGAGAAAGTTGGAGGACATGACAGATTCAGTGAAAGTCACAGGTTTCTTAGAATCAGATTATCCTGATCCCTGAAATATATCTTGGCAAAGGATGAATATAATAGAAAATTCAAGCTCATCAAATGGAGAACTAGCACTGTGCGTCCTCACATATGTCTGCATGACAAAGTGGAAGTTAAGAATCAAATGCCTTGAAAAATCAGGGAACAAATTATATATTCTGCATTAATTTGGGGACTCCTCAATTTCATGAAGAAGAAGAATGTGTTAGGCCGTTGCTGGATGGCAATGACAGCAGAGCTTGACAGGTAACTTTTTGGCAGCAGTGGCAGATGGTGTACAGTACTTTTCTTCCTCCCAGGTGTTTTATTGGCAACATGAATGCTTGTGTGTTGTGTTAGAAACTAGATCAGAGAGAATCCAGCTCACAAGTAACTATTTTAAACCTTTTCATTCCTGTCCCTTCTAAATTTATTTTTTTGTCATTATTTCTTCTGTGATTGGGTTCTTCGTGCAAAATACAAAGAGCAAAAATGCAAGTGCTGGCTCAGCACAGGCACTGGGGAACAGCACAAGGACAGAAATGAACAGCTGGAACTGGGAGGCTGATAACCCATACAGTGTTGCCTCTGTGCCTCTGACCATGGCTCACCATCCGCCCATAAGATGCATCTGGCCAAATACTTGGAGTAGAAAGAGAGAAGTATTGATGCCATTTTATAGGTTTAGTTTACAGATGTGTCATTCAGAATACTGTTACAGGCTTCCTGTGCTCAAACACAGGAAAGATGGCAGTGAATGGAAAAAAGATACAAAAAGGGCCACGAAAGTTTTAAGAGATGAAGAGCCCTTTATGGAAATAAGAGTCTGGAAAGGCTCGAGTTGCAATTAGTCCAGTGGAAAAACAGTGGGGAAGAGATGCTTCTATTGTCTCTGAATAAACAGGGATAAATACAAGGAGGGAACACTATATTTAGCTGAAAAACAGCTTTGGCTGTTTGGCAATATGGAACAAATTGCTATGAAGTGAAAAAGAATGCATTTAGCATGGAAATTCCTAGAATATTCCTCATTAGCTGAAAGAGATCCTGGAACAATTTTCCAATTAGAATTTCTGAGAGGAGTCAACCTGGCTGCATTAAGACTAAACTTAAAAATCACAAAAGGCATTTTATATAAATCAGATGTATGTTGAACTAGGAGTTCCTATTTCTCCCAGTCACATACTTCACTACTAGGATGGAGTTAACTCCTCTGGAATTTATAAAACATGACATTTTTGCTCTGTTTACTCCAGCAATAAAAATGTTGCTGGTTGTAGTGAAGCTAGGATTTCTCTAAGGGCCCTAGAGTATGAATAGTTTTAGGAGTGATGTGTGTGTTGAGAATGCTCCCAGTGATTTCCACTTCAGCCTGCTAGGTCCCCAGGGCAGGAGACACAAGGTGTTCCCATTACAAAAGAGGGAAATGGAAAGCCCAGAGTTGTTCTGTATAACATAGATCCAATCTCTGTACCAGGTTTTACTGCAGGATTTTACACAAAGAGCTGGCGCTCAGTTGAGGGCACAACTGAGAACTGGGTGGAAAAAAAGATGTAGTCAGGTGAGTGATACTAATTGTAGTATCACAACCATAACAGCCTTTTTTCTCCTTCAGCCTGTAAAAAAAAAAAAGGGTTCTTCAGCCTCTAGCTGGCCATAAATTATATTAGTCTTCCTATAGGGAATTTCAGCTGATGGATTTTAGCACTCATCAATTTAGGGCACTTGGAAGTGCTTTAAAAACCTCTGGAAAATCTATCATTTAATTTTAATTAATTTTTATTTCTGCATCTTACCTTGCTCAACAACTGAGAAATACATTTTAAATTATGAAAAGAACAGGTATGATTTTTTTATCTTGAGTTTCTATGGCATTTCAAAACTGCTTAAGGACCTATTCTTTCTAAAAATAACTCCTTTGTTTTAGACCAGGTTATCGAAAATCCTTATGATCAAGAAGGAACACATCAAACAATTGAGAGAGATGAATACAGAAGCAGAAAAGCTGGTGAGAATGTTCTCTTTTTGGTTCTTAAAACAGGATATACTTTAACAGCTAATGCAAATAAATAGAATTAGGAGTATAGTCTAAATAAATTCTGTATTTAATACTTTCTATGACATGAAATGTCTTACTATTTTTAAAGACAAGTCAGAGAGGTCAGTTGCTTCAAATATGATTCTCCTTTGAAAGCATTGTGCTTTGGAAACTGATTAATGGTAACATTGGGATAGCACATGTCAGTTAACACATAAAGTAAGGAAATACTGTGTGCTTTGAGAATTTGGAATACAAGTTTATATGGTAAGACATTTATGATAATACTGTTTGGCAGATGGTAGGTGCTTACTATCTCAGCTTTCTGGTTAAAGCAATTACTCATTTCAGAGAATTTCTTTGTGAAGCTCAGAAGGCCCTTGACTGGCATTTAAAGTTACAGTACCACAGCAGCTACAGCAGAATTAGCAGCAGCAGCAGAATAGTTTTTCTTGCTAATTTTATCTAATCAGTCAGTAAATCAAAATTATAAGAGTGGCTCTTCTACCACCCATGGCTATAAATTCACTTGAGAGCAGAAAGCTCTCAGTCTCAGCCTTCTGCCAGCATCCATCCAGGCTGTTGTCTCTGCAGCATCCAGAAGGGTGAAGGTTTTGGGAGAGGAAGAGGGATCTCTTATTTCTTGAAACAAAAGGGTTGATTTTTTTTCCCATGTTAAATATTTGAGTGTTGAAAGATGTGATTTATTGTGGTAGGATGTCTCTCTGTGCCTTCAATGATCATGTGCATGTGTGCATTCTGTTACTCTGCTTCCTACTGCCCCATCCCTGTGTCTCTGTAATTTTCTTCTATGCCATGGTGTTGTTCTTCAAACCTTGTTATCATTTCAGTTACTACATTATTTTTCCTGCACATCAAATGTTTTGTCTTTCAAATTTGTGTGGTAGTAATAAACTAGATGCAAAGAGAAGTAAGATTAAAATGTGTCATTGCAACCTGTAACTCTGGTAATGAAAAATGACCAACTCTTCTTAAAACAATTTTTTTTGCGATATTAGTACTTTTGCATAGATGAGGAGATCCATAGGAATGACAGTAGCCTTCCTCTAGCAAGAATCCAGATGTTAGCTCAGCTACTAAGTCCTAAATAAACTGTATTGTTATTTTTCTTGGTCTTCTTATTCCACAAAATTGAAAGAGCAAAAAAGCAGTGAGAAGGGAATCTAGAAATAGATTCTAAATTTTACACATTTTAGCTCAATTGTAACCTGGATAAAGACTTTGAGATACTTTGAAATTCTTCCCTGCTCTATTTCCTTTGTAAGCCAGCAATCATAAAGCAACTGCCGTTACTATTCAAGGCTGTCCTGATAAAAACAGAGGGAGTGACACCTTCCTACTGGGCCATATTCTTAGCCTGTCTTCTAATCCTCTTTGTCCCTTAGCAATCCCATCTATGTTTGTGCCACTGAGTATGTGTTGCTTCTCCTTTAAAATGTATTTTCTTTGAATGAGAATCTTTTTCTGCCCCAGTTCACTTCAACATCAATAACATATCAAAACATCAAAAAAAATTGAATCCTTTGAGTTTATTCAGCTGTACTTTAATTGTCAGACTTTGGTAATAATTCATACAATTGTCATTTGATAATTGTTAGAGTAACACCGCTGTTTGGTTTAAAGTAATCCTTTTATGAACACCTCTGTCTAATGACTGATTCAATATAGGAATAAATGGAACTGACCAAAATCAGAAATGGTACTGAATGTAGGCCATTATTATCTGGCAATAATAATAAATTTAAATTTACACAAGTCAGGAGATGCCTTCAGGGGAGATATAAATATATGTAACTGCACATTTTTTGTCTCGTTTTTCTTGATATCATGGTACTAGTCTAGGTTGCAGGCTATAAACAAATTACTGTGTACATAAAATAGTAAACATTTGGATAAACAAATATAAATTAAAAGGACCTGCAATAAAAACAAGGTAAGGTAAATGCTGGTTGTCTCAGAGAAGCATTTAGGTCCTTGGTGACAGAGATGTTACCTGCTTCCATCTACTGAAAGCCATCTGTCTTTTGTCTGCCAGTTTAGCTGTTCATCAGTGTTTCCAGGTCTTGGGTTGAGCCCAGGTCAGAAATAGTCCTGGTGCTGAGAAATATTTCTTTTGTCATCACTAGTATGAAATGCCCTTAGCCTTTCCTCTCCAATATGGAATTCACAATTGTCTGCAGCTTTCACAGCTGGAGTAATTCAGTCTGCTCTAGGGTAACTGGTCACTGGAGAAGGTCTGAGAGATTTGATTTTTGATGTTCCAGAGCTGCAGAAAGTATGGCAAATTTATACTACTTTCCAGTGAATTCTGAAATTTTGGTGTTAGTTTAAAGCCCTGTTAAGTTGGTATTCAGATTTACAAGTCCCTGGAGATCATTTCCATGATTAAGTTTAATGTGGAACTTTAAACTGTACTCCTAACTGAAACCTTTTGAGTTTTTGACCAGATTCCACCTGATGAAGGCTCTCTTGACTTGCAATTTGCTTTATCTTGTGGTGTGAAAACTACAGCTACAAGTTGTGGTTGTAGGAGGTACCTATATCTCAGTCTTGTGGCTGGGACTACGTTGAGCAGGCAATTTGTAGAGGAAATTTTATAATATATTACATGTTTTGTTTCAATTTCGTAAATACCACCCAAACAGCATCAAGCTATATTCTGAAAAGAGTATAAGAAAACAGGTACTGTATTTTGATATTTATTCTTTTTGTGGAAAATTGTGCTTACAAAAACTGTTACCAAAAATAAGCTCTAGTAACTTTCTTTTTTGGCAGAACTTTTAGCTGTAACAGAAGGTATGTAGCACTGTGTCATCCTCAAGTGACCAATAACTTACTAACCAAATGTGCCTCCCATCCTGCAGCAGAGGTGGTCGAGGCCATATTGTCCTATACTGTTCCTCTGCTGGCAGGGTAGTTTTCTGCTCAACCAGTAGAGAGAAGCCATGCCCAGCTACTGGAGAAATAAGCAGGTCAGACCAAGGTCATCTTCTGTAGCATTTACCATCATAGATTATTGTAGCACTTCAAGAAGGGAATAAAAGCATGGTTGTTACCTACACAGTTTCCCTTGGAGTCATAAGTAGTAATACTGCATTTTAATATTTTGTATGTTAATGTTTTTCTATTTGACACTGGGATTTCAAATATCTCAATATAATTTTCAATTTTTGATGAGTTCAAAATCTATAACTATACAGTATTGCATTAACTTTAATATGCTTTGTGTTTTCCACAGAAATCCTATTCCATGCCAATAGGCATTGAGTTTCAGAGGAGATATGCAACAATTGTGCTAGATCTAGAACAACTAAACAAAGACTTGAATAAAGTTTTGCATAAAGTTCAACAGTATTGCTATGAGGTAAGATTTTGCTGGAATCTCTGTGTACTTGGAGGTTTTGCTCAACCTAAGTAGAAAATAGAATTTCCTGGGAATAGGGCATTAGGTGGGGGTCACACTGAAATGAAACTATTGGTAGCTGTATGGGATTCCTTCTCTGTGCCTGCCTTTGAGCAACAGACATTTTTCCTGACACTTGTGGCCTGTTCTTAAGTAGACATATATAAAGAAAATACACTGTGTACTATATACACATGAACTGTCTTGGAAATCATCTAATTTCACACATCCACCACATGGAAAGGACATCTTCACTCTTAATTTCTCTGCACCATATCTCTGCAGCTTGCTCCTGACCAGGGCCTCCAGCCTGCTGACCAACCCACGGATCTGAGGCGCAGATGTGAAGAGGAAGCTCAGGAGGTTGTCAGACAAGCAAATACCTCATCAACGGGACAACTTTGTGTTGAGAGTGAAAATTTAACTGATCTTATCTCTAGACTTACAGCAATATTACTGCAAATTAAGGTACAAAGTTTGTGCAAAACATCTGCTCCCATACAATACATAGTATTAAAGCTTTGTCAGTTTTTGTGCTCAACTGTGAGACACACCAACTGTGAGATTTTTGTTTTCTTCTTCTACAGTGTCTAGCAGAAGGAGGTGATCTGAATTCTTTTGAATTTAAATCACTAACAGATTCATTAAATGACATTAAGAATTCAATAGACTCCTCAAATATCAGGTATTACTTTTTGAATATTTAATTCTTAATTACACACTTTGTGATAGTAGGCAGTTCTTACTGTATTTTAGAGGTGAACATTGATTATAATTAAGGTGTTTTAAGTGGTAACTTCTACTTATAGGAAGGGTCCCATCTAAAAGGGGGGGCTTCTTATAGGGAATGTGAATTGAGCAGTTTTCTCTTTGAACCTATCAGTGAAATAAAAAGTGCTAAATTGATGCAACGATAACTAGACTTTCTTGTTCTTTAGTAATTTATGACAGCTAAAAACTTACTTTAGAAAACTGTCAGATTTTGAAATCCCACTAGTAATACAAGTTTTTTAAACCAGAGAATGGTATCATTTCAGTATTCTTTTGGCATATTCAACCTCTTGTCTGTAAATATCAAAAGGTGACATAGGAGACAATTAGAGGTTCTGAGCAGCTTTCATTGGCAAGATTTTAAGCCAAGAAACAGAAAAGCGGCCATATTGTGCCAGATCAAAGGCCAATCTAGTCTAGATGGGCCATTTTTCAACAGTTGTCACAAGCAGGTGCCTGAGGAGGCATCATAAAAATAGCAAGAATGTGGTAGCAAGAGCATAGTGATACTTGTCTGGAGTACCCTCCAGCCTCCAGCAATTTGTCACCAGCATTTTATGCTGCTAAATTATGTCATTGAGAAAATAAACCTAAATGCAAAGTATTTTTTTATATCCTTACTACTTGTATTGCTACATAATAATGGGAGGCTGTACACATGAATTTTTTAAATTTTAATTTTTTTTTCCAAAGATAGTAGGATGGCCTTTTGATTTTAAAATAATTATTGAGAAATGCTGTTTTATAGCATTTTTCATTAGGAAGAACAAAACCAAACCTCAAACATTAATGAAACTACTTTATAATCAACCCTGCAAATTGCATGTTGGAATTGATTCAAGTAAAAGTTGATGTACCCAGCAAAGAAAGTGATGGTGTTTCCATTTCATGGTACTTATTTTGGCCATTTTAGCATCCCTTTATAATATTTTAATTTCACTAACTCTGGTGATGTTAAAACCTTACTTTAAGTGCCCAAGTCAGTAACTTGAGATTTCTTGCAGCTGTTTGTGCAAGTTCCATTTTCCCATATTTCTCTGTCAAGTTGCATTTGTGTGTACTGCTCTCCGATTCGTCTCAATTTTTGTACTGGTTATGTTCACATCTTGATTTTTTACTGTAAAGATATTCAGACACAACTCTTACATATGGGGTTTAATACGTCTTTCTTTCCTTCTTTTCTTCCCATAGTTGTTTTCAGAATAATGTTGAGATCCATGTTGCACATATTCAGAGTGGTCTGAGCCAGATGGGAAATTTACATGCTTTTGCAGCTAACAACACCAACAGAGACTGAAAACTTCCTTTCAAGTGTACAGCAAGTAGTCCTGGAAAATCTTCTTCCTTTCTATAGGCTTCACCAAATACCCTAACTGCCAGAAGATAAGGGAAGAGAAGGACCCTCTCATAAAGGACCCTTTTAAATATATTATATCTGCTTCTTAAGGAAACCAGCACTACTGGCCAGCGTTACGTTAGATTTCTCCATTTCTTATTCACATGCAGTAGTTTTGCTAACTGGTAATCTCTTAGTAATTGCATTGATCATAGTAAACTTGAAAGCATACTTCCATATAATTTGAACTTCGTTTTTAAAAGTTCTGATTAATTCTGCACACCTCTTGCTGTTGGGTCTCCTGGTATGTTAGAAGTGGCGAAGAGGAAATGGCTCGAGTTAGTAGCCACATGGCAGGTCTTTGTTGTGTAAAGCTACACCTCTGTGTAGGTCTTGAGAGCTGCCAGGTCAGCCCTTGGGAAGCCAAGTGTTGCTGATCTAAGGAAGCAGCAGCAGGGTACAGCCAGCAAACATAAGCTGTAAACTGGAGGATGTTGGGCAGGTCTATCGATCAGTCAATGTCTTGTTGGAACTCTTAATTTATCATAACTTATAGAAGGAGTCTAATGAAGGAATATAAAAATGTAACTTTCCAGAAAGAGATTGGTTATGGCTTTTTCCCTTCACACAGGGTAAAAGAAGTGCTTTAGGTGGTATTTTATATAAGTGACTGGTTAAATGTATTGTTTTTCCAAATTCTTGTTTGTTTTGCACAAGTTTTAAATTAATATTACTGGTTATCCAACAATACTCAACATATATAAATATGAAGATTTTTATAATTAAAGATAACCAGTGAGGTAAACTGCAAAAATAAGAAGTGATAACCTGCCTATACCTTTTGGAATGTTACTCTTGTAAAAAGTGTGTATTGGTTTGTTTAAATAGTCTTGTAAAGCTTCTGTGTAATGAATTGTTTCCAGATAGGAATTTTCAGAGATAGCTGTAGAGATGTTTTTGATTCTTTTAGATGCCTCATTAAATAAGGTCTTTTATATGTTAATGTATAAAGAATATGTAAACAGGATTATTTTCAATTTTAAAATTTTGTATAGTTTAAAGATGCTTCTGTATTCTGTGTTGGTATTGTGCCACTGCAAAACTTTAGTGCAGAGTTTATATTTAGCTAAATTTGTTCTGTTAATTAAGACAAATGCATAAATCTTTTATTCTCAATGAAATTTGTAACTGAATAAATTGACCTATGAGAGTTGATATATTTCACAAAAATGCAAACTTTTTTGCAGATGGTCTCAGGTCATTTTTTTAAGAGAAGCTAATTGCTGAAAATGAAATGTTATGAGGACAAGGTGAGTAGCTGTTTCTAAAGGTATTAAAAATTTTACAAGGGATACTATAAAATAATGATAAACAGTAATTTAGCTGAGTAACCCAGGAAAATTTACCTCTCAGAATGCAATTGAACGTCGTAGTGGTCCCTACAATTACTTTTGTAATTATATCACTCGTTATTTTATGGTGTTACCAACTGTTTGATAAAGAAGACAGAAAGGAGTCCTCTCCCACCACCCTTTTCATGTAAACAGAGGAGTGCCAAAGCCTAATTTAAGGTAGATAAGTTTAGTCAGACAGGAACTAATCTGATCTACAGCTAACTCAGGAGAAAGGAACCATCTCCTTGCATCCTTATACTCAAGTGCCTGCTGCTCCCTCTGCTGTGATCTCATCCTGCTCTGTTGGGACTCAAGGCCAGCATATGCATTAAATGCTTTTGAGGAGCAGGACTTCCCAGTACTACCAGGAGGGTAGTTTGGCCCTGTAGATAGCAGACATCCTGAACTGAGGGGGAGGGAAGTCGTAGACACTAGCAGATACAAGAGGATTTGGGAAACTGCTTTACATGACAACCTAATTTCTTACTGGACACAGAGTACGTTGCAATAACCACCACACTCCAGTCTCAACTCTGATTCCTTAGATGTGATGGTTTTTACATGTGGACACTTAAATGTGCTCTCCAACATGTTTTCTGTTGATGTTGGGGTTTTTAATTATTGCAGGGTAATAGATCATAGAAAGATCCGACATTTGTGATAAGTGTCTCCATGTGCTTTCATGTGTCACTTGTCCCACTCATCTAGGCAATGTGAACATACACATCTTTTCTTTGAGAGGCTGCATTTCTCCTTGGGTACTGATGTGTTGGGTCAGAGCTAATGTTGAATTTTGGAGACAGTAACAAATACAACTGCTTTTGCTGAATGTGCCCTAAGCATAGCTGGAGTCTCAAGAGCTCACTGGAACTACCATACCTGATGTCTGCAAGAGCAGAATGAGTTACTTTGATTTATTATAATCAGTAAACTTGAATTTACCCTGAGCCCCCAAGAAACCAAGCTCTCATTTTCTGTCTCTTCCTGCAAGTGCTTCTCTTCTGGGGTTTTCCTGATCCCCAGCATAGCACTCAAGTCCACTTGGGACAGATGGTGTTTGGTTGTTTTTTGGTTCATGTTTTTTTCAAGGATAGCTCTGGGGGTTTTTTGATGGAGAATACTAAGCAGCAGCCACGCTGTGCCACTTCACCTTAGAAGCTTGCAGTCCAGCCAGGACTCAGCTGTCCCAGATCTCACAAGCACAGGTATGTTATGAGGTGGCACTGAGGGATTTTGTGCTTTGGTAACCTTATTGTGTGGGCCGTGATTCCTATTACAGAATATTTCTGCCACCAGTACATGGGTCATTTTTCCTGTCCTTGTGGCATTCAGGTGCTCTTGCATAACTGATGTCTTAGACCTTGCTCTGCTGGGCTCTGAAGTACTATTTTGTAAGCAGGAGGAATTTGCCTTATCCTCAAAATATGTACAGAGTAATATATCCTTCCTCAATGAATTGAATTACAGGGGAGACTTCTGTTATTTTTATTTTGCCGTTCTCAGTGCAGAGCCATTCAGCCCATGACCAATCATGTGAACAGCTTCTGTGTAGTACCCTACCTACCCAAAGCTAAAGCACCCTTAGAGTGTCCACAAAATACTGTCATTTCTCTTAGTTTAACATTAACCTTGGCTTAAGTGGCAGACTGAAGGCTTTTGTCCAAGCACTTGAGATTTGGGGGTTTATATTACTTAGGCCATAAATTTCCATTTTCATTTAGGGGTGGGGGTGTTTATTTAGGGTATATTTAAGACAAATACTGGCAGAGGATGTTTAAGGCAGCTTCTGTAACCTGTCCTTCAGGCCCGTTAGGTCTCTTATCGACATCTACCCTGCAGCTGTGGCTTTCCAGAACCTGAGAAGAGAACCTGCAGCTGGGATATCTACCACTTCTCTACCCCACTGTCAGACAAGGTAAGAAACCTTGCCCCTGCACCAGGTACACACACAAGCAGAGCAAAAATGTAAACTTTTATTTTCCTTGGTCAAAAAAATCCCGACAGACCATCACATTCTTTTCTAATACCAGCCCCCACCCCCAAAACACAGTGGATTTGGTTAGCTTTTTGGCTAAAGAAGGTTAAATAGATATACAAAACATAGTAAAAGAAAGCTTTAAATACAGTGTAAAAAGATGCCTTCAGCTGATGGAGCCGACCCGTATCTTTCTTAAATAAATAGGTAAAATCAGTTACTACCGGATAAAGTGCAACAGTGGCAGAGCAGCGGTGGTGAGGTAGCGCGGTGTGTGACTGCTCCCCGCCCGAGCAGCGCACCGCGGGACGGGGTCCGGCGGGAGGGCTTCGCAGCGCGGCCGGGAATGCGCCTTTAACCTGTCCCCCGCCCGGGCCGCGTCCCGCCGCGGCAGCGCTCAGAGGGCGCGGAATGCGCCGAGCGCGTTCTCCTCCCACTCCGAGCCCGACTCCGAGTAGCCGCTGGTGTCCTCGGCGTCCGACACGGGCGAATACTGCTCGCAGAAGGCGCGGGCCGGCGGGAAGGGGCCGGCGGCGTTCCCCGAGAATGGGGCGGGCTCAGCCCCGCCGGGCTGGCCGGGCGGGAAGCCCTCAAAGCCGGGACCGGGGGGGAAACCGGCGGCCGGCGGCCACGCGTAGGGTGCCGAGCCGTCCTCCGTCCGGGCCCCCCCGGAGAGGGCGCAGCGGGGCCGCCGCTGGGCGCGCAGGGCGGCGAAGCGGGGC